>JANAVB010024994.1:8223887-8708779 GCA_029216955.1 Iris pallida
TGATTTCAACAAAAAACAAAAGACAATTGAGTCATTTTTCAAGAAACCTTCATAAATCATTCATGTAATATGCTATATATAAGGAATTATTAATTTATATTTTATATGGGGTCTGAAGAAATTATCAAAAATGTATTATCTTATAATTTTAGCGAATTATTAATTTAGCACCCTATCCCCGAGTCGGGACCGGCCAAAAATATTATCTTAGAGAGTTTATTAAATAATCGAGTATTAATTTATAGAGTTTCTACTGTAGAGAGAAAGCAAGGGAGCGGGTGAGAAAGTCAGAGAGGGAGAGAGTGTTGGAGAGAAGAGACGAGGGAAGGCTTACAGAGGAGAGGAGGGAGGAGGTCTCATCGGCCGTAAGGGGAGCGCATGCGGCTGGCGGCAGCGCACCCGGCATACGACGTTGGGTAACTCGTCGGAGCGCGTGCTTAGCAGAGGCGGGAGGCGTCGGCGGACATGGAGCTAGGTGGTCGGATCTAGGTCACTAGAGATGGAGGTAAGTTGAGCTGAATTTGGGGTTTTTGTTATTTATGGTGGTGTTGATGCTGGGAGGGTGGCGGTGGTTATGGGGATGACTCGCCGGAGGGTTTTGATGATGAGGTAGAGGTGGTGTGATTTTGGGGGCTTCGGTCGGGATGATGATGATGACGATGGTGGTGTTCGGAGACTTTGGTAGGCAGGGGTTCGGTCGGGATGATGATGATGACGATGGTGGTGGTCGGAGATTTTGGTGGACAGGGGTTCAGTCGGGATAAGGTGATAGCAGTGTGGTGGCGGTGGTTGTCTTGGTCAGAGTCGAAGGGAACGGCGGGGTGACAATGGTCGTTGGGTTTCAAGCGGTGGTGAAGGAGATTGCAAGAAGAGGTGGAGATGTTATCGGGGTCACCGACTTGGTCCATCGGGCTATGTCAGGATTTTATATTTCGTATCGGGGGTCACTGTAAATTGTGTCCTGCGTGACACAGTTCGAAGGAGGGGGTTCGTGTCCGACGTGTCGGACACGAGATAGAAAATGTAAATCTAAAATATAACCTAGTGGAAAGACACCCGGGGTCGGATCTGAGGCCGTCACGGCTGACATGATGGAGTTTGCATACAGACACGATGCAGACACTTTTAGGTGGAGGAATTTTGGGTTGTAAAATTTTATGGAAAAAAGGGCAAGGAGCCTCTCCTATTATAAGAGGTGGAGCCTTCTAGTTAGATAAGGAGTAGGAAAATTAAATCCACATTAGATAATTCACCATTTAATTTAAATCGATTTAAAACCAATTCAATCATATCCAAGTCCTGTTTAAATCTAGATAATCCCATCTTTAAAACTATTTAAAATAAAATCTATAAAAATCGATTCCAAATTTAAGTCACCATGACTAATTAGACATTAAATCCAACAAATTCTAATTTATCATTTTATGAATAACAAAAAATAATAATAACTAATTTTGAATATCAAAATATATACATGAATTAAATTTCATGTACCTCGCATGTAAATAGAATATTTACATAAATCATTAATTTTCTAAATTATTACTTATACTTTTACAACAAATAAAATAGCCTTTTTTATAATAAATAAATAAATATATAAAGTTTGCCAAATCACACGCGGCGTAGTTTCAACTTTCAGTAAATAAAAATATTTTCCCTATATTATTTTGAAAAGTATACTTATTTTCTATATAAAAAATCTATAATAAAAAAAATACCTCGCATATACGTATTCGTACTTGACGTACAAATACTAAAAAAATTAATATAAAAAAATTAATTTTAAAAATATATAGTAAAAATTTAGGGGGTTTACATCCTACCCAACTTACAAGATTTTTTTCCTCAAAATTAAGAATTAACTAGGGTAGGTAAGGTTGAGGAGATACAATTTTTTTGATAAGGGAATACGAAACGTACAACACAAACATGCAATTAGAAAATCGTGATCTAGATAATTTGGAAAGTAAACTCACGGATATAGGTTAGAAGATATCATATGACAACCCATCAGCATTTATTCTACTATTAAGCTGGAAATGGGTAAACTCAATAATAGGTAAGGACTTTTCTATTTCAAAAGTTTAATAGGTAAGGATTTTTCTATCTCAAAAGTTTAATCAACAATCCATATTCCAACTTCAAATTTGCCTTTGGTATCATCATAACCCACAAGATTGTCAATGCAATTCTATATTCCACTTCACATCTAGTTTATTATTTCTCGTCAAAATTATATTCCAAAATTTTTAAAATATAAAAACTCCTCAAAATTTTGAAAGTCAATCAATCCTCAATCAATTTTGTCGTAAGCAAAAATCAACTCACTTTTATATGAAATTCATATCCCTAGTCATTTTAGTAATCTAATCATTAAAGCATCAAGAAAATTTTCTATCTTCAATAATTGATTAATCAAACATCTCATCGTAAAAGAAAATTTCCTAGATATTTCACCTACTATAGTTGTCCTCAAAACTCCATGGGCAACCCTATCAACTATATCATAATATTGACTATGGGATATTCTAATCTAGTCCAATTGTCACTGAATGGCGTCATGATCCGATCTTTGCACAAGGAAAACAGGTTAGGAGCGAAGTTGTATGAATCGTGGATGGGTTTAATGAGTAATCCTCCATGAGGATGCAATCAATTGGGAGAGAAGAAATACGTATGGTCGGATTCGAAGCTCATGGTAGGGTTTGGGTAAAGAATAAGGGTTGCTAGTAACACAAGAAACAAAAAATTTGAGGGTTAAGGCATCAAGATAAAATAATTAGTGATCAAGAGTACATGGTTCCTTAGAGAGAAGATTGTATGATAGTTGTCTAGGTTGGGGGTAAGATTAAGGGAACGATTCGAATCATTCTCAAGTTTCAAAAATGATTAGAAGTACACGATAGTATATATCTAGGGTCAAGAAAAAGGATGAGTAACTCAAGATGAGGATGTAGGAACATGGTTTGGCCGATGGCTAGTTACACTCGTGTATATACAACCATCTTGGTTATATGGGAATACTTTGTGTCTACGAGCGTTTGTTTTTAGAACAGGTGACAAAAACAGTAAGGAGTTCAAGGAATATGTGATTGAATTGTAATATAAGTTTTAAAGGCGATTGAATGGTTCAAAAGAGAGTTGTTAATGCTGTAGCGCCCCGCTTTCGATAGGTGACGGAACTTCATAATATGCTAGCGCTGAGTCAGATCGGCCGGGAACTTAGATGGCCATCTGACTCGATCGCTAAGCTTGGTAAACGTTAACGCCTTGCGGCATCGATTCAAATCGATTTGGACGGAAGTTACGAGAATCGATCCAACTAATGGAACGACTTCTGTTGGAATAAGTCCTAGATGCAGCGGGCTGCGTCTCGGCGAGTGAGCTCTCTATAAGAGTCCCTTCGACGGGACCGGACCGCTGTATGGTTTTCTTGGAGCTTTGCCGCTGGGCTTGATTGAAGTGCTTTCGCATCGTTTTCATGGATGCAATTACAAATTTTGATGCAAGGGGAAAAGAAGGAAATCTAACAAAGTGTTGATGCATTGCAGGAGCTCGCGTAACTAAGGATTGACGTTGCGTAGCGCTTCGACGACCTGCACAAAGCAAAGTGATCGGTGGGTGATTCGGCCCCTTCTTTTCTACTCTGTCCCGCAAACTTATTCCTTGCTTCGAATTCATTCAAATCGAACGATGCCAAGTTAATTGCATGCCAATCCACTAAGTCCAAGAACTCGAGAAAACGTATCGATTTAGAGAAATTTACTCTGAAAATACAAGTCTATCACATAAACCAGAAAGTTTAAGGTTCTAGTAAAAAGATAGACTATTTTACGTGCTGCAAAATATTATGAAACGTCGATCGTGGGTTATGATGCCTCGGACAATTTGGTGCCTACGGGATGCTAAATCGGAGTACGGCTTGGGGAAAATGAAACGTTGCATGAGTTGGGGGAAATGATAATGTCATTCTATACTGTCCGTGCTATACAAAACTGGTTGCATATATAAACTGTTCACGCATTGGCATGGTCATGGACAGCTTGTGCACAAGTTGATATTTTCCTCGAATCGATATCCGGGGCATCGGAATCGACTCGACCTAGGGGGAATGAATAATCGTGCTTCGGCACTGATGCATTGCGGGACCGTCAGTCAGGCTTGCAACCTAGACTGAGCGGGCCGAAATGCCGTTGAGATAGTCCCACGTGATGTGTAACATCAATGACCGCATATAAGATAGTAGCATGCTCACCTATTGTCTTATGCAAGTGTGAATATTATCTCTGTTTTATGCAGGGACGAGCACGGCCGTGGTAAGAAATATGATAAACTGCTATGGTTCACTGTATGCTTTATTACGCAAAGATGGCTATCGAATATGAACTGAATTCATTTAGTTCTAATAGAAAGACAACTCTAAAGCATGCCTACCCTAACAATCAGAGTCGGTTTAGACGAGTGGGTTCGTATCGTCCACTTAGCAAGTGTGCTAATCCCATTCCTCCAATTTCCCCAGGTGCGACGGGCGCGCTCAACTAAACTGGAGCTGAAGTACGGAGAGGCGTTTTGAAGCTCTTCCTATGCTGAAGTATTTTGAAGCCAATTCAAGTCGACGGCTTTGTATAAAGGGGCGAATGTATGGGACGGCAAGCGTTAGTTCAGGCAACTTGTCGAATGTATTTCCTTATGTTTTCAATCAATGTAGCCGCAACGGCATCTAATGTAAATTATGACTTGCACTTCGTTGCAAGCTATGAATGAAAAGCATTTCTATCTTCCTATACTGCGCCTTATATTCTGATGTGATTTGTGAAGTTTCGACTTGGCATATTTATATCAAAATCAAAAGATAACCATTTGAGAACTTGTCATCTTGCCTTGCACGAGCGCAACTCCAGGCTCGTGCGGCATCACGCCTTAGCGAGGACGATCGAATCGGCAAAGTAACACCGGGGATGAACGGTTTGTCGACTCGGGGCGTGACAAATTGGTATCAGAGCTCAGTTATGTTTCCTCGGATTTTCGAAAGATGTTTCATTATTGGAATGTCCGTTGCGATGGCGCGATTGAATGCTTGTCGACATGTTGCGTGAAATAAAAGTTCCATACAGGTAAGCCCGTAGATATTTTTGAAAAAATACTAACGGGTTTACTCTGTTTTGTAGGAATGACAAAGAAAAGGAACAATCCCGCCCCAATCCAAACTGTAGATAGTACGTCGAGCACAAAAAGTACTGAGCCTAGCGAGACGACTATGCAGAAGATGCTACAGTTGATGGAACTGCAGCAGCAGCAGCTGCAGACACAATTCAAAGCCCAATTCGAGGCGCAACAAAAACAAATGAATGCCCTGACTCAGATAGTGAGCAGAATGGCGGGCAATACCAAGACGACGGACGAAGAGACCGAGGAAAAGCAAGGCGACCAAGAAGAAAACGAGGAAGAAGAGACTCAACCGCAAATGATAGATTCTTCTTCCATGTTCAAGGCAAAGGAGTTCCGCAAGATGAATCCACCGAAGTTCAACGGCCGAGCAGAGCCTGATTTGATCGTGGGATGGCTCGCGGAGATGGAGGACCTGTTTAATCTGCATAGCATCGAAGGGTCCCAGCGGGTAACTTGTGCGGCGTTACAGCTGCAACTGAGGGCGTACGACTGGTGGGCCGCTAAAAAGCAGGAGATCTACGAAGCAGATACAGACGCCACGATTTCCTGGAAAATATTTAAGCAAGCCTTCCTCGAACAGTACGTTCCTCGCGCTGTTCGTCAACAAAAAGAAGACGAGTTCATGACGCTGCGACAGGAAAATATGTCTGTCGACGATTATGATTCGAGCTTCTCAAAGCTGGCGAAGTTTGTCGGCGCCTTCCTACCCAACAAGGAAGCCTGGTGTGAACGCTTCCAACAAGGCCTAAATGACGAACTGCGAAGGGACGTCATGAATCAAAGGTGCCGAACATACCGTGAATCCTATAATGCCGCTCTTGATAGTGAGCGCATCTTTGGCCGTATGTCGAGTAGAGGCATCCGTAACCACTTCAACAAGCGTCCTAACGACGCCGGCGCCGGGGGATCGGGAATAACAAAGCGTCCAAACAGATTCGATGATCGAGGCCATGGCAGTCAACACTGCACCAGGTACGGTAGGCGTGGGCACCGAACCGTCGACTGCGTCACGAGATCTTGCTACAAGTGTGGCGAGGTAGGCCATATAGTTACATATTGCCTGCACAAATGTTCGAATCAACACAACCCACCGAGGAATGTCCCGAATCCGCATAAAGCGCCGATACTGCAAGGCGCGAATGCGGTGCCCGTCAACCAGCAGAACCTACGACACGGAGCTCAAGGCCGAGTTTATGCCTTAACTCGGGACGAGGCGTTCGCGTCCGATACTGTTGTAACAGGTATATTACTCTACAAAAGTATACCTACTCGAGTCCTATTCGATTCGGGTACGACGCATATGTAGAAGCATGAAATTTCACAACCAGAAAGCCCATGCGCCAGACACTACATGCGCCAGAACTCAGACGAAGAACTTCACAGCAAAGTCAATAACTATAGACATTTGAAGAAGGACTTTTTATTTATATATAAAAGTCTATTACATGTCTAGAAAAGGCTGTACAAAGGAGAATTTCTACAAAGGAAAGAGCCTAAGACTACAGCCAGCGGCCATCATGCGCCTTCAGATAAGGGCAGCGGCCACAATGCATCTCCAGATAGGCGCAGCATCACTATGCGCCACCAGTAAGGCGCAGCAGATATCATGCGCCTCCATCCAGGCGCATCCCATCATCTCTCCAGCAGCTCAGTTATGTGCATCCCTTCAGCCAAATTCTTCCAGCCAGGCTCACCTGGCCGAGCAGAGCCCAGATATGCGCTGCTCTTCCAGCCAGGATCACCGGATAAGTGCTTCCACAAAGCATTTAACCCTCTGGCTGGAACCAAGGAAGAGAGGAGCACGGCAAAGCTGTGGCCAGAGGAGGCTTCGAAAGAGCCTCCAAAGCCCAAGGAAGACCGTGATCGAAATCATGGCACAAGGAAGCTCTCAACACAACCAGAGTGGGCGACACCCACTTTGAAGGAAGAGAAAGCCTAGCACCGCCATTCCGATCTACGGCTCTTCCCGAACAACGGAGACGAGGCCCGAGCATCCCTATCTTTGGATGCAACAGGCACCTTCCGCCTGCCTCGGAAGCCCTCGACTCCGTCTTTTGGATGTAACAGTCACCTTCAAGTGCATCAAAGACAACGCAGCGTCTCATCTTCACCCTCGGGAGCACTTCGTCAGCAGAAAGCACCCGTATGTTCAAGTTCATATTGGAAGTACGTGAGGGAATGAGAAGCAAATCTTCTCTCCATGCCACTATTTATAGGCCGGGCAGATCAAACCCACGCGCCAAGTGGATGGCCCTCCGAATTCCGTGCAATGAATTTACATTAAATGGATGAACCGGACGCCTCGAATTCAGCCAAACGGCTATTTATAGCACTCGAAGAGCGAGACAGCCGCATCATTAAAAGACATGTCCGATGCGCCAGCCAGACAACGCATCACACGGACGCGCCCTTTGGCATTAGGCGCATCACACAGACGCGCCCTACAGTACTCGGTGCATTATAGAGGGTGCGCCCCCACACATCTCCATACCGAGTGGAACGCCAACCGACGCGCCCACTCAGCTGTCCATCGAACGTCACCAACATTAAATGCTGAACTGACAGAGTTGGCAGCACGCCTCCCAAAGTCTGAACAGTTGACAGCTTTATTCAGAAAACGAAGCGTCGGCAACGTCAGCATCATCATGACTTCCGACGGCTACTGCCACGTGGCCACCCGCATGCGCCTCTACGACCATGCGTCCACACCCGCATGCGCCTCTACGGCCATGCGTCCAAACCAGCATGCGCCTCAAAAGCCATGCGCCTCAGACCCTTCACTGATCCCTAAAGACAGAAGAAGAGTCTCCGGTTGAAGTTTTGCATGTGCCTCAAAAGCCATGCGCCCCAGACTGATCTCTGATCCCGAAAGACAGAAGGAAAGTCGCCTGCATGCGCCTCAAAAGCCATGCGCCCCAAATGGTTTGTAACTCCTAAAGGTTATGAGCCGCAGCCTCCTCCTGTGCCCAATCCAAGGCGCAGCCCACCAGATCACTCCTCTCCACCAAATCCGAGATCTTCGAACCATGAGTCGACGACACGTGTCTTTTGACTCAACTCGTCCAAGATTTCAGCAACGGAAAGATCTTCTCTTCTGCTACGTGCCGGCTCACAACAGCAGTATGAAGAGTTCTCCCCCTTGATCAGGGCGCAGCATCCATGCGCCTCCATCAGCAACCTCCACGTGGCGTTCCCACACCGGCGTATCCTACATGCGCGCATGAGCAGCCAGCCTGCAAAACTATAAATAGAAGGATCATCTCCTTCACACACACGCAGAGACTCAGAACATAAGACTCACAGAGAATCCACAACAGAGAATCACCGGAGAGGCAGTTCTAGACACTCAACGTCTTCCTCCTCTCAGCAAGCTCCAGCACCCAGAGTAATCAACACCTTCAGAGAACCGATAACCGTCGTTAGCCGGTCAACGGAGTCAACGCATTACCACTCGCTCCATTGGCACTAAGGACCCAGCTTAAACAAAAGTGTACTCCTAGGACTACATCTAAGTCCTACATTGTAACACTGTTCTGTTTGTATTAAGATTTCAATCAAAACAATTTTAATGGCAAACAAGCTGGCGACTCTGCTGGGGACCTCTTTCTCCTCTACCGAGAAAGTCGTGTCACAGGCCGACGACGTGAAGGTGGGCTCCTCCCACAAGACGCTGGTAGTGCGCCTCAATTAACAGGCGTACGAGGAGTTCATTTCTGAAGGAAGTGCGAGTCCTTCGAAGCGGCTGTCGAAGCCGAAGAAGACCCGCGCAGTCTGGGTGCGCAAAGTCGACGCCTCGGGCACCACCGTTGAAGGGGATGCGCCCGTCCAGCCTTCCCTTCCTGCTGACGTCCTCAGCAGTCAAGGTGCGCCCGCTGATGCAGCGCATCTCTCGGGAAAGCGTGCGGCTGACCACGTTCCCCAGCCATCTTCCTCTCAGGCGAGGAAGATACGTCGATGGAGCAGGGGCGCAGCCAATGCCCCGCGCATTACTTCTGATGCGCCACAACGAGCCTCTGTCTTCGACAGACTCACTCGCTGTAATGGCGAGGAGAATTTGGATGCTGAGTACTATGCGCCCCAGCGGGCTGGTACGAAGAAATCCAAGGCGGCACGGGCCACGCGCCACAAACGTGCTATGCCAGCAGCCGGCCAGAGGCACGCGCTTACAATCACGCGCGCTGCCGATGGCAAGCTGTACAAGGTTGACTCAAGTGCTCCCGCACCGACAACGAGTCGACCTTCAAAGTCCTCATCTCACTTGGGCGCATTCACTGCGTGCACAACCAAGCCGAGAGAGGCAAACTCAGTGGTCTTGAACTCCCGCGCCTCCTCTGGTTGTGCGTTTGAGGTCCGTTCAAGTCACTTCAAATGCTGTGGTTCCCCCACTACTGATCGTGATGCCTGCTTGGTATTAGATCAGGGGGCGCAGCACTCACCCGACCACCCCGGCGCTTGGCTCTGCCATGCGCCTGAGAGGGGTGTGAGGGTAGCACTCTCCTCCAACGACCTGCGCAACGTGATCACTCACAAGCGCCGGTCAGGAGAGTTGACCAACAAGCACGATGCGCCTCTCACGGGGCACACTTGTGCAGTGGTCACCATCAACTGCTGATGCAAGACGGCAGTACCGCCAAAGCAGTCGGTCTTCCAACGGCTACAATCATCGACACCCCTCCGACATCGCCTTGGGACGAAGATGTCAGCAGAAGAAGAACTAAAGATTGCGTCATGCAACGTGATCTCCAATTCCTCATCTGTCCGGAAGACGACTGCCAATTCCTCGTCTTCATCCAAAAGCCAGCCGAGGAAAACCAAGGCAGCTGTCACGACCTCTGGAGTGTTCGAAGGCACTCGGTCGAGGAAGAAGTCCTTGGAGGAAGCTGGGGGTAGCCAGACCCTTGTCGAGCCTCCTTCCGAAGACGAAGATGTCCAAAGCACAGCTGCGGCGGATCTTCATCAAGGCGAAGATGGCCTCCCTGAAGCCCCTCAAAATGACGATGTCCTCCAGGGCACCGCCGGGGGTAGTGCTGAAAACGAAGAGGCCCTTCAAGACAGAGCTGAGGGCAGTCAGGCCCTTGCAGATGCGCCTGTCGAAGACGAACTCTAGAATTTGGCTGGGGGTGGCCAAACACCAGAAGAAGTAACTCCCCCACATGAGAGCGAGGCTGAGAGCGAAGCCTCAACTAATCCATCCACTTCCGGCCGTGTCATGACAGTATACATGACCGGGGGTGATCTTGAGGCTGATGCGCCGCCACAGGACATTGTCCAGCGCATAGACTCGCTAGAGGGAGGACTCAAAACCCTCTCTGCCTCAATACAAGCACTGACTCAAGCAGTGTTTGAGATGCGGTCGGCCTTGATCAGGACACCTTCAAATGGTCCCGACCCAGGAGCTAATGGAGAGTCGAGTGTGCCCCTCTAGCGGACACCCTCAGACACAGAAGCACCCCGGACATCGGAGCCCTCAAACGCTCCACTCCAGGTAGTACCTCCTTCCCCGACTCCTAGCTCCACGGAGGACGTGGTCGAAATGATCAAAGATCTGCGGGAGCGCTTCGAGTCCAAGAACAGGCAGGAGGAGCGCCAGAAGATGGGCATTCCCCAGCCTTATCCCCTTGAGTGGAACAAGGTGGTTTATCCCCCAAAGTATAAACCACAAACACTCACGCCGTATGACGGGAAGGACTCTCCACGACGGTACCTGATGTACTTCCAGTCGCAGACAGGGCATCTTCCAAAGGAGGACGCGCTCCTCACCAGCATCTTTGTTGGGGCCCTGAAAGGGGTGGCGTATGACTGGTACTGCAGCCTCCCCAATAATTCCATATCGTCCTTCGACGACCTGACACGCCTCTTCCTCGACCGCTTCTACGACGGTGGGAAGGACATGACGATGGCGTCTCTCATTGAGATACGCCAGTAGGACAAGGAAACGGTTCGGGCATTCATCGAACGCTTCCGTCAGGCCTGCTTCAGGCTACCTCCAGGCATGCCAGAACATGCGCTTCTCTCCGCTTGCAGTATGAACATGCTGCCTGCAGTAAAGCTCTGGCTTAACTCTACTCCCCCTCCCGACTGGAGCTCCCTAATCATTGAAGCTGAAGCTGCAGAGAAGAAGGCGGCCAATGCACGTCTTCTGGGTGTTAGCTTCCCCGCCTTTGACGATAAGGGGAAAAAGTCCGCAACCAACAACTCCGGACGAGAAACAAAGGGGAAACAGGCATTGACTGTTAATGCCTCGAAGGGCGCATCTGCGCCTACTCAAAAGCCTCCACTGGCACCGAGACCCAAGGAGGTTTATTTATTCAATGATGACGACACCCTGCAACTCTTTGAGATACTGAAGCAGGGTGACAAGATCAAGCTTCCGGACCCGAAGCGGCCCGATGAAGTCGGGAAGGTGGACAACCCGAGGTACTGTCACTACCATCGGTTTGTCGGACACCCGACTAAGGACTGCTACGTCCTCAAAAATTACATCCAGCGCATGATCAATGCGGATGTAATCTCCGTCGACTACGAAGAGAAGACGGTGTCAGCGAATGTGGTGTCACTTCAGTTCGGCACCTTGCCGCCGACTACCACACAAGATGGCGTCGTCCCCATCCCTAAGGCGACAATGGAGGTGGTGAATTTGCCACCCACCCGTGACAATGTGAGTGGACTTGTCCCACTCACCACATCTCGAGGAGAGGTCCTCTGGGTTCACCCCGACCTCGTCTCCGAGGTAACTCAACCGGAGGTACGCCCTATCTCCAAAGCAAAAGGCAGGAAGATCAAGTCTTGCCGCACGGTCTCTTCTTCAACGGAAGAGGCGCTTCCTGTGCAGACACGTGCACAACAGAACTCCCAGCCCGGTGAAGCTGCCGCCGAAGTGGTGCCTCCTGGCACCATCCCTGAGGAGGGTCCATCCAAGCCCTCAGCAGCCAATAAACAAAAGCAAGTGGAGGCCCGTTTCGACAGACCTCTGCGGAAAGAAAATGCTTCGGGGCTAGCCAAGCCCCACAATTTTGACATTCTGGCACAACTGGCCAGTACTCCTGCACGCCTGTCTTTGTTCGAGCTCCTGCGTCTCTCCAAGGACTCCCGAGAAGCTCTCTGCGAAGCTCTGAAGGATGCCGAATCCTTTCTCAGTCAGGTCAAGCAGCCTGAAGACCTCCCAGCTACTTGTGCACACTGTCATTGTGCGGATGAAGTTATCCCAAACATAACCTTCACCCAACAAGACATGCTGCTCAAGCATCACCGACATAACCGACCGTTGTATTACACAGGGTACATCGGTTCGGTAAAGGTGAGTAGGATTCAGATCGATCCGGGGTCTTCCCTAAGCATCATTCCAAAGGCGATGCTATCAAAGCTGGGGATCCCAATGTACCGGCTGGCGCCCTCCAATACGACCATCAGCGGCTTCAACGCCAGCAAGAGCGAGCCACTGGGCAAGATCCGGCTGAAGTGTCACATCGGCAGCCTCAAAACTGAGGTAACTTGTTATGTGGTGGATGCCGAGGTCAACTACAACATCTTACTCGGACGACCATGGTTACATGAGTACATGGTGGTGCCCTCCACGCTCCACCAATGCATGAAATATGTATCCACCAACGGCGTCATCCGGACGGAGTTTGCAGATATCGATCCCTTCAAAGGGATTGAGGCCTACTTCACCGATTCCGACTTGTACAAGCCACTTGACGAGGAGGAAGCCAACGATGCCGATGATGAAGCAGAGACGGCAACAGAGCCGGACTTGGAGCCCGAAGTGACTCCTAACGCCCCCTTGAAAATCCGTCTGAAAGGGAGACCACCCCAGAAGGCGCCTCCAATGAGCATCAAGCTATCAGGAAAAACGCCAGCTCGCGAAGCTCCCCTGAAGATACGCCTCAAGGGGAAGCCACCACAAACAGCGGCTCCCCTGGTGGTAAAATTACAAGGGAAGGCGCCACTCATCGAAGGCACAACCGAGGCACCCCTCAAGGTGCGTCTTAAAGGCAAGCCGCCGCAGTCATCCAAGATGCCGGAGAGGGCTCACATAACCCTCTCAGACCCCAAAGTCAGAGCGGTGGAGGACTCTCCTGATCCGGCCCCAGTGCTTACAGACGAGGAGCTTGGCGAATATATCTCTGCTGATGTAGACGCACCCTCCTTCGACAATGTAATCCCACGGGATAAAATCTCGTACTTTATCAATAATAGAGTGTCCTTCAATTATTCTTGTCTTCCACACTGGAATGCCATGTATACATTAGACAACGCTCTACGGTCGTTGCAAACACAAGTAACGACCGTCTACCATAATCAAATAGTCCCGTCTCAAGGAGTCTTCATAGTCCCTCCACGAAGCCGAGACGAAGGCACCATCATCTCGGGCAAAATCGAGCGTCGTCGGGACCTCCCGTCAATCGAGCCCGAACCTGATACCGGCAGAGTACAAGTCTATCGCGGTACACAGATGCGGCTAAGCACATCATCCAAAAGATGGGCTACGACCTGAAAAGCAATAAAGGCCTAAACTACGGCAAGGGTCGGCATCTCCCTGTCCGGCTTTCGATGCCCAATGGAAAGCCACAGGATTACTATAATCGGACTCGACGGGGGTTAGGCTATGTCACGCCGCCATCAACTCCAGAGAGTTCAGACGCAGAAGACATAGAACATTCCCACTCGTCAGAAGCATCGACGTGGGATTCCGATACCAGTATCGGATCAGTCTTCAGGAAAGTGCTGTCAGCTAACATGACATCGGCGCAACCTCAGAAGGATGAAGGCGAGGACCAACCGCCGGAACCCTTCGAAGAAGAACCCTGGGCTCAACGCCTAGGAGAACAATGGGAGTCTCGTTTTGAGTTACGAGAACCTCCCACCGAAGACGAAGTCGAGCAGATCGACCTCGGGGATGGGTCTTCTTCTAAACCCATCTTTATCAGCAAAAGCTTGGAAGGAGAAGACCGAGAATCTTTAGTCCAACTGGCTAAGGAGTATATCGATGTCTTCGCCTGGAGCTACGAAGACATGCCGGGTCTCGATCCACAGATCGCGATGCATAGGTTGAACATCTTACCATATGTCAAACCTATCAAACAACAACAGCGACGCTTCCGCCCGGACATCATGAACGCCATCGACCAGGAGGTGGACAAGCTCTTGACCAGTGGCTTCATCCGTGAGGAACAACACCCGGACTGGGTAGCCAACGTCGTCCCTGTCACCAAGAAGAACGGGAAGATACGAGTCTGTATCGACTTCAGGGATCTCAACTCTGCTTGCCCGAAGGATGAATTCCCGCTCCCAATCACCGATGTAATGATCGACAACACATGTGGCTTTGAACGTATGTCCTTCATGGACGGGTATTCAGGCTACAATCAAATCAAGATGTTCCCTGATGACGCAAAACACACGTCATTCAGGACTCCGAAAGGTGTTTTCTGCTACACAGTAATGTCCTTCGGCTTGAAGAACGCCGGTGCAACGTACCAGCGAGCTATGAGCACCATCTTTCGTCAACATCTTCGCAAGACAGTTGAGTGCTATGTTGACGACATCGCAGTCAAGAGCCGCCTCAAAAGAGATCACCTACAGGACCTAAAGACGGTCTTCGATCTCATGCGGGCACATCAACTCAAAATGAACCCCGCTAAATCCTTCCTGGGGGTTTCTAGCGGCAAATTCTTGGGCTTTGTCATCACGGCAAAAGGCATTCATGTCGATCCCGAGAAGACTAAAGCCATCCTTAACATGGACCCTCCGAAGAACCTTCGAGAACTTCGGGGCTTACAGGGACGTTTGGCATACATCCGGAGGTTCATAGCAAACCTCTCCGGTAAATGTCAACCCTTTACTCAGCTCATGAAGAAGGGAGTCTCTTATGTCTGGACAGAGGAGTGCCAAAAGGCTTTCGACGACATCAAGGCTTACTTAACAAGCCCGCCAGTCCTAGTGGCACCTGTCGCCGGCAAACCATTCCTCCTCTACGTCCGTGCCATGGATCATTCCCTCGGCGCTTTGCTGGCTCAAAACAGCGATGCAGGCTACGAGCAAGCAATCTACTACCTCAGTCGAACACTCATCGGGGCCGAACACCGGTACAACCCCGTTGAAAAGGAGTGCTTGGCTTTGGTGTTTGCCATTCAGAAGACTCGTCATTACGTCTCGGGCCAGACAATTCACGTCATCTCCCGAGTCAATCCGCTCAGAGTTCTCATGACGAAGCCAGGGTCATTAAACTCCCGGCTGGCTACATGGGCGATCCTACTAACGCCATACGATATGGTGTTTGTCCCGCAGAAGGCGGTCAAGGGTCAGGCTCTGGCTGACTTTTTAGCTGCACACCCCATCCCAGAATCTTCAAAACTCTATGAAGACATCCCGGATGAAGTCCAAGAATCAAACATCACTGAAGGAAGCCCCGTTTGGCGGATGTTCTTCGATGGCGCTTCAAGAATGGGCCCCAACGGCCAAATCATAGCAGGAGTGGGGGTAGTCTTAGTCTCCCCCGATCAGCTGGTCATCCAGCGCGCATACTCCCTTTCGAAGCCGTGCTCCAACAATGTTGCTGAGTACAATGCACTCGTCATGGGACTCCAGCTAGCACAACAGCTGGGGGTGGATCATCTGGAAGCCTACGGCGACTCGAAACTCGTCGTAAACCAGATTCGGGGGCAATACGAGGTTCGCCATGAAGATTTGATCCCTTACCATGAAGTTGCATTGAACATCATTTCAACCTTCACTGGGTTCTTCATCGAACATGTACCCCGCCTACAAAACTTGGAGGCTGACGCTCTGGCTGGCCTCGCAGCCTCATTGGCCGCGCCCCTTGGGACTCAACATTATGTTACGGTGACTGGCCGAGACCTGATTTGTCCCAGAAACAACCTATGTTTGCAAATGGCTCACGCCATGCCGACGAACACCGATGTTAATGTCCGAGACTGGAGGTTCCCGTTCATCGACTTTGCTGTCTACGAAATCCTTCCAGAGGACCCGAAGGAAGCCGTCTCAGTCAGGAGACGCTCTCTTCGATTCTACTACGATACAGCCACTAAAACGCTGTACCGACGCTCCTTCGACGGGCTTCTCCTTCGATGCCTGTCTAACGAAGAAGCAGCCGAAGCTCTTCGAGAAGCTCATGACGGAACTTGCGGAGCTCACCAACCAGGGCCTAAGTTGCAAGATCGACTGCGACGTATGGGCTACTACTGGCCAACCATGGTTGCCGACGCAGTGGAATATGCTAAGAAGTGCCATGCATACCAACTTCATGCAGACTTCATACATACACCATCTGAACCTCTACATCCTACAGTCGCCTCCTGGCCATTCGAAGCCTGGGGCATGGACATTGTAGGACCAATCACCCCTCCTTCATCAAGAGGACATCGTTTCATCCTGGCCATCACTGATTACTTCTCCAAATGGGCAGAAGCAGTCCCACTAGCGGAAGTAAAAAGCTCCAGGGTGGTCAGCTTTATCAAACACCATGTCATTTACCGTTTCGGAGTACCCCGGCGGATCATCCATGACAATGGTCCTCAGTTTATCAGCCACATTTTCAACAGGTTCTGTGACAAGAATCGCATTCAGAATGCGGCCTCAACCGCCTACAATCCGGCAGCAAACGGATTGGCCGAGGCGTTCAACAAAACTATCGTCAGGCTACTCAAAAAGGTCGTGTCATCCAACAAACGCGACTGGGACGAAAAGCTTGGCGAATGCCTTTGGGCCTTCCGCACAACGGTACGGACCCCAACAGGCAACACTCCATTCTCCCTGGTCTACGGGAGCGAAGCAGTACTGCCTCTCGAGATACAGATACCTTCGCTCCGCGTGGCAATCACAAACGATCTCACAGAAGAAGACAATCAACGTCGTCGTCTGCGGGAACTGGAGGCACTTGACGAAAAGCGTCTCCTAGCTCAACAACGCATCGAACTTTACCAAGCCCGTATATCATAGGCTTTCAACAAGAAGGTCAAGCAAAGAACTTTCCAAGTTGGCGACCTGGTTTTAGCAGTCAGAAGGCCAATGGTGTTAACTCACAAGACACCAGGGAAGTTCGAGCCCAAATGGGAAGGACCCTTCATCATTGAGACGGTATACTCAAACGGTGCTTACCGGCTCGCCAAACCCAATGGGGACTTGTTCATGATGCCCATCAACGGCAAGTTCCTAAAGAAGTACTATTCTTGACATCCTCCAAGACATGTATTTCCCCAAACAACCTCTTTTCACAAAAATCAAACGCTTCCGGAACCCAGCTGTTCCGTGGCATCCTTCCGTAGAAAGATAACCACGTCCACATTACCTCTGAGTTGTCTCTCTACATCCTACAAAGCGGAACCTTACATTTTGTGAGCTTACGCTATCCTTCATGTTTACCACGTCCACATTACCTCTGAGTAAACATCCCGTACAAACAACTCCTGTGTTGTCGTACATTGATCGCAGAACTTCCATGTCCACATTACCTCTGAGTTGTTCAGCGTATCCCCCAGGATCATTCCTACCATGTCCATAAATACCTCTGAGTAGGAAGATTCTATCATTTGAACCTAATGATTGCCATGTCCACATTACCTCTTAGCAAACATGTTGGTTCCTTCAAACTTATTATCTGTACCTAAAAAACCAAGGTGCGCAAAAGATAATAGGTCCACATAAATCATCAAGTTCATGAGATCAAAAATGAACACATCACAAAAAAAAGATAGTGTATTTCTTTATTTTTCAAAGAAGGGAGTACAGAAATACGCTATTTCCCCAGCAAGAGTTGCAAAAACACATAAAAAGAAGAGAAGCTACAGTCCCCGATCCTCTCCAGGGTGGGATGAAAGCTCTCTGACTCGACGTCTCAGGTCAGCAATGCGAGTTTCCACAGTCGCCTGGACTCGCAGCTCGGCTTCTTGACGCATTAATCCGACAGCCTCAGCAGAAGTTTTACTCTCATACTTCTCATCAAGCTGTCGTCGCTGCTGAGCCAAAGCAAGGGTCCGCTGAGTAAGAGTCGCTTCCTCCTGCTTGAATGCCACGTGTTCAGCCAGGACACGATCAGCTTCTAGTTGAAGTTGGGCCCGCTGGTCTTCAAGACGGCGCATCTGAGCATCAACCTCTGCGATGTTAGCGTCCACAGCAGCCCGCTTCTCCGTCGTCCTCTCCATAGATCGAGACAACTGCTCCGCCGCAGCCTCAGTCCCAGCCACTTCACGCTCCCAACTGCTCACATCGGCCCGATGGGAAGCCTCGATTTCACCAATCAACTTCCCTATCTCTGCATCTATCAAGACAGAGAGGTCATTTCGTTGGATGCGCTGCAGTTCCGCGAGCCGCTCGTCCAGCTCAATCACCGAAACCTCCAGAATTTCAGCCATATGGTCATGGCCCTGGTGAGTGCGGATCAGCTCGATACAAGGCATTGCCAAAGCTTTTGCTGTCGCAAAGCTCCCCTTGCCATCCATCACTGCAGATACTCCTTTCTCCAGCATTTTGTACACTCCCTCGACGAGGAACTTCACATACTCGTCGGCATCCGCCAGCACCTGCGGCGTCATAGCAGGAGTTGGGGGAGCTACTACAGTTTGCGGACCGGAGGAAGATCCGCCAACCTCGATCTGAGAGGTTTGAACCTCGGCAGCAATAGGCTCTTCATCAACAGGGGCCAGACTGCTAGCCCGAGGTGCCGAAGGAACAGAAGGAGCCGGCACATGCGTCGTGATAGTACCCCAAGTGGAAGGAGCAGCAGAGGGTTCCACACCCTTACCCTTCTCAAGCCCGGAGACATCACCGACGTCAACGGCCACCTCTTCTACCCCCGACGTTCTATCAGCATTAGCTACCTCCCCCGGCAAAACGGGAAGGTCAACATTTATCTCCTGGCCAGCCCCAGGAGACAAGACCGGCAGAAGGGTCTCACTCTTCTCAAATCCCTCTACAGGGACAAAATCTGTCGCTACCGCCTGATCGGTAGCCATCTCTATGTCCATGGTTGAAGCCAAGGAAGGATTCGGCAATGATTCAGCCGACCTCCCTTCATCATGACAAGGAGGGGAATCAACCCTCTCCTCTATCCTCACTGCTTCTGCTGCCCCCACAACGGACCCTTGCAACGCTGGAGGGACGTCACCAGAAGGCGACGAACTCCAATCCACTTCATCATCAGGATGCCTCGAGTCTGTAAGACCCTCAGCGTCCAAGGCCTCCACGGCAGATGGTACTATCCCAGAAGTTGTTGCGACTTCAAAGTCAGGAGATACTAAAACCTCCGCGGGAACATCTTCGGGACCCTCCTCCACAGGAGACATCATCATTGGTGGAATGCGCTCCTCAGAAGAGCCTGCCACCTCCTTCGACTTACTGGTGCCCGATTTCGAAGCACGAGACTTCTTCTTCAATATCTTCGCTTCGGAAGAGACTAATCGGTCGCCGAACAGAAAGGCAGGCTTTAAGAAAGTCACACCTTCAGAATCAGCAGACTTCAGTTTACCGCTCTCCATCATACTCTGGAGGAAAAGCGGCAACTGGACCTGGATTTGTAGCATCCTCTCACGAGGTTGGTCCTGAAGGATAGCATCCTTTACAGGGTTAATCACCGCCTCATCAAAATCAACTCCCATCTGACAAAGAGAAGCGTCCAGGAGGACCTCATTCAACAAAGGGATCGTCATCGACACTGGCACAACAAAAGTGAAAGTCAGGCAAAAAGACAAAATATGTCAAGCAGACTGGCGCATTGCCAGGATATGAACCCATGCGCATCTGCTTCGGCGCATCATCAGGGCATAGACCCATGCGCGTCAGCATGCCTCGGCGCATCATCAGGGCGTAAGCCCATGCGCGTTGGCATTGGAGCTTCGGCGCATTATCAGAGCGTGAGCCCATGCGCGTCAGCAAAGGCTTCGGCGCATCTTCAGGGAATAAAACCCATGCGCGTCAGCCATTAAAACCTCGGTGCATGATAAAAACCTATGCACGTCGGCAGAATAGAACCTCGGCGTATCATTAAAGACCGAAGTCTATACGCGTCGGCAGTTAGGGCACAGAGCCCAAAGCAGAGACGAAACCCACCTGTCACCTCAGGACGAACGTCGGCAAGAGGCGCAAGAGTGATAGGTACATCCTCATCCGCGGACTCCTTCGCTTTCTCCTTCCCCTTGCTGGCAGCGCCGCGAGGAGTCTTGGGAGCCATTCTCTCGAAGAAGGAGAAGTTAGGGTTTTTGAAGAAGAAACTCTAAAGAAGCAGAGGCACAGAGAAGAAGAACTCTTTCTCTCTCCGACTCTTACTTATTTATAGGGCATGGTCGCACGCGTGAACAGATGACGTGTGATCTCAGCCGTCGCCTCGGGATCTGTGCAAGGATAGCAGCAAATAAAACCAAAAGATCATCATTAATCTTTTCGGTTACCGAGGCATCACCATCATTAACTGAGAAGAGCATGCGCCCGAACAAGCATGCGCCCAGAAATCATGCGCCCTGACCTCCATGCTTCTTATTCAAAGTATTCCAAAACTTATTCAAAAGTTTTGAAAACTTTGAAGGGGGTCTTGTAGAAGCATGGAATTTCACAACCAGAAAGCCCATGCGCCAGACACTACATGCGCCAGAACTCAGACGAAGAACTTCACAGCAAAGTCAATAACTATAGACATTTGAAGAAGGACTTTTTATTTATATATAAAAGTCTATTACATGTCTAGAAAAGGCTGTACAAAGGAGAATTTCTACAAAGGAAAGAGCCTAAGACTACAGCCAGCGGCTATCATGCGCCTTCAGATAAGGGCAGCGGCCACAATGCGTCTCCAGATAGGCGCAGCATCACTATGCGCCACCAGTAAGGCGCAGCAGATATCATGCGCCTCCATCCAGGCGCATCCCATCATCTCTCCAGCAGCTCAGTTATGTGCATCCCTTCAGCCAAATTCTTCCAGCCAGGCTCACCTGGCCGAGCAGAGCCCAGATATGCGCTGCTCTTCCAGCCAGGATCACCGGATAAGTGCTTCCACAAAGCATTTAACCCTCTGGCTGGAACTAAGGAAGAGAGGAGCACGGCAAAGCTGTGGCCAGAGGAGGCTTCGAAAGAGCCTCCAAAGCCCAAGGAAGACCGTGATCGAAATCATGGCACAAGGAAGCTCTCAACACAACCAGAGTGGGCGACACCCACTTTGAAGGAAGAGAAAGCCTAGCACCGCCATTCCGATCTACGGCTCTTCCCGAACAACGGAGACGAGGCCCGAGCATCCCTATCTTTGGATGCAACAGGCACCTTCCGCCTGCCTCGGAAGCCCTCGACTCCGTCTTTTGGATGTAACAGTCACCTTCAAGTGCATCAAAGACAACGCAGCGTCTCATCTTCACCCTCGGGAGCACTTCGTCAGCAGAAAGCACCCGTATGTTCAAGTTCATATTGGAAGTACGTGAGGGAATGAGAAACAAATCTTCTCTCCATGCCACTATTTATAGGCCGGGCAGATCAAACCCACGCGCCAAGTGGATGGCCCTCCGAATTCCGTGTAATGAATTTACATTAAATGGATGAACCGGACGCCTCGAATTCAGCCAAACGGCTATTTATAGCACTCGAAGAGCGAGACAGCCGCATCATTAAAAGACATGTCCGATGCGCCAGCCAGACAGCGCATCACACGGACGCGCCCTTTGGCATTAGGCGCATCACACAGACGCGCCCTACAGTACTCGGCGTATTATAGAGGGTGCGCCCCCACACATCTCCATACCGAGTGGAACGCCAACCGACGCGCCCACTCAGCTGTCCATCGAACGTCACCAACATTAAATGCTGAACTGACAGAGTTGGCAGCACGCCTCCCAAAGTCTGAACAGTTGACAGCTTTATTCAGAAAACGAAGCGTCGGCAACGTCAGCATCATCATGACTTCCGACGGCTACTGCCACGTGGCCACCCGCATGCGCCTCTACGACCATGCGTCCACACCCGCATGCGCCTCTATGGCCATACGTCCAAACCAGCATGCGCCTCAAAAGCCATGCGCCTCAGACCCTTCACTGATCCCTAAAGACAGAAGAAGAGTCTCCGGTTGAAGTTTTGCATGTGCCTCAAAAGCCATGCGCCCCAGACTGATCTCTGATCCCGAAAGACAGAAGGAAAGTCGCCTGCATGCGCCTCAAAAGCCATGCGCCCCAAATGGTTTGTAACTCCTAAAGGTTATGAGCCGCAGCCTCCTCCTGCGCCCAATCCAAGGCGCAGCCCACCAGATCACTCCTCTCCACCAAATCCGAGATCTTCGAACCATGAGTCGACGACACGTGTCTTTTGACTCAACTCGTCCAAGATTTCAGCAACGAAAAGATCTTCTCTTCTGCTACGTGCCGGCTCACAACAGCAGTATGAAGAGTTCTTCCCCTTGATCAGGGCGCAGCATCCATGCGCCTCCATCAGCAACCTCCACGTGGCGTTCCCACACCGGCGCATCCTACATGCGCGCATGAGCAGCCAGCCTGCAAAACTATAAATAGAAGGATCATCTCCTTCACACACACGCAGAGACTCAGAACATAAGACTCACAGAGAATCCACAACAGAGAATCACCGGAGAGGCAGTTCTAGACACTCAACGTCTTCCTCCTCTCAGCAAGCTCCAGCATCCAGAGCAATCAACACCTTCAGAGAACCGATAACCGTCGTCAGCCGGTCAATGGAGTCAACGCATTACCACTCGCTCCATTGGCACTAAGGACCCAGCTTAAACAAAAGTGTACTCCTAGGACTACATCTAAGTCCTACATTGTAACACTGTTCTGTTTGTATTAAGATTTCAATCAAAACAATTTTAATGGCAAACAGCATAGCTTTATATCTGCTGATTTTGCGAAAGAAAATAAAATAACCATGCAATCACTAGATATAAATATTAGCATTAGCACTCCGTCGGGAGTCGATATGCCTGCGAACTTCATTTGTAGGGATGGCCACATTTGCATCGGAGGAAGATATCTATCCTTGGATGCCGTCGTACTAGACATCAAAGATTACGACATCATCCTGGGCATGGATTGGTTGGGCGCTTGTCGTGCAACGATCGAGTGCGCGGAGAAGAGAGTGGTGTTTCGTCTTCCTGGCGAGACAGAGTTCTCATATTCGTGCGGTACGGTCTCGAAGACGGCAATGATGGTGTCGGCAATCTCGGCGAGGCGTATGCTGCGTTCCGGCTGCGTGGGATACTTGGCATCAGTCCGAGACACGCGGAAGGATAATACAAACACAATGCAGACTGATGTTGTGGCAGATTTTCCTGACGTTTTTCCTGACGAGATGCCAGGGATGCCGCCGGATCGAGAAATTGAATTCAGCATCGACACCTTTTCGGATACACGGCCGATATCCAAGGCGTCTTACCGAATGGCTCCAGCAGAACTGAAGGAGCTGAAGGTGCAATTACAAGAGTTGCTAGACCGCAGATTTATTCGCCCTAGCGTCTCTCCGTGGGGAGCTCCCGTACTGTTCGTGAAGAAGAAGGATGGGTCGTTGCGGCTATGCATCGACTATCGGGAACTCAACAAGGCGACCGTGCGAAACAAGTATCCTTTGCCGCGAATCGACGACTTGTTTGACCAACTGCAAGGCGCGACAATATTTTCAAAAATTGATCTTCATTCAGGCTATCATCAATTGAAGATCAAGTCCGACGACATATCGAAGTCTGCCTTCCGCACTCGATATGGTCATTACGAATTCCTCGTCATGCCGTTCGGTTTGACGAATGCCCCAGCCGGGTTCATGGATCTGATGAACCGAGTCTTCCGACCTCAAATAGATAAATTTGTAGTCGTATTCATCGACGATATCCTTGTCTACTCAAAGAATCGTGAAGAACATACGGAACATTTGAAGACGGTACTAGAGATTCTGCGTGAAAACAAATTGTACGCCAAGCAGAGTAAGTGCGAGTTCTGGATGAGTAGCGTGACATTTCTCGGGCACGTAATCTCTGCCGAAGGTGTCACGGTGGACCCAAAGAAGATTGATGCGGTAGTGGATTGGAAACGACCTGCCTCGGCTAGCGACATTCGGAGTTTCCTGGGCTTAGCGGGCTACTACCGTCGATTCGTGCGAAGCTTTTCAAAACTAGCGTCGCCTCTGACTCGTCTCACCCAGAAGGGAGTAGTATTTGAATGGAGCGATGACTGTGAATCCAGCTTCCAAGAGTTGAAGCGACGGCTCGTCTCAGCTCCAAACCTTGCACTTCCAGACGGTCCAGAAGGCTTTCAGATATTCGGCGACGCGTCGGGAACTGGCCTCGGGTGTGTACTCATGCAGAGAGACAAAGTCATCTCCTACGCTTCACGGCAGTTGAAGCAGCACGAGAAAAACTACCCGACGCATGACCTAGAATTGGCGGTGATCGTCTTTGCATTGAAGTTATGGCGGCACTACCTCTATGGCGTCGCATGCAGAATCTACACAGATCATAAAAGCCTGAAGTACTTATTTACGCAACGGGAACTCAACCTACGACAGCGACGTTGGCTCGAACTCATAAAAGATTACGAGCTAACGATCGAGTATACACCGGGCAAGGGAAACGTGGTGGCCGACGCACTCAGCAGAATGTTTATGGGAACGCTGGCCATAAACAAGGAGATAAAGCGAGACCTTGAAGCGATGGGTATCGAACTCGGAATTGAGTATCGACACCTGCACCTAGCTCAACTGAAGTTAGGATCGAGCCTGCTTAGCAAGATAAAGACCGCACAGGGGGACGACTCATTCCTGAAGAAAATGCGCGAGCTGATTTCAACGGGAAGGGCGACTGACTTTGCGGAAGACGGAGATGGGACGATGCGACTAAAGGGAAGGCTCTGCATTCCTGAAACTGCCGAACTCAGAAAAGAGATTCTGACGGAGGCACATTATGCGAAGTACTCGTTACATCCTGGAAGCACCGAGATGTACAAGGACTTGCGCACAAACTTTTGGTGGCACGGCATGAAGAAAGATGTGGCTACGTTCGTATCGCAATGCATGGCGTGTCAGCAGGTGAAGGCGAAACACCAACGGCCAGGTGGCGAGCTGCAGAACATCCCCATTCCCGAGTGGAAGTGGGACAATATCTCGATGGATTTCATTGTGGGATTTCCGAAGACGCCGCGGGAGAATGACGCGATTTGGGTCATTGTTGATAGATTGACCAAGTCGGCTCACTTCATCGCAATTAAAGTAGAATGGAGCGTCGATCGATTAGCACAAATCTACGTCGATGAGATTTTTCGACTGCACGGGGTACCGGCCTCAATAATTTCGGACAGAGATGGGCGATTCCTATCGCGTTTCTGGACGAGCCTCCAAGCGGCGATGGGGACCAAACTGAACTTTAGTTCGGCGTACCATCCACAAACAGACGGCCAGACGGAGAGAGTCAACCAGATCTTAGAAGATATGTTGCGTCTGTGTGCGATCGACCTAAAGACTAGTTGGGATACGCATTTGCCGCTTGCGGAGTTTGCGTATAACAACAGTTATCAGTCGAGTATTCAGATGGCTCCATACGAAGCGCTCTACGGGAGAAAGTGTCGTTCGCCGATATGCTGGGATGAAGTCGGAGAGCGACAAGTGCTCGGACCGGAACTGGTGGAGCAGGCCGTCGAAAAGGTCCGCTTGATTCGAGATAGACTCCGCATCGCGCAAAGTCGACAAAAGAGCTACGCAGATCTACGTCGACGTTCGCTAGAGTTCTTGGCCGGGGACCATGTGTTTCTAAAAGTAACGCCCATACGCGGTGTGATGCGGTTCGGCGTTAAAGGCAAGTTGAGCCCGAGATTTATAGGCCCCTTCGAGATCATTGAGCGAGTTGCGACGATTGCTTATCGGATCGCACTACCTCCTGCCTTAGCTGATGTGCACGATGTTTTCCACGTTTCATAACTTCGAAAATACGTACACGATCCAAGTCATGTGGTTAGCTTCGATCAGTTGGAGCTACGTACTGACTTGTCTTACTCAGAGGAGCCTATTCAAATTTTGGACCGCAAGGAAAAGGTGCTGCGAAATCGGTCGATGTCCTTGGTCTGCGTGCTATGGCGGAATCATTCAGTCGAGGAGTCGACGTGGGAGATGGAGGCGGAGATGAAAGAAAAGTACCCCGCGTTGTTTGTCTAAACTAAGGTCAGACCCTTGTTCTTAAGTTTCGGGACGAAACTTTTTCTTAGTGGTATATTATGTAGCGCCCCGCTTTCGATAGGCGACGGAACTTCATAATATGCTAGCGCCGAGTCAGATCGGCCGGGAACTTAGATGGCCATCTGACTCGATCGCTACGCTTGGTAAACGTTAACGCCTTGCGGCATAGATTCAAATCGATTTGGACGGAAGTTACGAGAATCGATCCAACTAATGGAACGACTTCTGTTGGAATAAGTCCTAGATGCAGTGGGCTGCGTCTCAGCGAGTGAGCTCTCTATAAGAGTCCCTTCGACGGGATCGGACCGCTGTATGGTTTTCTTGGAGCTTTGCCGCTGGGCTTGATTGAAGTGCTTTCGCGTCGTTTTCATGGATGCAATTACAAATTTCGATGCAAGGGGAAAAGAAGGAAATCTAACAAAGTGTTGATGCATTGCAGGAGCTCGCGTAACTAAGGATTGACGTTGCGTAGCGCTTCGACGACCTGCACAAAGCAAAGTGATCGGTGGGTGATTCGGCCCCTTCTTTTCTACTCTGTCCCGCAAACTTATTCCTTGCTTCGAATTCATTCAAATCGAACGATGCCAAGTTAATTGCATGCCAATCCACTAAGTCTAAGAACTCGGGAAAACGTATCGATTTAGAGAAATTTACTCTGAAAATACAAGTCTATCACATAAACCAGAAAGTTTAAGGTTCTAGTAAAAAGATAGACTATTTTACGTGCTGCAAAATATTATGAAACGTCGATCGTGGGTTATGATGCGTCGGACAATTTGGTGCCTACGGGACGCTAAATCGGAGTACGGCTTGGGGAAAATGAAACGTTGCATGAGTTGGGAGAAATGATAATGTCATTCTATACTGTCCGCGCTATACAAAACTGGTTGCATATATAAACTGTTCACGCATTGGCATGGTCATGGACAGCTTGTGCACAAGTTGATATTTTCCTCGAATCGATATCCGGGGCATCGGAATCGACTCGACCTAGGGGGAATGAATAATCGTGCTTCGGCACTGATGCATTGCGGGACCGTCAGTCAGGCTTGCAACCTAGACTGAGCGGGCCGAAATGTCGTTGAGATAGTCCCACGTGATGTGTAACATCAATGACCGCATATAAGATAGTAGCATGCTCACCTATTGTCTTATGCAGGTGTGAATATTATCTCTGTTTTATGCAAGGACGAGCACGGCCGTGGTAAGAAATATGATAAACTGCTATGGTTCACTGTATGCTTTATTACGCAAAGATGGCTATCGAATATGAACTGAATTCATTTAGTTCTAATAGAAAGACAACTCTAAAGCATGCCTACCCTAACAATCAGAGTCGGTTTAGACGAGTGGGTTCGTCTCGTCCACTTAGCAAGTGTGCTAATCCCATTCCCCCAATTTTCCCAGGTGCGACGGGCGCGCTCAACTAAACTGGAGCTGAAGTACGGAGAGGCGTTTTGAAGCTCTTCCTATGCTGAAGTATTTTGAAGCCAATTCAAGTCGACGGCTTGTATAAAGGGGCGAATGTATGGGACGGCAAGCGTTAGTTCAGGCAACTTGTCGAATGTATTTTCTTATGTTTTCAATCAATGTAGCCGCAACGGCATCCAATGTAAATTATGACTTGCACTTCGTTGCAAGCTATGAATGAAAAGCATTTCTATCTTCCTATACTGCGCCTTATATTCTGATGTGATTTGTGAAGTTTCGACTTGCCGTATTTATATCAAAATTAAAAGATAACCATTTGAGAACTTGTCATCTTGCCTTGCACGAGCGCAACTCCAGGCTCGTGCGGCATCACGCCTTAGCGAGGACGATCGAATCGGCAAAGTAACACCGGGGACGAACGGTTTGTCGACTCGGGGCGTGACAAATGCAGTTGCAGATGAGATCCTAGAGGGATAGTTAATATATCTCAATCCACATAGAATAATATGTAAAAAGTGAACCAAGTGCAGTAGGTTTATAATACATCGGTTCTAATTAAACAATATGTTGGTGGGCACCCATATATATCCTAAACAAGCTCGATAAAAGAATAATCTTGCTAAATTAGGCTATAAGTATGCGAGATAATGATAAAAAATATAAATAGCTCAAGTCCCTTAGGAATCTAAGTCTTTCTCGGTGTTCGTGCCTATACAGTCGTCCTACTGTCTTCTTATCTAAGGCCTTAGTTAGGGTCAAAGGAAATGTTAGGTTGTGAGTCATTCTACCAAACTTACAAGAGTTCAACTAGTAGTGGATTTGAATCAATGGGGCATACAAGTCATTCCTAGCCTCTATTGAGCATGAAAGAAAAGATAAGATTTACGGTAGAAAGAGACCAAGCAAGATGCAATCAAGGTAGTCAAGCGAGAGTTCAAAAATGGAGTCAATGAAGGAGATCAAGCATGTGGATGAGATCCTAGACTCTAATCATATATGAAGGCTTGCTTGGTACTGTAAACTAATTAAACGATTTATTCGTTGACCTGCATGGGCCTCTACAAAAATATGCCATCCAATCTCAAAATACGTAGGACTAGGTACGTAGACATGCCAGCCATATAATAAATATACGTAAGCTATAATTGCAGCATAATCATAGCACACTAAATCTCATCCACAAAATAAAAGAAATAATGATATCATAAATCAACTATGTATTGTCATTTTATAAGATGTTGGGCGAGACAAATCCACTGCCAACTATTTTAAAAGAGAAGTAATACATAAGCAAAGAAATAATTTTTTAAGAGTGGCAAAGGACAATCCAAGAGCAAGTCATCTTCGAAGAAGTAGAGAAGATCACGGCCTTGGCTAGGACATCTGCAGAAAGTAAAGAACACACACACCTGGAGAAATTACCAGGTCCTAAGAGCGACGTAACAAGATACCTATAAACATGTCATAAAATTGAATATAAACTTCTCAATAATAAGTCAAATTGGATCATAACAAGGTCCAAAACTCCAACCTTGAATTAGCGTACCATCCCCCCAACCAAACAAGGATAGGAGATGGCACCCTAATCCACGATGAAGTATCTTTTCAAGCCATGAATTCAGTATAGTATCTGTACCACAAGATTCAGTACCTTATCATCAAAGCAGTAAACCACACATACAACCAAACAAGGACAAGGTATGGCAAACTAGTCCACGACAAGATACAGTTTCAAGCCACGATCGAGTATAAGTACACAAACCAAAAGTATCTATACCTAACGGATAAGGTAGCCTAGCCTCCTATGTGAATGCAGTTTAAGAACAAATCTCCAACGCGTCGACTATCTGGCTAAAAATGCGATCGGCATTGTCCCCACTTAGGGCACCAGGGCCTCAAAGCATAACCGTTCCTCGAACGTCAGTGGCCAGCAATAAAATAAAGGGATCGTCAAACCGCATCTCCGGCAGGGGTTACGGGTCACTAAGGTAACGTGCATGATAGCCCATACGCTAAGGAAATGTCCTCCCCACCCCATACATATATGTTATCTTCACAACACATAACCTCTATTAACCGCTAAGTGAAACTAATCATGCAAAATACTATTAGCAGTTAACCCTATCGCACAACTTATACGTACTGGTGGCCAGCCAGTTACGCAAGTCCGAGTTCTATATGCGACTAACGACTTCGTGGCACAAATGTGTCAAGGCCTATGAATGCAGCACAACGAGAGATGGTCTCCTAAATTTAGGTTTAACGTGCGTAGAATATTAAATAACATGTAATAAAACTAAACAGTAGAAATGCATCACAGTATGACTATGTAGAACAATTTATCTTATAGAAAATAAATAATAATTAAATGCATGAAATATGTGGGCTAAGATAAATAGACAGTAAATGGCAAGGTATCTTGCCTGGTGTGGCGCCTGGTGTGGAGTGAATATCAAGATGGCACGAAAAAGACATCAGAGGTACAACTATGCAAGATGGCCACCGATGATGGCACAAACTATTCAATCGTGTCCAGAACAGTCAAATTAGCTAGGGACGATAGGAGTAAGTACATAATTTGCAAGGGAATAGGAATAATAAGATTAGGCACGGTCAAGAATCAATGATCGAAGGGTTTGCGTAAATAAATAATATATATACTATTCTAGAAAAATAGTCATAATGCTTGAAACCTTATTTAATAGTAAAAATTAATTTTTAGATAAATACATACTTTAAAAAATTTAAAAATCATTTTTAGGCTAAAACTCTAAATTTGTCAAAAAAGGAATTTAGTAGGAAGCTATATTTTATTAGCCAAAAATAAAAAGACTAGAAATTTATTGTATAATTTGGTGACTACTTTTTATAATCAAAATATTTTTAGCAAAATATAAATCTAGAAAAAAAAAACAAAATAAATAATTTAGGGCTAGAAACTAATTTATTATCAAAGTATAATTTTTAGGCTAGAGAGGCAAAATCAAATTACACAAAATAATACAATAATAAAATACCAATAAATACCTATGCTAATAATAATTATTAACCTCAATCAGTTAAGAGGAGAAGAAGAATTATTATTATTAGAATAAAACGTAACAGTTGTAACACCTATTGTTCTTCTTGAGAGAAGCAAAAGAAAAAAAATAAAAGCAACTATAAATAAAATTTGTTGAAGGTGAAAGAGAATAACCCATCAGTAACGAATTAGAAAGAGAGCAATGGAGAGGGTGAGAAAGTCGGAGAGGGAGAGAGAGCCGGAGAGAAGAGGTGAGGGGAGGCTTACAGAGGAGAGGATGGCGGAGGTCTCACCGGTGGTGGAGGAAGCGCATGTAGCTGGCGGCAGCGCACTCAGCGTACAACGTTGGGTAACTCGTCGGAGCGTGTGCTCAACATAGGCGGGAGGCATCGTCGAAAAGGGAGCTAGGTGGTCGGATCTAGGTCGCCGGAGATGGAGGTAAGTTGAGGTCAGTTTGGGGTTTTTGTTATTTGTGGTGGTATTGATGCTAGGAGGGTAGCGGTGGTTATTTGTACGGCTCGCCGAAGGGTTTTGACGGTGAGGCAGAGGTGGTGTGATTTTGGGGGTTTCGATCGGGATGATGATGATGACGATGGTGATGGTTTGAGATTTTGGTGCACAGGAGGTCCTGTCGGAGAAGGTGATAGCAGTGTGGTGGTGGTGGTTGTATTGGCCGGAGTCGAAAGGAACAGTGGGGTGACAGTTGTTGTTGGGTTTCAGGCGATGGCGAAGTAGAAGGCAGGAAGTGGTGGAGATGTAGCTGGGGTCGCCAGCATGGTCCGCGAGCTGGGTTGAGATTTTCTGTTTAGTGTCGGGGGTCGGTGTAAATTATGTCCTACGTGACACAGTTGGAAGGAGGGGGTTCGTGTCCGGCATGTCGGACATAGGATAAAAAAATGTATATGTAAAATGTAATCTAGTGAAAAGACACCCGGGGTCGGACCCGAGGCCGTCACGGCTGACACAATGGAGTTCGGACACGGACACGATGCACGACACTTTTGGGTGAAGGAATTTTAGGTTTTGAAATTTCATAGGTAAAGGGCAAGGAGCCTCTCCTTATATAGGAGGTGGAGACTCCTAGTTAGATAAGTAGTAGAAAAATTAAATCCCTATTAGATAATTCACCATTTAATTTAAATCGGTTTAAAACCAATTCGATGAAATCCAAATCCACTTTAAATCTAGATAATCCCATGTTTGAAACAATTTAGAACAAAATCAATAAAAATCGATTCCAAATTTAAATCACCATAATTAATTAAATATTAAATCCAACAAATTCTAATTTATCTTTTTATAAATAATAAAAAATAATAGTATTTAATTTCAAAAATCAAAATATATACATGAATTAAATTTTATGTACCTCACATGCAAATAGAATATTTACATTTAAAACATTATTTTTTTCTAACTTCTTACTTATACTTTTACAACAAATAAAATAGCCTTTTATAATAAATAAATAAATAAAGATCGTCAAATCACGACACGACGTATTTTACAACTTTAAATAAATAAATTTTTTTACCTTATACTATTTTTGAAAAGTATAATTATTTTCTATATGAAAAAATATATATAATAAAAAATATGTACCTCACATATACGTATTCGTACTTGACGTACAAATAGTAAAAAAATCAGTACCAAAGTAAATTCATTTTAAAAAATCATAGTGAAAATTTTGAGGGTTTATACCTACACACTAACCTGGACCCAAACCGCGTGGAAGGTCTGCACATACACACACATACACAAAATAGAACCCCCATCTGACAGCAGTGACTTACCTTCTCCTCTAACCTTGCACTTAACTCACTGTTCTCACACACACATTACACATATCTGATAACCAGGAAGCCCCTACCCCCTGCACAGGAAGTGATATGCTCACTCTATGACACACACATTGTCTGCACACCTATTGCACATACATGTACTCTCACACAGAAGTAGACACACACACATAGACCATCCTCCCATTGCTTTACACACAGAATATAGCATGTGGAGCCTAGCACACCCACACACCAATCTAATCTCTATAGGATAACACATAGGTATAGGTTACTCACCTAGGTACCTACAGTCTTTATTACATACAAAAAATCCCTAAGCTCTAGTGCCTATTATAACTTCCTGCATACACATATGAATCCCCCTTACATAGGTTTTAACTGATACTCAGTTTCCCCTTATCCATGCCTTAGCTATTTCAGATCCTGCACACATACAGACAAGCACATCCTCTTTATTAACCTCTGCATACTGCAATTAATCCCTATAATCCTACTCTTGGCGTACACACTAAAGGTACACACATACTACCTGTGTTGTTAGCTGCATGTTACCCAAATTTGTGTGCATACAATGTTGCCCTATAGACTGGTGCACATAGGCCTGACATTAGCATTCAAGCACAAGCTTCCTAATGCCCACCGATACCTAGTATCAGTCCCTCTTGCTGACCCTGTACACTTTTTCATACTGATCCTATCACATAGGTGTTTGCATTGGTATGCAGAACACAAACAGGGACACTGGCACAAGACTCTGTTGTGTACATTGTCCACCTAAAAGCTACATATATCTGTACACACACATAGTATACAAGTAAACACTCACTACACAGGGATTACACACAGAGTTCTCTGTGCATAACGTCTCATTACACACATTCACAAACTAGCTTCACAACTGAACACATGAAAATGTGTATGCAGACCTATATACTCACATACACTAAACTGTGCACACATCTGCACACACCTATGATGTGCAGACCTGCACCCAAACAAGGGTTATTGTACTCACCTGTTCTGAGCGCAACCATACTACATTCCTACAGAAATCTCTACATAATGCACATCTGTGTACAACCCTACTTCAACCTGCATAATGATATACTACCTTCACATGTTCACAAATGCAGGGATGTTTTCTATACACAAATATCCTCATAATCTACCACTGATGGCCACAGAGGCCTGTGCACCATCTGTACATAGGGCACAAGTCATCCACATAGGACTACCTGCCTCATAACTAGGACTCCTACACAGGTGTTCACTGACACTTGGTATCAGTCCACTGCACCTATCACATATTCAAACACATACAGATTTGGCTTCCCAATTGTCTACTGTGCAGGCCCACACTCATCTCACTGCCTATCCAACACATCCCCTCTACGACTCCAATTGATATCATGGCACGCAAGCATAACACATCAATTGTTTTCTCCATATCCATATAGACACATATTGTAAACCCCCCTTTCTAGTATTATTAATAGTATTATTAACATTAGAATATGGAGCATAAGATATTAATAGTTAGGTTGTTTTTAATTAGTATATTCAAATAGATAATCTTTTATTTACTCGTTTAATTTTTTTATCATTCTCTTTATTTGGGCCTTCAACAAAACATTCAGCCCATATTTTCTTTCTTCCTAAAACTGACATTCAACCTTGCTAACATGAGCCAAGGAGTATATTTATCTTGTTATTAAAAGATGGAATGTGGGAGCACACTATGGGATTGATAGCACCTCTAGGGGCGGTGAATAGAGTGTAACGAAAGTAATATCCAAAATAAAAATTGATACAGATAAAGGCAAATAAAAATAGATAATTAAATACAATAATGTAAAGCAGTAATTAAATAGTAAAATAGAAGTAATACGCAGACACCAGGATTTTATCCTAGTTTTTCTCGGAGAGGACTAGTCCAGGCTCGAGTACTCTTGCTCGATGTTAAACCCACTATTTGAAATAGTAGTTACACTGCATGCTTTACTCCGAAGGACACGCAGACTTCTTACAACATCGTATTTTTATCCGAAGCCCACGCACAAACTTCAATAACATCTGAAAGTTTTTATACGCCAAGCTTGTATAACTCGAACACTTCTAATCGAAACAGACCGGCAGTTAGAAGAATGAGAATTGTCTTAAAAATGTGAAGATTGAAATGCTCTTTGTAATAGGAAGGCTTAAAATGAATAGAAAAGATGAAGAATGAGATGAGTGAGTAAAATAAAAAAACTTTTCTCCATTTGTAGGTATTTTTGAACCAGAGTTCGAGCAGAACTCGGTTAGGGTAACGTTCAAATTTTTGAACGTTTGTGATCCAAAAGAATATGTATTCATTCTGACCAGTCGTAATTCAAGGAGACCGAGTTCGGGGGGACTCGTATCGAGTTTGGCTAGTAGGTTTTCAGAGAGTTCTTTGGGTTCAAAATGGACTTTTGGGTATTGGTTTGATTTGGTATGAGTAGGTTTTGTTTGTGTGAGGATTTCCATCTAAATGCTAGTGATATCTGACTCACAAAATAACCTAGACTCGAGAAAAGAAAAAATACAGAATAAATTCACAAAATCTGGTTTGACGAGAATAGTTGCGGTCTTTTGTAGTCTTCTTACTTTACGTATTATATTCGAAGTTTTAAGTCAATTATCGAAATCAAGTTGATCATGACTGCATGGGCCAACACACACACACACACATAGTACTCAAGCAATCAGAACTATTTCACTAAAACAAAAGACCAACCCAATCGCTCCTCTTCGAGTGCACCATACTTCCTTTCACTTTTTGTTGTTTGTTTGTTCTTGCATGGTATTGTTTCTTCCTACAAAGTCACCATGTCGTACGGATGGGCCTCCCTATTCTCATCCATTCCTGTGTCCAGAATGTCCTAATCCCTAAGTCCCCATATATAATCACCTCCTCATCTCAACGAAAGCAGTCGCCTCACCAAAACAAAAAAATAATGAATGCCTCCCCCTTCCGGTTCACCACGTATACGTTCTTCACGCCTACTATTAACTTTGGTGTACTCACCTCATGCCGAGCAACCCCTCCTACCAATGCCCCGATCGATGTCATGACCCAACACTGCCGAGGCCGCCAGTTGTCTCTATCGCGACCATACCGGAATAGCAGCGATGCCGCACATCGACCTTCCTAGTATCCAGTCTCCACCTTCAATGAGTGCTGGCCTCTGTGAGAACCGTCGTTCTCGTCCGGGACCCTACCTCGCATGCACGTGACATTTTGCCACCCAATGTCATCCCTTGACCTCAACCCACGCTTCCACCATTGTCGCACCTATAACATCGCAGCAGCCCTCTGCGAGCTCTTGCTCGATCTTGTATAAGAGGAGAGCAATGGCTGACGCAGAGCCGTCTTCGACACTCGAGGAGAAGAGTTCCGTAGGGCAGTATTAACCTAAAGGATTAGGTAATTACTATTTTACCTCCCAGTTTTAAATATTTATGTCAGCAGTATTATTATGGATATAGTCCCATGAGTTGGAATAGGAAGAATGTTAGTAAAAGGAAGAGTAAGTTTTAAAGCTTAGCTAGTAAAGTATGTGCGTGTGTGTACTCGAAATGAATAGAATGTGTGCATGTGCACATGAGTCAGCTAATAAACCACTAGGAAGTAGTAGGCGTAGGTAAAAGAAAGATAAGCTAAAGTTTCTATTTAACATATAGAAATCTCTAGTATAACCACATTCTCCTTAAAATATAGTTGATATTGTTTGCCAATGATTGTCGTAGAACAGAACAGTTTTATAAGAGGACTGAACTTTAACTCACAATTACAAACTCGCTTGTACAAAAGAGAGCCTATGAACAAAACCTAGGAAAAGCATTCTAAGTACAATTGTTTAGTTTTGATTCTGGGGGGGTGACGGTAGAGGCTCGGAAAAGTGCTATCAACTCTGCCTTACTCCTTGGACGATCGAACGCAACCTCGGCTTCGGTGAAGAAATGCTCTCTCTCTGCCTGGGTGTGTGTATATCTCTCTGTGTGTATGCAAGGTGTCACTTCCAATTTTTATGAACAGGAGTATTTTGGTCATTTTTCCACTTTAGAATTATTTTGGAATTATTTATTTATTCATGATATTGTTTTAGGGTTATTTGAGTCGGGTTCGAATTTCAACTCAATCCGACTTGTAACGGAGACCCTGAGTAGTTTTGACTCTAGTGGGACCCACACATTAGTTAGATATGGCCCCATGACATTATTTTAGTTAGTGGGTTAAGCTAATTATTTATGGATAGGGTTGGTTAGATTAGAGACTTAAAACTAGACTAATTTGACCTCAACCTTTAACCCTTTCCTAATATTAATTAATAGGATTAATGGGGCCTATTTTGGACTTTCAATAGGGGGACACATGGCCTACCATGGCCGGCCACAATAGGGATAGGCATGAGCATTTTTCATTTGTTTTTATCCATTCATTTTCTCTCTCTTGTTCTTCCATAAAATTTTAGAGAAGAACCTCCATTGATTTCTCCACCAAATCCATTCATTTCTCCACCCAATCTTCTTCTTTCCTTCTCTACTCAAGCTAAGGAGGGAGCTAGCCAAGTTTGGGAGGATTCGGAGCTCGTTCGTGTCCATTTAGGATTCCTACATGTCGGTGTCGTATCGGAAAGGCTTTTCTTAGATTCGATCTACCGGGAGGTATAAATCTCTTCTCCTTTTCATTTCCTCATGCATATAGGATGATTTTAGACCCATAGGAATGACCCCCATGGTTGTGTCTCCATTTGTGTCCGTTTCGTGTACTTTTGGAGACTTCTAGGAGTGTCCTATGAGTGGTATTGTGTTCTAGTGGGAAAATCTCTATTTGGACACATGTATTTTTAACATATATTATTTAAATGTTATTTAGATATTAAATCTCAGATTTATGTTGTCTAGAGAATGTGTTTTCAATGTATCATATTGTATCGTATCTATTTATCTATATTCATGTATATATATCATTTGTTATGTATATATATATTGTGTGTGATATATATGTGTATTTAATTTGTGTTATATATATCTATGGGTGTGTGAGAGGATTTCGGCCAAGGGGAAATGAGAGTGTGGAGTTGGTGTTTGTGTGTGTGTGTGTTGTATTGAAAATTAGAAGGATAGAGAGAGTGGGATTGAGAGTGAATGGGGGGAGGCAATGCCCTGCTGTTTCAGCAACAATGGGGTATCAGTCCCCACAAGAGGGACTGATTTTTGGAGCTGCTAACAGCAGCTATGGCAGCTAATGCTGCTGTCCAATTTCAGCAAACTAGTAGTAGTCCCAATCCAGTCTTTGTTTGGCCTTAGAGTTAGTCCCAAACCTGTCCTTATTAACTCCATATTGACACCATATAAGCAGTCTTAAACCTGTCCTAAATCAGTCCTTAAACAGCCTACAAACCATGCTAAACAGTCCCTTAATCCAGTCCACATTTCAGTCCTAATCTAGTCCAAATGGACAGCCATGAACCCCTATATTTCAGCCAACATATTGGCCCCCCAAACCAGCCTATAGCTGTCCTAAACCAGTCCCTATAGCTGTCCCCATTTAGCCTTAGAAATCAGTCCATATCAGGGCCATATTGGCCACTATATGACAACCCTATATATATGTATGTGAGCCTATATACCATATGTGTGTGAGCCTAGGTGTGAACCTATATGAGAGCCTATATGTGAACCTATAAGTGTAGTATTATGGGAGCCAATGTTGTGAGTGAATGAGTGAGTGTTGTGTATGTGGGTGTCTAGCTAGATATAAGAACAATATAGGATAAGGTAATGAGGATAAACCATATGTGACCTAAGATGGACTAGATGACCTAGGCACTAGGATTTTATGGTAGGTAATGTTAGTGTAGGATAGTATCTAGCTATCCTAGGAAATCTAGGTTAGTATTCCAAGGTTAGAGTGGTATGTGCAAGGTATCAGGATTACCTTGGTAAGGGTAATGTAGGTAATACCTAGAAACTAAGGTATTTAAGTTTAGAGTTTTAGATATGGTTAGAACTTGGTTCCCTTGGTTGTTAATGGTCAGAAATAGCGCTCCTAGACTAGTTTTGACTTCGGTTGACCATTTTGACCAAAAGTCAACAAAAGTCAACCGAGAGTCAAACTTAGCCTATAAGTGACTAGATTTGACCGAAACCAAACCAGAGTTGACAAGTTGACTGAAAGTCAACAGTTGGTCAACATTAGACTAGTTTGACCTAGGGTTGACCAGAGTTGACCAGGGTTGACCAGTTGACCAAAAGTCAATCGTAAGTCAACCTTTGACCCAGATTGACCTAGTTTGACTTGGATTGACTTTCTGTGACCTTGTTTGACCTTGGTTGTCCTAGTGTGACCTAGTTTATCTCAGTATGACCTAGTATGACCTAGTTTAGCTTGGTGTGACTTAGTTTGACCTAGTTTTGACTTAGATTTGCATATCATGACTAGATTAGCTTTTCTTTCATTATTAAACCCTGTTTGGACTCATGGCATCTCATATTTAGGTCTGTTATTACTCTGAGCATCTGTTCACCTTATCAACTCAGGACCACAGGCGAGTACATTCATTGATAGTTTTCATTGTCTTGATATCTGCTATATCCGATTCAGTTGCAGTGTCTTACTTGATTTCCAGACATAATAGTTCACGGACTAGTATATGTCGGATCCTGTCATGAGATGTTGTTCCCGGATTACTTGGTATATTGGTACAAGACTCGACTTGTTACTTGTACTTGTATAGACATGGACTTGGGAGTGGGCTGATCACCTGCTTTTGAATCCCGTGTCATGACGTGTCACGTCCGGTTCCTTTATACTATTCGGGTGATGGAGAGTTATTAGTGGTTGTGTGATCAAAATCCCTACTTGTTCTTTGTACTTGTACTTGTTACATTATTTATAGCTATACCATCGTCTCACGAAGGGTAAAGCCTTATCCTACTTGTTCATAACTTTCCATGGTGACCGGCCTTATTCTTCACACTTGTACTTTTCACTTGTTCATAGCTGGTCAGATGGAAAGGCTGAACATATTTTCCCAAGCCGATCACATAACGCACTAATAATTCAAGGCACTTTTATATTTATTATCATAAGAGGCTAAGTTTTGTTCGGGAGAAGGGTTACAACCCCGGTCCTTGTTTGGTTTAAGGGTTGTAACTCAGCTTCCGGATAGTTCCCAAGTCATCATATATATATATATATATATATATATATATATATATATATATATATATATATATATATATATATATATATATATATATTATCGTCCTATTCAGTACTCACATCTTGATATATATTTTCTGTTTAATTTGTCATGTATTTTATTATACTGTCTCTTATAGAATTTGTCAATTCATATGGAACTACTGTTAGTGTTTATACTTGCTCATTTTTCTGAAAAAATACCGTTGATATATTACAGATGATTCTGAGGCAGATTGCCCGACCTATTATAGGGACGGGTTAGATGGAGTAGACCTGGATCGTGGCTTGATAGTAGAGCCACTAGACTTTGCATACCCAGAGTAGTGTAGCTTAGTTAGGCTTGCCTGGTCTGCGAGCCAGCTAGTACTTCAGACTGTACTAGTTTATATTTTATTTCTGTGACTCTGTGGTGTTGTGTATAGCTTTGGGCTTCTGTGGATCTTGAACCATTTCCTGCTTTTATCTATCATATTTCCTTTCCATGCTATCTACCTTAGATTTACTTTGTGATTGAGACTGTATTGCTATGTCACCTCCATTCGGAGTGTATATACTGTACAGGTACCTTTATACTATTTAGTTGTAGTATTTATAAATGACCTATACAGCGTTCTACCGTCGATTCTGTGACGTAGGCTGGATGTAACCACGTGCTCGTGCCCCTCTTCAGGGTGCGGGTCGTGACACATTTTTGTGGTGGTCCTTGCAGGTCAGTGTCGCAATTAGTACGATCTCATAATGGTGCTCGACTTAGAGTACTAATTACGAGCCTGCGACTAGGACGTAGGATCTAGGGTATGATAGGAGTTACTCAATCATATTTTAGGAAATTTCTGATCTTTTGATTACCATGACAACTCGTTTGCATTGAATTCAATTGTCCTCCTTTGAAAATATCTTATCTTGTGCCATATTGATCTCTTGGGTTCAATTCGTCTTCAGGATGACAGTGACTCATTCTCAGGCAGCAGGGCCTGGTACAGTTCCAGAGAGGTCTGATCCAGTAGGACTTTTGCCTCCGACTACGAGAGTAGCAGTCAAAAGAGCAGCAGCCTTAGTACCTGCCCTTCAGGCGGGAGCAGCAACGGCAGTTCCAGGAGGTCTTCTACCTCCGGCTGCGGGAGCTACAGTTGAGGGAGCTGCCACCTCAGTTCCTGCCCCTCAGGCGGGAGTAACAGCGACGGTTCCAGGAGGTCTTCTACCTCCAGCAGCGAGATCGTCCATAGTCATTCCTGATACTCTTCTACCGCCGCCTCCGCTACCGACTGATACTCAGCAGATGATGGCCCTTCTGCAGCAAATGTTGCAGACCCAGAGAGCACAGACAGAGGTGTTACGACAGAGCATGAAGAACTCCCATCAGCTGGCGATGGAAGCAGTAGAGAGGGGTGCATCGGGTACAGTTCAAGGAGCCCCATTTCAGCAGCAGGATCAAAGGAGGCCTGGCACATGCCTAGATTTCAGAAAGATGAACCCGAGGGAGTTCAAGGGTACCGAGGGTATCCTGTACGCGGATGACTGGTTGGAGGATGTCCAGCGGAGCCTGGAGTTAGCAGAGGTCCCGAAAGGGCTTTGGGTGACGTCTGTAGCGAGCCTTCGATATAGCGTTGACTTGGTTTCGTACGGATCCTCGTACGTCGGTGAGGGGTTTGACTTGGGAGAGCTTCAGGAGGCTCTTTAAGGAAAAGTTCTACCCAGATGTGGCCTTGACAGCTTTGGAGGGGCAGTTTGTTGGTTTGGTGCAGAAAAACTCGTCAGTAGACGAGTATGCAGCGGAGTTCTTCCGCCTGAGTAGGTTTGTATCCGGTCTGATCCAAGATGAGGGGTACAAGGCTTGCAAGTTCCGGAGGGGTCTTATCCATGCAGTTCGCACTCGTACCTCCGGGCGACGTGATGCGACATTCGAGCAGATTCTGATGGAGGCACAGATCGCAGAGGAGGACTTCGACCTCAAGCTGAAGAGGGGCAGCGATATTCTAGGAGAGAGCTCGAGTGCAGAATCTACGAAGCGCCCTCACTTCCAGTAGAGGCAGTTTCAGCAGCAGCCTCAGTTGCAGTTTTAGCAGGCATCAGCGCATGTCCAGCAGTACCAGGGACAGGGCCAAAGGCAAGCCATCCAGTGTGCCTTCTGCAAGAAGATGGGACACACCCGAGAGGTTTGTAGGATGAGGCTCAGAGTTTGTTTATTCTGTGGAGCTCCAGATCACCAGATGAAGAATTGTGCTGTCCGTACATCCAGACAGGCAGCGCAGGACAGAGTGCAGCAGGATAGAGGAGGCCAGCAGGGGCGTGCTTTTGCCATGACAGTTGAGCACACTCAGACAGTGGCAGAACAGATTGTAGGTTCCAATTTTTCGATCTCATTTTCGTATTTACCTCCTTATAATCTGTCTTGAAATTCGATTCCATCTTTTTCAAAAAAAAAAGAAATTCGATTCCATCTCTTCCTTGATCGTTTGATAAAATTTTGTCCTTGTGATGTGATATTCTTCTGAGATAAGTCGTATGGGCAAGGTCGCCTCAATTATGAGATTTTAGAATCCTTTAGGGTCATGCTAGCAGGCAGAGTGAGGACATATAGTCGAATTATGGACGTATTTCTCGGATGTAGGAATTTAAGATTTTTGCTGCCAAGCATGCGGTAATACAAAAATTTTAAATACCATAATTCTAGAGGTATGTACCTTAGTCGAGGACTCTGTGATTATCGTAGCCTTGCTCACTAGCATGACGGAGATTCTGAGTATCATGATTTTGGACAGACGCATATGATTATCGAACTGCATGATTTTTCTATGTTTGCTTGTTTTAATTTTTAAGGATGAATTCTTTTAAGGTGGATAGACTTGTAGCACCCAGTTTCTAATTGAGAGTAATTTTAAATTTATAATTTTAGTCATTTAATTATTGTCATTTAATTCATGCTTTGATTTTGCAGATTTTAATCATTTTAAATTTTAAGTAATGACTTGTGATTTTGATATTTTACTAGTGAAACCCTAGAGACTGTTTGACCTAGAGCCTAACCGTGTGATTAGGATATTTTGTGATAATTCTGGCCCAAGGGTATTTTGGTCATTGGACCTCTTTGATTTATTTTTGATATTTTGCATTGGTGATTGTTGATTTGGCTTTTGATAGATGAGATTTTGTGTTAGTTTCATGTCCGTGTCGGACACGTAATAGTTTTTATTTACAAGTGTTGTTGTGCCTTAAGAGATTTTTATTTTGCTGAAATTTTTTTTAGTATTGAGTGGGATTTTTTGCATGTATTTCTTGTGATTGCCTTGTTTTAATTTCGAGGACAAATTTTTTTAAGGTGGATAGATTTGTTACCCCCAGTTGTCATAAACAGGGGTATTTAGTTCATTTTTTCACTTTAGAATTATTTTGGAATTATTTATTTATTCATGATATTGTTTTGGGGTTATTTGAGTCGGAATCGAATTTTAACTCAATCCGACTTGTAACGGGGATCCGGGGTAATTTTGACTCTAGTGGAACCCACACAATAGTTAGGCATGGCCCACATAACATTATTTTAGTTAGTGGGTTAGGCTAATTATTTATGGATAGGGTTGGTTAGATTAGAGACTTAAAACTAGACTAATTTGACCTCAACCTTTAACCCTTTCCTAATATTAATTAATAGAATTAGTGGGGGGCTATTTTGGACTTTCAATAGGGGGACACATGGCCTACCATGGCCGGCCACAATAGGGATAGGCATGAGCATTTTTTATTTGTTTTTATCCATTCATTTTCTCTCTCTTGTTCTTCCCTAAAATTTTAGAGAAGAACCTCCATTGATTTCTCCACCAAATCCATTCATTTCTCCACCCAATCTTCTTCTTTCCTTCTCTACTCAAGCTAAGGAGGGAGCTAGCCAAGTTTGGGAGGATTCGGAGCTCGTTCGTGTCCATTTGGGATTCCTACGTGTCGGTATCGTATCGGAAAGGCTTTTCTTAGATTCGATCTACCGGGAGGTATAAATCTCTTCTCCTTTTCATTTTCTCATGCATATAGGATAATTTTAGACCCATAGGAATGACCGCCATGGTTGTGTCTCCATTTGTGTCCGTTTCGTATCCTTTTGGAGACTTCTAGGAGTGTCCTATGAGTGGTATTGTGTCCTTGTAGGAAAATCTCTATTTGGACACATGTATTTTTAACATATATTGTTTAAATGTTATTTAGATATTAAATCTCAGATTTATGTTGTCTAGAGAATATGTTTTCAATGTATCATATTGTATCATATCTATTTATCTATATTCATGTATATATATCATTTGTTATGTATATATATATATTGTGTGATATATATATGTGTATTTAGTTTGTGTTATATATATATATATATCTATGGGTGTGTGAGAGGATTTCGGCCAAGGGGAAATGAGAGTGTGGAGTTGGTGTTTGTGTGTGTGTGTTGTATTGAAAATTAGAAGGATAGAGAGAGTGGGATTGAGAGTGAATGGGGGGGGGGGCAATGCCCTGCTGTTTCAGCAACAATGGGGTATCAGTCCCTACAAGGGGGACTGATTTTTGGAGCTGCTAACAGCAGCTATTGCAGCTAATGCTGCTGTCCAACTTTAGCAAACCAGTAGCAGTCCCAATCCAGCCTTAGTTTGGCCTTAGAGTTAGTCCCAAACCTGTTCTTATTAGCTCCATATTGACACCATATAAGCACTCTTAAACCTGTCCTAAATCAGTCCTTAAACAGCCTACAAACTATGCCAAACAGTCCCTTAATCCAGTCCACATTTCAGTCCAAATGGACAGCCATGAACCCTTACATTTCAGCCAACATATTGGCCCCCAAACCAGCCTATAGCTGTCCTAAACCAGTCCCTATAGCTATCCCCATTTAGCCTTAGAAATTAGTCCATATCAGGGCCATATTGGCCACTATAGGACAACCCTATATATATATGTATGTGAGCCTATATAGCATATGTGTGTGAGCCTAGGTGTGAACCTATAGGAGAGCCTATATGTGAACCTATAAGTGTAGTATTATGGGAGCCAGTGTTGTGAGTGAATGAGTGAGTGTTGTGTGTGGGTATCTATCTAGATATGAGAACAGTATAGGATAAGGTAATGAGGATAAACCATATGTGACCTAAGATGGACTAGATGACCTAGGCACTAGGATTTTATGGTAGGTAATGTTAGTATAGGATAGTATCTAGCTATCCTAGGAAACCTAGGTTAGTATTTCAAGGTTAGAGTGGTATGTACAAGGTATCGGGATTACCTTGGTAAGGGTAATGTAGGTAATACCTAGAAACTAAGGTATTTGAGTTTAGAGTTTAAGATATGGTTAGAACTTGGTTTTCTTGGTAAGTAATGGTCAGAAATAGCGCTCCTCGACTAGTTTTGACTTCGGTTGACCATTTTGACCAAAAGTCAACAAAAGTCAACCGAGAGTCAAACTTAGCCTATAAGTGACTAGATTTGACCGAAACCAAACCAGAGTTGACCAGTTGACTGAAAGTCAATAGTTGGTCAATATTAGACTAGTTTGACCTAGGGTTGACCAGAGTTGACCAGGGTTGACCAGTTGACCAAAAGTCAACTGTAAGTCAACCTTTGACCAAGATTGACCTAGTTTGACTTGGATTGACTTTTTGTGACTATGTTTGACCTTGGTTGTCCTAGTGTGACCTATTTTATCTCAGTATGACCTAGTATGACCTAGTTTAGCTTGGTGTGCCTTAGTTTGACCTAGTTTTGACTTAGACTTGCATATCATGACAAGATTAGCTTTTCTTTTATTATTATACCCTGTTTGGACTAATGGCATCTCATCTTTAGGTCTATGATTACTCTGAGCGTCTGTTCACCTTATCAGCTCAGGACCACAGGCGAGTACATTCACTGATGGTTTTTATTGTCTTGATATCTGCTATATCAGATTCAGTTGTAGTGTCTTACTTGATTTCCAGATACGATAGTTCATGGACTAGTATATGTCGGATCCTGTCATAAGATGTTGTTCTCGGATTACTTGGTATATTGATACAAGACTCGACTTATTACTTGTACTTGTATAGACATGGACTTGGGAGTGGGCTGATCACCTGCTTTTGAATCCCGTGTTATGACGTGTCACGTCCGGATCCTTTATACTATTCGGGGGATGGAGAGTTATTAGTGATTGTGTGATCAAAATTCCTACTTGTTCTTCGCACTTGTACTTGTTACATTGTTCATAGCTATACCCTCGCCTCACGATGGGTAAAGCCTTACCCTACTTGTTCATAACTTTCCATGGTGACCGGCCTTATTCTTTATACTTGTACTTTTTACTTGTTCTTAGCCGGTCAGATGGAAAGCCTGAACATATTTTTCCAAGCCGATTACATAATGCACTAATAATTCAAGGCACCTTTTATATTTATTATCATTGGAGGCTAAGTTCTGTTCGGGAGAAGGGTTACAACCCCGGTCCTTGTTTGGCTTAAGGGTTGTAACTCGGCTTCCGGATAGTTTCCAAGTCATCATATATATATATATATATATATATATATATATATATATATATATTACCGTCCTATTCAGTACTCACATCTTGATATATATTTCCTGTTGAATTTGTCATGTATTTTATTATGCTGTCTCTTATAGAATTTGTCAATTTATATGGAACTGCTGTTAGTATTTGTACTTGCTCATTTTCCTGACAGGATACCGTTGATATATTGCAGATGATTCTGAGTTAGATTTCCCGACCTATTATGGGGACGGGTTAGATGGAGTAGACCTGGATCGTGGCTTGATAGTAGAGCTACTAGACTTTGCACACCCAGAGTAGTGTAGCTTAGTTAGATTTGCCTGGTCTGCAAGCCAGCTGGTACTTCAGACTGTAGTAGTTTATATTATATTTCTGTGACTCTGTGGTGTTGTGTATAGCTTTGGGCTTGTGTGGATCTTGAACCATTTCCAGCTTTCATCTATCATATTTTCTTTCCATGCTATCTACCTTAGTTTTACTTTGTGATTGAGACTGTATTGCTATGTTACCTCCATTCGGAGTGTATATACTGTACAGGTACCTTTATACTATTTAGTTATATTATTTATAAATGACCTATACAGCGTTATACCGTCGGTTCTGCGGCGTAGGCTGGACGTAACCACGTGCTCGTGCCCCTCTTCTGGGTGCGGGTCATGACATAAGGGAATAACACCTTGCTATTTATAGAAATTTATAAGTAATGGGGTGTACAGCCACGTGGCTAATTTTGGGCCACATCCTTGTAACTGTGCCTCGAGAAGTGGGCAGCTGGAGATTGGTTAAGATTGATCATGACCTGTTTGTTGTACTAAATCCGAACTGTTAAGACTTGGTCAATTTTTGCCACGTGTCTCAACTGCTACTCTGTGGCGAGCCGTATGAATGATGCATCCTGGCTGAGCCGTATTAAGGGCTATACCATAGCCGAGCCGCATGAAGAGTGTCTCATGACCGGACCGCATGAAAGTTGTCTCATGACCGAGCCGCATGAGAGTGGTCTCATGACTGAGCCATATGAGGGAGGTCTCATGACTTAGCCGCATGAGAGTGGTCTCATAACTGAACCGTATGAGAGTAGTCTCATGACTGAGCCACATGAGGGTCGCATAGGCGATCCGTATAAAGAGTTGTCTTTGGAATTTGTGAATGTTTGCCATTGATTGTAAAAGTACAGAACAATTATCGGAGGACTGAACTTAGACTCACAATACAAACTCGCTCGTACAAAGAAAGCCTAGGGACGAAAACCTAGGTACAGCAGTCTAAGTACGATTGTTTATTTTAGATTCTGGGGGATGACGATAGAGGCTCAGAAAAGCGACGGCCGCTCTGCCTTACTCCTTGGACGATCGGTACGCAGCCTTAGCTCGGGAAAGATTTGCTTGGTCGTTGACGAAGAAATGCCTTCTTGCTCTCTCTCTGATTGCTCTCCTAGCTTCTCTCTTTCTGTGTATATTCTCTCTCTGACTATGGGGGAAGTCTTCCTGTGTATACGTATTCTTTTCTGTTTTTTTTTGTATATCTCTCTATATCTTACAAGGAAATGGCACCTTGCTATTTATAATAGTGGGATGTGATCACTAGGGTTGCCAATGATTAGCTCTTGGAGATGGCGGCAGCCTGGGGATTGATCAATCCAAGCCGTTCGTTTTTGATTGTGACGAATCAGAACCATCAAGGGTAGATTACACCAAATCCCTATTAGCAATTAATGCTGATTGGCATAAATCTTTCTTATAATGATTCTCTAATATCTGCGAATAAATCAACTTTATTCTCCTGCCACGTGCCCCAGATCATTGTGATTCGACCCGATCTTGGATTGCCATAAATCTGGGAGGTTGATCGGCTGAGGACACGTGTCCTGAGAGCCAATGGTGAGACTGGAACCGCATGCAGATTGGGCCGCATGAGATTTGGGCCGCATGAATTTTGGGCCGCATAAGACTTGGGACACGTGTCAGGGCTGTCTGGGCAGTGGCCCCCTCCTTCAGACTTCTGAACCATATGATGAGCCGCATGAATCCGCATAATGGTGTTTCTGCTTGAGCCGCATGGGCATGATCTTCTTGAGCCGCATAGGGATGATTCCACTCGAGCCGCATGGGACAGCTCCACTTCTGAACCGCATGGGAAGTTTTCACTTCGAGCCGCATAAGCACACCCACGTGGCAGAGCCACGTGGCATTTTGTTGCTCTCGGGGGATCATGTCAGAGATTTCTTTCTCTTCCCTAGAGATTCATCATCATGACAGAGTCATAATTACCTGCTTTGGTGTCAGGTCTGTCAACTTTTCAGAGGGGTCAGCCGTCATAGCAATTAATGCAGCATGGGTGGAGGGGAGCACTATCAAGCTACGTGTCTTCTGAGCCGCATGAAATGCTTTAGGCCGCATAGCTCCTTGTGCCGCATGACTCCCTGAGCTACATGCGTTTTCTGAGCTGCATGGATCTTTCTTGGCCGCATGAGTCAATTTCTTTAGTATTTTCCATGCTTCTACAGGACCCCCTTCAAAGTTTTCAATTTGTAAAATTGAAATACTTTGAACAAGAAGCATGGCTGTATTGGCCGCATATGCAATCCTGACCGCATAAGAGTTCTGGCTGCTTGGATGTGTTATTCGCATGACTGTTTCAGCCGCAGGGGGTGTGTTAGCCGCATAGATGGTCCAGTCCACGTGTGCGGGTCTTTATTTATCTTCAAGTTGCTTCAGCGCCGTCTTTGTAGGGGGAATCTCAAGGGTCTGTTCATTAAATATTTTTGGATTTGATGCCTTGGGTGAATCTTGGAGACGAAACCCAAGGAGTCGGTTTCGCTCTTCAAGAGTCGGTCATTGACCCACGTGTCCGCCTTCTCCCCTCCTCCTATAAATAGGAGGGGTTTGAAGAGAGAGAGAAGACTTCTTTATTTTCTTTCTTCTCTTATCTCGCTTGCCTTTCTTTTCTTCGATAATTGATGGCTCCCAAGAAGATCGTGGCAGTGAAGGGCAAGAAGGCGGCCTCCACTTCCACCTTGGGTGCGGTTGCTGCCCCACCCGTCGTCGTGCCTACTGTTCATCCTGACGTCCGTCCCCCCATTGTTGGTAAGGACAATGTATGAATTAAGGAACCCCAACCGCCATGGCTACGTCGCATACTTTATGCACGAGCCTTTGTAAATCGTATGTTCGCCCTACGGCTGGGCTGCGAACCGCATAAGAAAAACCATTGTGTTTGTATGTGCGCCTTATTAGTGAAACCGCATAGGTGGCACATAGACTTTTATTGTGCGGAGCCGCATAAGCGGTCTTCTGAACTGGAGCCGCATAAGCGGTCTTCTGAACTGGAGCCACATGGGGCTTTTTGGAGCCGCATAAGACTTCTGAGAACTTCATGGGGGGCATGGATATTTTTTTGAGCCGCATGTGGTTTGAAAACACCTAATCAGCTCTTTTTTATTCTCTGTTTAACTTATTTTTTCCTTTGTCTGTTCTTCAGTGAATTTGCCGGTTAACGCCGCCGGAGAACTCTTGGTGGGTAGCGCTCAAGCTGCTCTCGGCTATAGGTACGACCATATTGTTCAGCACGTGGCGGATCAGTTTCCGAGCGATGAGCGTATGGCCAGATTGAATGCTATCAAGAATCAGCCTTTCCATTTCCTTAATGCTATGATGAACTCCGGGAAATTCGAAGGAGAGTTTTTGAAGCCTGCGTTCTTTTTTGGAGACGCCTTGACCGTGGAGAATGATCATGTTCTGGAGGTGTCGGAGGATTAGAATTTTGTTTCTAACGGGATGGCGATCCGCATCCCTCAGATGGAGCGACACTTTCCATTATCTTGGTTCAATATGCTCCCTTTGGACCGGAAGATGGAGGGGACTCTAACCCCTACCAGGAGTGGGATGTTCGTGGGGAACATCCGTTATAATAACCATCTGAAGTTCGTGGTTGCTGGCAAGGTGCATACCAGTTGTTCTGTGACAGGGTTGGTCCCAGGTTCTTTCCTGAATGTGGCAGGTCCTAACTTCACGTTTTCTACCGCCGAAACTTTTATAAATCGACTTGCCCGAAAAGGCTCCTATCCCGTTGGTCGGTTGACGTTTCCTGGTTGGATACACCCTATTCCCTCGTGGATCAATTTATCTACCTGGATCCTGCAGAAGTATGAGGCTTTTTTGTGCGAGATTGGCCTGTACCATGCTATCCGAGGTACCAGTCATGGCTTGTTCATAAACAAGAAGCTATTCATGTCCCTGCTGGAAATATATAATTGTCGTACAGGGACCTTTTACACACCTGTAGGGGAGATGGGACTTGCGCTCCATGAAATGCATGCGGTCTCCAAGCTTCCTTGGGGGGACGAAGCATTTGAAGCATATACTCCCACTAACGAGGAACTCGAAGATTTGGAACGACGGTATCTTGGCTTTGCAGCCCTTTACCAGGAGATATTGTGTCATTATAACACATGCCATCAGATAACCCGCAAGGATAACCTGGAAGGGAATGCTCCCTATACCAAGGATTGGGTGCATTATCTCTTCTCAGCAGATACCTCAGGTCTGGTTACCTCTCGTCGCCCTAGGTCTCGGGAGGCGGTCAAAGAATTGGTGTCATCTACTAGTGGCAGATTCGGGAGCCAAACCGACACTTTCGATTACTTTTACCAGGATACTCAAGAGCTGTCTGAGAAAGCGCTTCTGGCGGGATTTTTGATGATCTGGCTACGAAATTGTGTAGTCTCGGGAGGAACCGGTTCTATTGAGAGAATTAGTTGTAACTTTATCCTCCCAGCTGTGAAATTAGTCTTGCGAATCAGGCTAGCTCTTCTTCCGGCTATGGTGTGTAGCATACACCGTGGCCTTCGTACCTTCACGTCCAAAGTCATTGCCTGCGATGTGACCAAGGATTTTGAACGAACTGAGTTACCTTATCATTATTTGATGGGGTGGCTGCTGATACATTATCCATCTTTGATGAGGTCGGGCTCTGAGGACGGTACGACTGATGATGACGCCCTTATCTTCCGTTACCGTGATGAGCCTTAGGAATGTGAGGCCATGCGGGTTTGTCGGATGGTCTTGGCAAGGGCAGATAAGTATCATATTTTCGTATCCGTCCCTCGCTTTTCTGCCAGGGACATAGAGACTGTGCATATAGACGGTATTGCGCCTCCTCAACTTCTGGATGGCCAGATGCTCTTATGGTTGCGTAACATCCGTCCCTCACATCTGGTGTACCGTAACCGCAATGCTGTTTTTCTGGAGCCGTATCTGCCTAGCAGGTTTGCCCGGCAGTTTGGGTACAGCCAACTTTGTTTAGACAGCCCCAGCTCTTGTCTGGGTTATGAGGGAAATCTTCTTGATGGTATCAGAGCTTGGCAATATTATGATTCATTCCATACTCGTACCATTTTCTCGGTCCCTGCTATTAAGGAGTCAGTGGAGATCTTGTATATGGCGGCTCTGTATCATGTTATGGCGAACAAGCCCCCGGTCGGTTTTAACCCATGTACCAGTTTTATTGCTGGCACCGGTCTGGAGGAAGGCTCTCAAGGGGCCAAGAAAAGAAAGACTAGAGCCGAAGTGCCAGATTTGGATTCCGCTGCTGAAGGTGATGAAGGCAACGAGCATAGTGAAGATGACTCTATCCTTCCAGGGGTAGGCGCAGAGGTGGGTCAGTTGCATGTTTTGTCAGATGAGAAGCTGAGGGATCAGTCCCTTGTTGCGCCTGGTCCTACCCCAAAACGTAGCAGGCAGGTTCCTCCTGTAAGCAGTGTTTCTCGATCCCGGAAGCTGGTTGCGACTAGGCACCGTCCGCCAGCCACAAAAGAGAGTGGAGAAGAAGTCAACCCCGCGTCAGAGGTAACAAAACTGCTCTCAATCCCTTCTTCCTTCTTTCCTTTGAGTTTCAATCCTGATTGTCTTCGTTCCCTCTTTTAGGTGTCGGGGGAAGAAGAAGAGTTTCAGGATGTCGATGCGGTGACCCAGGATGACGGGGACTTCCATGAGCCTGTTCCTACTCAAGAGGACTCAGATCAATCTGTATCCTCCTTCAAGGTGACGGGGTCAGGGGACGTGACTGAGTTTAACTCGGGGATCGCGGGTGGGGGGACCATGCCAGTTGTGGATGAGCCGCGACCTTCATGCCCCTCCCCTGGTAAGATTAGCCGAATCTTAACCCGTGAGGAAGCCTATCTGCTCTATCATCATGTCCTTCGGGTTACGTTGATTGACTGTTATTCTGGACATTCAGGTCCTGCCCCTTCAGTGCCGAGGATGGACGTCGTGGAGACAACCCCAACCGAAGGGGCCTCGGTAGAAAGGGGCGTACATTCTCACTGTCCGACTCGTCTTGATGGGCCTTCTAGGGGCCCGAGTTTAACGGGCCAGTTCTCGGGGCAGTCGGGGCAGGGAACAATGGTCCTTGCATCATCCTCTGCTCCAATGGCTTCGAGAATCGACCTTTCTTCCCTGCCGAGCATCCAAGCTCTCCGGGCGACGGAAGACGAGTTGGCCGCTATTCATGCATCATTCTGCTCGGACTCCGCTCCCTTGGTGGCGAGCTCTAGCGTTACTCCTCCAACGTTGCCGCTCCGGCTTCCCCTGACGCCCTCCTCTGCTGAAGTTTTGAACGACGCGTTGCAGGACGTGGTTGCCAGTTTCCATCGTCATTTGAAGAGGGGAATCGAGGCCGTTGTAGAAAGAGGGACCTCTTTTACCTTTGCCCGAAGATGTGCCCATGGCAAATAAACATCCTTAGGGATCTTCCTGATGATGCAGGAATGGCTTCGCTTCTGGAGGCGAAATTGCTGGAGGCTGATCAGCTGGTGTCCGAGCTTCGAGTATTGCGGCAGGCTGATCTGCCTACTGTTATAAACGAGGAGCAGAATTCCCTTATTGCTGTTATAGAGAGGACCAGAGCGGCTCGAGATAAGACCAGACCGGCCGCACTGAAGGATCTCAGCGACTTAGCTGATCGGTATGATCAATTGAGTTATGCGACCGAAAACGTTGTGGCTCGGGAGGAGTCTGTCTCTCGTGAGATTACCGAGACGCGGGAGCAGATCCTTATGCTTCAGAAGAAGTTGACTTTCCTGGAGTCTGAACTCGAGACTGCCCGCAATGACAGGGGGCTAATTGTTCAGGAAGCTGACAGGGTTACTCAAGCTTCGACTGACCTGGAGGCTGTCTTGAAGAAATTGAAAGATGACTGTCAGGCGCTCCTGGATTTGGACAATGAGGAGCGGTTACTCCAGGAGGCCGAGCGTCGCGCTCGGCAACGGATTGAGCGGGAGACCACCTCAGTGAGAGACCGCCTCCTAGAATTGAGTAACACTGAAATGTAGTCGGCCTTTTCTTTTTTCTTCTTTTTTCTTTCTCTTCTTTTTTTTTGAAAGGGACGTGGTCCCGAAATATGTAATTCTTCTTTTTTTTTCTTCCTTTAAATAAAGAGTACTTTCAATTCTACCCTTCATTTGTATTGCTTGCTGTGCCTGTGATATTGTGATGATGTTCTCCCCCGCATAGGGGATATATTTGTGGACCTGTTACCCATGGCGTACCTTGGTTTTAGGTAGAGATAACAAGTTTCGGTCAGGATGCCTGAAGCAGCCATAGCAAAGTGGTCATGGGTGCTCTTGGTATTGAGAAAAGAATTGCCGTAGAGCAGCTGGGCTCCTGGGGCATGATGAGGTGATAGGTTTGTGTTAAAAAATTTAGCTGAGGATATTTGTGGGCCTATTACCCTTGGCATACCCTGGTTTAGGATACGGGTAATAGGATGAAAGAGAACTGACATACTTGCTCAGAGGTAACAAGGACATGGTAAGTAGGAAAGTTTTTTGAACGTAGAGTCTTCCTACTCAGAGGTAATGAGTACATGGCAGGAGCGAACTCGACGGAGGGTATTGGTGGTCAACAGAGGACATTTGTGGTCAACAGAGGACATTTGTGGACCCATTACCCTTGGCGTACTCCGGTTGTGGGTACAGGTAATAGGTCGAAAGGGGATCATCATACTTACTCAGAGGTAATGAGGACATGGCAAGTATGAAGGTTTCTTCGACGGAGCCTTCCCATTCAGAGGTAATGAGGACATGACAGGAGTGGGCTCAATGAAGGGGGGTACGTAGAATAACTCAGAGGTAATGAGGACATGGAAATTCTATGTAGGGGTGATTTGTTTTTGGCTGAAATAGGACGACTCAGAGGTGATGAGGACATGGACGTCTTGGAAATTTGTGGATCCGTTACCTTTGTTGTGCACTGGGAGTGCAGGTATTAGATCATGAGGGAGGATCTCTTGTAGGAAGAAAGTTCAGCGGTATGATTATACATGACTTTCTTTCAAAAGAGTGACTGGAATGTAAGTTTAGGGGTACCGATGGGCACATAACTCGACAATCCATGAATGTTGGAAAAGTGTAAGTTCAGAGGTACCAGCAGGTACATGACTTGGGAATTTGGGATATGAGTTCAGCGGTACAAGAGGGTACGTGACTCGATAAGTTGGAAAATTAGGGGGTTGAGTTCAGTGGTACCAGCGGGCACATAACTCGACAATCCAGGAATATTGGAATCAAAGTGTAAGTTCAGAGGTACCAGCAGGTACATGACTTGGGAATTTGGGATATGAGTTCAGCGGTACAAGAGGGTACGTGACTCGATAAGTTGGAAAATTAGGGGGTTGAGTTCAGTGGTACCAGCGGGCACATAACTCGACAATCCAGGAATGTTGGAATCAAAGTGTAAGTTCAGAGGTACCAGCAGGTACATGACTTGGGAATTTGGGATATGAGTTCAGCGGTACAAGAGGGTACGTGACTCGACGATCTGGAAAATATGATACGAGTTCAGCGGTACCGACGGGTACATAACTCGATGATCTGGAAAATATTGTTTAGACATAATATTTCTTCAGGAACTTGCCGTTGACGGGCAACATGAGCAAGTCTCCGTTCTGTTTGGCGAGGCGGTAAGCACCATTGGAGAACACGGCCTCGATGATAAATGGGCCTTCCCATTTTGGCTGGAACTTGCCGGTGGTCTTGTGAGTCATGACCATTGGCCTCCTGACTGCCAAAACGAGATCGCCCACTTGGAATGTTCTGACTTTGACCTTTTTGTTGAAGGCTCCTGAGATGCGTGCTTGGTATAATTCGATCCTTTGCTGAGCTAGGAGGCATTTTTCATCTAAGGCCTCTAATTCTTGTAGTCGACGTCGGTAGTTATCATCCGTTGTCAATTGATAAGTGAGGGCGACTCGGAGTGAGGGAATCTGAGTCTCTAATGGGAGAACTGCCTCACTTCCGTACACCAGAAAGAATGGTGTATTCCCGGTGGCTGTTAGAACCGTGGTGCGATAAGCCCATAAGCACTCGCCGAGCTTCTCGTTCCAGTCGCGTTTGTTGGAGGAGACAAATTTCTTAAGGAGTTTGATGATTGTTTTGTTGAATACCTCTGCTAACCCGTTTGCTGCCGGATTGTATGGTGTCGAAGCGACATTCTGAATGCGGTATTTGTCGCAGAATCAGTAGAATATGTGGCTTATAAACTGCGGACCATTATCATGGATGATCCTTCGGGGCAGTCCAAAGCGGTAGATGACGTGGTGCTTCAGGAAGCTGATTGCGTTCGAAGTCTTGACTTCGGCGAGTGGGACAGCTTCTGCCTACTTTGAGAAGTAATCAGTGAACGCAAGTATGAAGCGATGTCCTCGGGAGGAAGGTGGGGTGATTGGACCAATGATATCTATTCCCCATACTTCGAATGGCCAGGACGCCACTGTCGGATGTAGAAATTCGGATGGTTGGTGAATGAAGTCTGCGTGGACTTGGCAGGCCTTGCATTTTCGGGCATAATCTATTGCATCAGCCACCATCGTGGGCCAGTAGTAGCCCATCCGACGAAGGCGGTCTTGCAGCTTAGGGCCAGGCTGATGGGCCCCGCAGACACCGTCATGAGCCTTTCGTACGGCTTCTTTGGCTTCTGCGTTCGACAAGCACCGAAGTAGTAATCCATCGTAGGAGCGGCGATACAGCATTTTCGTCTCTGTATCGTAGAAGAATCTGAGAGAATGCCGCCTGATAGAAGTAGCCTCTTTCGGGTTCTCGGGCAGGATGTCGTAGACCACGAAGTCTATGAATGGTTGTCTCCAGTCTGGCACTTCGTCGATCATCTGAGCAGAATAACTTGCCATGGCTTGAACGTTGTTCTTGGGGCAGACCAGCTCATGGCCGATTACATCGATCGAATGATGAGAGTGGTTTGGCAATACTAGGGAAGCAGCCAGGCCTACTAGGGCATCAGCTTCGATATTTTGGAGTCTGGGGACGTGTTCGATTAAGAATCCCTCGAATGATGAGATAATGTTGATCGCTATTTGGTGGTAGGGGATCATGTCTTCATGGCGGACTTCGTACGTCCCCCAAATCTGGTTGACGATTAATTACGAATCGCCGTATGCTTCAAGGTATTCTACCCCCAGTTCTCTTGCGAGTTGGAGGCCAATGACCAAAGCGTTGTACTCGGCCATATTGTTAGAGCAGGGTTCCGTGAGAGAGTAGGCGCGATTGATCACTAGCCCGGTAGGAGAGACCAATACTACTCCGACTCCGACGACGATGTTTCCTTTGGGTCCGGTTCTTGAAGCGCCATCAAAAAACATCCGCCATATGTTATCGTGGGTGGTTGTATTTGAATCGGTGACCTCATCTGGGATTTTTTCGTATATTCTGGATGATTCCGATCCTGGATGGGCTGCCAAAATGTCTGCCAGGGCTTGACCTTTGACAGCCTTCTGTGGGACGAAGATCATATGATAGGGGGACAGCAATATCGCCTATGTAGCGAGGCGGGAGCTGAGTGCCCCTGGTTTGGTCATGAGGACCCTGAGAGGGTTGATTCGTGAGATCACATGTATGGTTTGCCCCGTGACATAGTGCCGTGTCTTTTGAATGGCGAATACCAGGGCGAGGCATTCTTTCTCCACAGCAGTGTATCCGTGTTCGGGCCCGACCATCATTCGGTTGATATAGTAAATGGCCTGCTCGTGGCCTGCATCGTTATTTTGTGCCAGCAGGGCACCGAGGGAGTGTTCCATTGCTCGTACATAGAGCAGGAATGGTTTTCCAGGGACCGGGGCCACCAGGACTGGAGGATTTGATAAATATTCTTTGATGTCATCGAAAGCGCGCTGGCATTCTTCGTCCCATACGAATGAGACTCCCTTCTTCATGAGGTGGGTGAACGGTCGGCATCGCCCGGAGAGGTTGGAAATGAACCTCCTGATATAAGCTAGCCTCCCTTGGAGGCCTCTAAGTTCATGAAGATTTCTCGGGGGACCCATCTCCATGATTGCCCTCGTTTTCTCGGGGTCTACATGGATACCCCGTGCAGTGATGATGAAGCCCAAGAACTCCCCGCTGGATACGCCCAAGAACGATTTTGTAGGGTTCATCTTCAGATTGTGGGCTCGTATTAAGTTGAACACCGTTCTCAGATCTTGCAGATGATCTTCCTTACGGCGACTCTTGACGACGATGTCGTCGATATAGCATTCCACTATCTTGCACAAATGTTCTCTGAAAATGATACTCATGGCTCGCTGATATGTAGCGCCAGCATTCTTTAGACCGAATGGCATGACTGTGTAGCAGTATGTGCCAATCAGGGTTCGGAATAAGGTGTGCTTTTTGTCGTCGGAAGACATCTTGATTTGATTGTACCCCGAGAATCCATCCATGAATGACATACGTTCAAAGCCGCATGTATTGTCGATCATGATGTCTGTGATAGGAAGGGGAAATTCATCTTTGGGGCATGCCTCGTTCAGGTTGCGGAAGTCGATGCAGATTCGAATCTTCCCATTCTTCTTGAGGACGGGTACTATATTGGCGACCCAATCAGGATGTTGCTCTTCACGAATGAAGCCGCTGGCTATTAGCTTGTTGACTTCGGCTTCGATCGCGTCCATGACGCCTGGGCGGAAGCGTCGTTGTTGCTGCTTGACTGGCTTTGCATCTGGCCGTATATTGAGTTTGTGGAGAGCGATGTCAGAATTTAACCCTGGCATGTCTTCATAGCTCCAGGCGAACACATCAATGTATTCTCTGACAAGTTCTAACAGCGACTCTCGTTCTTCGTCAGTTAGGCTTTTACTGATAAAGATCGGTTTTGGAGAAGATTCGCTACCGAGATCCACTTGTATGACCTCATCTTCAATAGGAGGTTCTCTCAGTTCGAATCGCTTTTCCCATTGTGCGTCTAATTGCTGGGCCCATAGCTCTAGCTCAAGGATTTCGGGGATGTCTTCGTCTTCCTCGTAAGCGTCGGTGAATGCCATATTGACTGACATGACTTGTCTGAACACATCTCTGATGCTGGTATCTGAGTCGGAAGTCGGTGATCCGGTTGAATGTGACTGCCAATCGCATTCTTCATCTGAGCTTTCAGGGGTCGTAGTAGGCGTTACATACCCTAAACCGCATCGGGTTTTGTTATAGTAGTTTCGTGATTTGCCCGCCGGGGCTGGCGTCTTCAAAGGTAATCGTCATCCAGTGCCGTAGTTCAGTCCTGGTGTTGTCTCTAGATCATACCCCTGTTTCTGTATAAGATATTTGGATTGAGGGCTATAGAGATACAGAGGCAGTCTTCCAGCATCTGACCCGAAGTCGACTTCTTCCATGACGAGGGGATGCGGGTTGTTCGTCCGGCCGAAGATGATTGGGTGGTCCCCTCCCTCGATTATTCGGTAAGCGTTTTCTACTGGAGTAAGTTGGATAGCGGTGTAGACATTTGTCACCTGTGTATGTAGGTGAGTGCCTATACCGTGTTCTATAGCATACATTGTACATAGCTTATTGAGCTCGGTGTAGTTCAAAGATAACCCTTTATTGATGAAGTAAGGTATCTTTTCTAGAGGGATTACATCATCTGCAGAGGGAGCGTCAGTGTGGGCAGCCACATACTTGGCTAGCTCTGGTTTCTCTTCGGCTACCTCCTGTGTGAATGAAGATTGAGAGGGCGTCCTAGTCAGCTTGATCTTCAGAGGTTCAACTGAGGGAGCGGAGCGTGGGGTTGTCGGTAGACTAGCAACCCCCAGTCTGGCACTTGATGTGGAGCGAGGGGTGGCTGGTTCGCTTGAAGTGTCAGACCTCGCGTCGGGGTGACGACCTTTCTTAGGCAGGCGTATCGTCAGAGGTCTATCGGAGGGATTGAGCTTCTCTGTTTGGGATTGACCGACTCTCGATAATCTGATGGTAAGTGGCCCTGTCGTGGGTCTCGGTACCTGGCCGGACCTTGGCAGCCGGATTCTCAACTGTTCTTCCTGTGCCGAGAGGCTGATCGCGTCCTTATACAGCGTGGCCGTAAGGGGTGCAGAATTGCCTGGTTTGCGAGCCTGGAGGTGGATTGTCAGAGGTTCTTCTGATCCCGTGGTTGCTTCAACATCAGTTTGTTTATTTCCTCCTTCAAGGTACCTCTTCGACTTTTCGTATAGGCAGGAGTCCGAGTAATAAGATTCGACCCCTTTGAAGGGATCGATGTCAGCAAATTCCGTCCTTACGAAGCCGTGCTTGTCGACATATTTGAAGCATTGATGTAACGTGGAAGGCACGATCATGTAATCATGTATCCAAGGGCACCCCAAAAGGATGTTGTATGAAATGTCGGCATCTATGACGTAGCAAGTGACTTCTGATTGGAGATCGCCAATCTGACATTTCAGACGGATCTTCCCGATTGGGTAGCTCTTGCCCGAATTGAACCTACTGATGGCGGTGTTTGTAGGGGTCAGGCGATGCATCGGGATGCGAAGATGATGTAGTAGTCCTTTTGGAATGATGCTTATGGAAGACCCAGGGTCAATGTGCATCCGGTCTACCTTTATGTCGCCGATGTAGCCTGTGTAGTATAATGGGCGATCGTGTAGATTAGTCTTGATGAGCATGTCTTATGGAGTGAAGACGATGTTGGGCATTGCTCTCGTACAGGCACTGTCTTGGAGGTCTGTGGGCTGATTTTCTCCCGTGAGGTTGACCTGAGCCAGGTACGTGTCGGCATTTTGAAGTGCATCGCTCAAAGCTGTGCGGACATCCTTCGAGAGCCTCTGGAGTTCATATAAGGACAATTTGGCCGGTGTATTGGCCAATTGCGCCAAGATGTCGAAGTTGTAGGGCCTTTCCAGCCCCTGAGATGTTTCCTTTCGGAGGGATTTGTCGAAGCGAGTCTCCTTCGGCCTAGGCTTGTCGGTCGTCGAAGGCTGAGCCGGTCCCGGAGCATCCGTGGTAGTGGGCGGATGATCATTAGTCGAGTTTTCAGCCACAGGTTGAGATTGTGCTCCGGATCGAGTAACAACGGCCGTGACTTCCTCTTCATCTACTGAGGTGGTACGGCAGGATCTGACTTTTCCACTTTTCTTTTTAGAAGATGGAGTGGATTGAGTTACCTCGTGGACTAGGTCCGGATGGACCCACATGATTTCCCTTTGTGATGTGGTGAGGGGTACTAGACCAGCAGCTTGAGTGGGCGGGAGATTAGCAACCTCCATCATTGCCAGAGGGATGGGTATAACCCCGTCCTGGGTCTCTGTTGGAGGGAAATTGCCGAATTGTACGGACACCATGTTGGCTGCCACGGTTACCTCCTCGAAATTGATGGCCAGAGCGTTCGAATCGATGAGGTTTTGGATATATCGTTTCAGTTGGTAGCAGTCGTGCGTAGCATGGTAGACGTAGCGGTGGTAATGGCAGAACTTTGGGTTCTCCAGATCAGCCGGCCGAGGCTCCCGTCTTGGTGGAGGAAGCTGAATCCTATCTCCTTGTATGAGCATGTCCAAGATAGGCTTGACGTGACCGTCTTCAAAAGAGTAAGTGATTTGAGGCCATTGTTTGTCCGCAGGTTGCGACTCAGGCTTCTGGGCTGTATCGGCCACCATAGCCTGCTTGCCTCTGTTGTTCCGGTTGTTGGAGGGGCTACCCCCATTGTCGTTGGTGGTGCTGGGACGCTTGCCCTTGTTCTCTCCCTCTGAGATATGTAATCCCAGTTGGCGAGCCTTCTTTAATCGTTCTTCGGCACTTGTAGCACTAATGATAAAAGCCTTCCAGTCCTTGAATTGACTCTCGCCCATCCAGAGACTGATTGTTGGAAGTAGTCTCTTTTGGCAAATTTCGATCAAGGAAGAGTCCGGGTTGCCAGATGGTAACTTTATTACGGTTTGACGAAACTGCTCAATGTAATTCCTCGTCAGCTCTTTCTCTCCTTGAATGACGTCCATGAGGGTAGACATCGTGACGTCCTGCCCTACCTCATAGAACATCTCCAAGAATAGGCGTTTGAAGCCAGCGAAGGAATGGATGCAATTGTCCGGCAGGTTGCGGTACCAATCGAAGGCGACTCCTTCCAATGCCCCAATGAATAACCGCGTGAGGATAGCGTCATCATGGGGCAGATGGTCGGTAGTGACCTCAAAGTAAGTGATGTACCGACTTGCTGAAGTCTTGCCATCATATGGGTTGATATTGAACGGCTTATATCTTGGTGGAAAGGGAACATCCCTCCATTCAGCAGGATATGGTTGCCGTATCCTGAGGTCTTAAGAGTTTTCTCGGGCATGGAACATTGCTCGGAGCTCCTGAACCTCTCTTCTTACTTCTCGGGCCTCATCTGTCGCGGTAGGGGCCGTTATCTCGGGAGGATTGTTGCCCGGGTTCGGTGCCGCTGAATTTGAATCTGCGTTGATTGCGGGACCCGTGCTTGTCTGGCCAGGTGTCACCCCCTGCAGATTAGGAAGCGCCGCTTTGATCTCGTCTACAGACTTGACCAAGGCATGCAATATGGCCTCCAAAGTGTCGATGCGCTGGCGATCACCGGAACCGCCTTGATTGCTGTCTGTCATGAACACCGTCTTTACATGAGGAGTGACGGAAGGAGTGGTGGAGGATGTACCCTCCGAGTCATACCCGTGCATCGAGAAATCATCAGGATATGTGGGGATGTTCTCTTCAGGTTCGGACTCGGAAGGAACACTACCCCCAGTTTCGGAGCTTGCTTCGTCTAGGACGTCCTTAGGGACATCGGTATCTGTTGTATCCGTCGGAGGATTTGCTTCCTCTAGTCCGTATTCCTGGAATGTCGGATTATCGTGGATGTTTGGAGGAGTGCTACCCCCAGTTCCGACGACCCCCAATGTTGCAGACGACGAACTTCCTACTGCAGCAGTTTTCGTCTTCGAACGGGTGTGTTGAAATACTCCAGTGGAGGATAACCCTTTAGACGATGGTTTCTTAGCTGCAGTAGTTGACACCTTTGGGCTGGAGATGCTCGTTTTCTTCCCTCTTCCTTTGGCGAGAACTTTCTGCGCGGATTTGCAGGAGACAACAGGAGGTGCCTCGTCTTCTGAGCTCGGGTGATGTAGTCTTTGGAAGACGGATGGCCGGTCTTCCGTCACCACCGCGTTGCTACAGTAGCAGTTGACGATGATCTGGGTGCATTGATGTCCGTGTGAGGGCTCTTTACACTCCGAAGCTCCTTCTCTTTCCTTGCGTTTGTGGAGGATAACCTCACGCAGGTCAGAGGAACCACTTTGTCTGTTTGCCGCCGGGGGTTGGACTTGAGTGGTTTTATACAACTTCCCATCAGAGGCCCGCGTGATAATCAGCGGGACACCCCGATAGACAGAGGTTGGGGCAGCCGTCTGGACTAGATGAGCCCGCGCTGCCCTAGACTTCCTCCTTTTAGCACCTGTGGGTGCGTAATAGGAGGAGTCTAAGTCGAATACCACAGAGTCTGGATTATCATCCAGAGAATGATCAGAGTCAGGACCGCATGAGAGCCGGTCGAAGACTGATCGAGAGAAGCTTGGGACGGATGCTATGCGGCTAGCATTGGGTACCGTGCAGGCTGTCTGCATGCGGCTGTCTTTTGTTGTAGGATGAGTCTTTATGCGGTTAGGAGTCACGACCGTGCAGGCTGACCGCATGCGGTTGGCATCTGTGGCCGTATGGGTTTTCTGCAAGCGATTGACTTTAATAGCCGCATGAGTCTCATCAGTACGGTTGGTAACTGTAGCCGCATAAGTTATGCGGCTGACAGATGTGGCCGCATGAGTTTTCTTTATGTAGTCGGCGGTTGTAGCCGCATGGGCTTTCTTCCTGCGGCTAATACTCTTCTGCGGCTCGGATCGCGTAGAGTTCCTCTTTGCCCCTGCAAGTCCAGCATCATAGTATTTTCTTCTGCCGAACTTGGGACAGCAGAGTTGTCTACGGTCTGAAGTGGGGCCGCAGGGGAGTCTTTCTCGCCATCTTGAGCAATAGAGAGCACCCCATCAAGGGCTTGCGGAGGAGGAAATGATTTTGGCCTCCACTCTTTGCGAGCCTTTATGGTGCGGGTGCGCTTCTGGACCGGGCCAGTGCTACCTTCAGAGAGCATCTCTTCGAACGCCTGTTGGTCGAAGCGTACGACCATCTTCTGTCGTGTAGAGCCAAGCTTGGCTGCGTCCGATTGTGTCACCAACTCCTCAGCCGTGGAGAAGTTAGTCCCCAGCAGAGTCGCCATCGTGTTTGCCATTGATTGTAAAAGTACAGAACAATTATCGGAGGACTGAACTTAGACTCACAATACAAACTCGCTCGTACAAAGAAAGCCTAGGGACGAAAACCTAGGTACAGCAGTCTAAGTACGATTGTTTATTTTAAATTCTGGGGGGTGACGATAGAGGCTCGGGAAAGCGACGGCCGCTCTGCCTTACTCCTTGGACGATCGGTACGCAGCCTTGGCTCGGGGAAGATCTGCTTGGTCGTTGACGAAGAAATGCCTTCTTGCTCTCTCTCTGATTGCTCTCCTAGCTTCTCTCTCTCTGTGTATATTCTCTCTCTGACTATGGGGGAAGTCTCCCTGTGTATACGTATTCTTCTCTGTTTTTTTTTGTATATCTCTCTATATCTTACAAGGGAATGGCACCTTGCTATTTATAATAGTGGAATGTGATCACTAGGGTTGCCAATGATTAGCTCTTGGAGATGGCGGCGGCCTGGGGATTGATCAATCCAAGCCGTTCGTTTCTGATTGTGACGAATCAGAACCATCAAGGGTAGATTACACCAAATCCCCATTAGCAATTAATGCTGATTGGCATAAATCTTCCTTGTAATGATTCTCTAATAATTGCGAATAAATCAACTTTATTCTCCTGCCACGTGCCCCAGATCATTGTGATTCGACCCGATCTTGGATTGCCATAAATCTGGGAGGTTGATCGGCTGAGGACACGTGTCCTGAGAGCCAATGGTGAGACTGGAACCGCATGCAGATTGGGCCGCATGAGATTTGGGCCGCATGAATTTTGGGCTGCATAAGACTTGGGACACGTGTCAGGGCTGTCTGGGAAGTGGCCCCCTCCTTCAGACTTCTGAACCATATGATGAGCCGCATGAATCCGCATAATGGTGTGTCTGCTTGAGCCGCATGGGCATGATCTTCTTGAGCCGCATAGGGATGATTCCACTCGAGCCGCATGGGACAGCTCCACTTCTGAACCGCATGGGAAGTCTTCACTTCGAGCCGCATAAGCACACCCACGTGGCAGAGCCACGTGGCATTTTGTTGCTCTCGGGGGATCGTGTCAGAGATTTCTTTCTCTTCCCTAGAGATTCATCATCATGACAGAGTCATAATTACCTGCTTTGGTGTCAGGTCTGTCAACTTTTCAGAGGGGTCAACCGTCATAGCAATTAATGCAGCGTGGGTGGAGGGGAGCACTATCAAGCTACGTGTCTTCTGAGCCGCATGAAATGCTTTAGGCCGCATAGCTCCTTGTGCCGCATGACTCCCTGAGCTACATGCGTTTTCTGAGCCGCATGGATCTTTCTGAGAAGTCTTTTAGATAGGATCCCAAGAGTCAGCATTAAATTTTTAGATTTGCTTTGATGATTCGGAGAAGTCTTTTGCATGAAAGGGGATAGAATCCCAAGAGTCGGCTTTATCTTTTTAGGTAGCACGAAATCCGAAGCAGTATTTATCGGTTCACACGGCTCCGACAGCCTATAAGTACGAGCAGTTTTAAAGAGATGGGTTCTTTACTTACTTCCTTCTTCAATCTTTCTATTGCCCTAGTCGCCGTTTTTTCTCCTTTCTCGATCATCAATGGCTCCCAAGGCTTCCTCCAGTGCTGCAGCGAAGGGCAAAGGACTTGCCTCCTCGTCGAACATGGCGAGTTTGATTTACCCCGACGTTCATCCCTATATTGATGGTAAGATCGTTGGTAAGAGACTACATGAATTCAAACCCTAACCATAACGGCTATGTCGCATGTTTTATGCGCGGGCCTTTACCTATCATGCTTCGGCATAGTTAATGCAATTTTTGTCTTCATTGGACTGCTCAAGTTCAGTGTGATGAATCCGCATAAGCTGTACCGTATGGGCCATATGAACGCCTCATGACTGAGCCGCATGGGGTATGCTTCATGTCTGAGCTGCATGAGAGATGTCTTATGACTGAGCCGTATGAGGGATGCTTCATGGCCGAGCCGTATGAGAGTTGTCTCATGACCGAGCCGCATGAAAGATACTTCATGGCCGAGCAGCATGAGAGTGGCCTCATGACCGAGCCGCATGAGAGTGGCTTCACGACTGAGACGCATGAGAGTCGTCTCATGACCGAGCCGCATGAGAGCTGCTTCATGACCGAGCCGCAAGAGAGTTGTCTCATGACCGAGCCGCATGAAAGTTGTCACATGACCGCATAAGCTCCTTATGAACTGGACCACATAAAGACCCACCTAACAGAGCCGCATAAGCTCAGAAGACATTAACTGGTTTTTCTCTGGCTATCTCCTGACTTCTTTCTTTTGTCTTTTTCAGTAAAGTTGCCGGTCAATCCTTCAGTGGAGCTTTTGGTAGGTCAAGCTCAGTCTGCTATGGGTGTTAGGTTCGACCATGTGGTCGATTATGTGTCGGCCCAAATCACCAAAGATCAACCTGAGGAGAGGCTGAGGGATATTAGGAACCAATCCTTCTTCTTTCTCTCGGGTATGATGAACTCGAGAAAATTAGGGGGCACACATCTGAAACCCTCGTTCCTTTTTGGGGATGCTCTGACTGTAAAGAACCCCAACGTTATAGATATCTCTAAAAGTTAGAGTTTTTCTTCCAACGGGATGGCGATCCACATTCCTCAGATGGAGCGTCATTTCTCGCTGTCTTGGTTCAATATGCTGCCGATGGACAGGAAAATGGCTGACTCCCTAACTCTGAGCCAGCAGGGGATGTTCGTGGGCGATATTTACTATAATAAAATATCGAGGTCGGTAATTGCAAGTAAGCTACAGATCAGCCGCTCTATGATAGGGTTGGCCTCGGGCAGCTTCGTAAATGTGCAGGGTCCCAACTTTCGGTTCTCCCAAGCTGACACTTTCATGAACCAGCTTGCTCAGAAGGGGTCCTATTCCATTGGTCGGTTGGCACTGCTGAACTGGATGAACCCTACCCCTTCATGGATCAACTTGACCTCGTAGATCTTACAGACATACAAGGATCTCCTGCTCGAGATTGGCCTGTATCATGCCATTCGGGGCACCTGTTACGGTCTGCCCATGAACAAGAAGCTGTTCATGGCTCTTCTAGAGATGTACAACCGTCGAACGGGGACTTTCTTTACACCTGGAGGGGAGATGGGGCTCGCACTCCACGAGATACGTGAAGTCTCTAAGCTGCCCTGGGGAGATAAAGTTTTTGAAACGTATACCCCAACGAACGAAGAATTCGAGGAATTGGAGCAACGGTTCCCAGACTTTATAGCTGTTTACCGAAAACTACTATGTCACTATAGTACGTGCCAGCAGATATCAAAAAAGAAGAACGATAGCTCGGAAGGGAACCTTCCTCATACCAAGACCTGGCTCAGCTATCTTTTTGAGCTAGGCGCCTCAGGCCAGGTTTTCCTTCGATATCCTCGAACCCGGGAGGAGGTGCAGGACCAGGTGTCGACCGCCAAGAGGGTAAAAACCATGGATAACAGATTTGGGAGCCAATCTGATTCCTTTAATTACTTTTATCAGGATACCCAGAAGATGTCAGATAAGGCTCTCCTGGCGGGGTTTCTGATGGTATGGCTGCAGAACTGTGTTGTTTCGGGAGGGGCTGGTGTTATTGAGAGAATCAGCCATAACCTGATCCTCCCTGCGGTAAAGCTAGTCTTTGGGGGCCAGACTAGCTCTTCTCCCCGCCATGGTATACAGCGTATATCGTGGTCTCCGTGCCTTCTCGTCTAAAGTCATCGCTCGTGATATGGCGAAAGACTTTGAACGAATCGAGCTGCCCTACCATTATCTGATGGGGTGGCTGTTGATGCATTACCAGTCTTTGATGAGACCTGCCCAGAGGATGACGTGACTTCTGATGATGCCTTCATCTATCAGTACCGCCGCATGCCCTAGGAGTACACCACCATGCCCGCCTGTCGGATGGCGCTGGCGTATGGGGACAGATACTCCTTTTTCGTGTCTTTTCCTCATTTTACCGATGAAGAAGTAAGCGCCGTACATCTTGATGGTGCTGTGTCTTCCAAATTCTTGCCCGTGAAGATGCTCCTTTGGTTGCAGAACATTCGTCCTGCACATCTAGTGTATCGTAACCGTAATTACATCTTTTTGGAGCCTTACTTACCCAGCCGATTCTCCCGACAATTTGGGTACAGTCAGATGTTCTTGGACAATCCCAGCTCCTGCCTGGGTTTTGAGGGTAGCATCCTTGACGACATCCGGGCTTGGCACTACTATAGCGCGGTTCACACCCGTGCCACCTTCTCTGTTCCCGATGCTAACGAGTCAGGACATATTTTTATACATTACGGCCATGTACCATGTTATGGTGAATAAGACCCCAAGAGATTTTGACCCAAGTACCAACTACATTGTTGGTACTGTCTTGGAGGAGAAGCCAAGGGACAAAAAAGAGAGGACAATTGATGTGTCTGACTCGGAGTCTACCAATGTGGACGAAGAGGATGACCCTGATAACTTGCTTCTTCCTCCGGCAGATGATTTGGTGGCATATCAGCCCCCTGTTGCACCTAGTCTTTCACGAAAATGTAGCAGGCGTGCATCCTCTGTCGGCGGCATGACTTACTCTCGAAAATGGGTCGCGGTCAAGCCTCGCGGCCCGATCATTAGGGAGAGAAGTGAGGACGTCGATGCCGTTTCGGAGGTGAATCGAGATATGATCCTCTTTTATGTTCTTCTTTTCTGAAATAATCTGATCATTTTTTTTCTTTGTAGGCGTCGAGAGAAGTGAACTCCCCAGAGCCGGCTACCGCCTCTGAGGTTGACCCGTCTCTAGCCGCCTTAATTAGTGCTATGACAGTCGAGCTTACTTTCACCAGGGTCATCCCGGCGACAGCTGAGATTCCTTCCGCTGCTGACATCTCAACCCGGGGCGATGTGGGCTCTTCTGAACCAATCCCCGAGGTTGCTGAGCCTCAGTCGTTTGATGCTAACCCAATTGTATCCACCTTCGGGGCGGCTGGGACAGAGGAAGCAACTGCAATCGGTTCAAGTATTGCTGTTGAAGAGGATACGGTGGCTGCGAGTGAGCCTCAGCTTCAACAACCCTTCCCTGGTAAGCTAAGTCATGTCTTGACTAGTGAGGAGGTTCATTTGCTCTATCTTCATATCCTTCGGGTTAAGTTGATCGATGGTTGCTCCAGACATACAGGTCCTTCTCCTTCGCTGTCAACGACGGACATCATCGGGGGCATGTCATGTCATGTTATGTCATGATGATTTTCTCATCTTTTTAGGAGCATGTCATGTCTTGTCTTTATGTCAGAGCCATCATCTCTGTCAGGGATGTCGCCTTTATGTCAGAGTAATTATGGCCAGCTGTATAGGCAGATTTTGAACCATATAAGGCCGCATGAAGCTTCCAGGGATTTTGAGCCGCATGAAACTCTCCAGGTTTTGAGCCGCATGAAGTTTCATGTTGATTCTGGGCCGCATAGAAATTTCTATTCTTTTCCATGCTTCTACAGATATGTAGAGAATGTTAAATTTTTCTTTATTAAATTTTTCTTTATGAGATCTTGTTAACAAATACTTATTTTATATATACATATTTTCTGCTATCCACATACTATCATTATGTATACCATGTTATGTTACTAAATATTTAGGTTGTTTTGTATCAAAAGCTAAATTATATACTATATATTATTATTGTGTTACCAATTACTTAATATGTAATATATACATTTATTTTCTTAACAATATGTCGTAGGTATTATATACGATCAAATTTCTTAACAAATACTTGTACCATAATTTTCTTATTAAACTATTATTTTAGTATTATGTGTGTTATGTATCCTTGTATATTTTTGCCATTTTGAATATTTAGGTTATTATTATTGTTATTTGTATTTATAGTATTTTTCTAAGACCACCTAAAGGGATTTTTGGCTATTATAAGAAAATTATACTTTATTAGTAACCCTAATGACGATTTGTTTCATTAAATAGGCGTACATAATTGTCATGTGATGATTTTGGTTGTTTTTTTTTGGGTTTGATTGATTACTTGTGGGCCATAGCACCATTACGATGTATTAGACAAGAACAGACCCTAGTATTACAATCTCAGTAGCATTAGACGAACTCGAGGCAAGTATACCTTGCTAACTTGATTTACACTATTTACATGCTTATATTCCTTTTTAGTCAATCACACTGGATATACTGTTATATGCCTTACCTATTCTTTATCAGTCTTACATGATTATACATGCTGATACATAGACATGATATACAGATTCATATTACATGGCATATAGGTGACTTATTTGTGATCTCTGGTACATGTTTGACTGGACTACTGGACTTATCATTTGTTAGAGTCGGACAGGACGTGTCATGGATGCGACATGAGCAGTTTCATTGGATCGGGAGGATGGTCACTAGGCGAAGGGGCTACTTGTAGCTTATTTTATTTATGAATATTGCTACAGTTGGTGACTCAGACCATTGCATATGTACCCCTTAGAGAGAGCTCCATTCATCGAACATTGCCCTTAAGTGCATTTCACACAGACTATATAGTCTACCTAGTAGTAGTGTCACTAGATCACATGATTATTTTTATGTTTACCGTTTCGGGATCACATGTCTACTTCCTTCACATGTTATTTTTTGTACTTCATTTTGGCATGCATATTATGTATCTTGCTATGTCCCTCTGAGGACCTGGTTTCCTTCTAGGTTATTACTAAGTGCTGCCATAGGATATCTGGAGATACTTCTTTGAGATTTTTAGGTATCATTAGTTGATGCCTTCTTGTCGTTATTCCATATTTATTCCTCTCATAGTTATTAAAACTATAGGTAGTGTTGTGGATGTCATATTGGATACATAGATTTTTACCTCATTTGGACAGCTTATACGTATCCGAATCGGACTAAAGTCTGGTTGAATGTGTAGCTGGCCATTGCTACGTGGTTTGGTCCCGAATATTTTGGGATTGGGGCATGACATGGTTTTAGTGGTGGCCCATGCAGGTCGTATCTTCATTAAGTGTACGAAGTAGTGGTAGTACTTAGGTTAGATGTACTACTACGAGCCTGCGACAAATTGAGGAATAGATTTGATGATACATCCACAACTAGGATTATAGGCTTCCCTAGTGTCACTACCATATTTCTAGAATAGGAATATTTTTGTCATTTTACATTATATATATAGTATTTTTTATTAATTAAATATGATTGTTGTATTTATTAGTTGACTAGCCTATTTATTGGACCCTTGGTTTGTGAACCTAATTGGACGTGACATGACACTTGGACCTACATTTTAAGTTGGACACAATTAGACTCATTTAAATCATAATATGTCATGAATAGGGTTAGAACTAATCAACCACTTAGGTTAAAATCTTCCATAGGTTAGCAAACCTTCATGACAACATAAGGGGGCATTTTAGACATTTTAAATAGGGGAAATTAGGGCTTTATGAATAGCCACTATTGAGAGAGAGGTTTCATTCATTCCCTTCTCCATTTTGATCTCAAACCCTAGTTTAAGAGCCCTCTCCATTTTCCATTCATTTCTCAACCAAAATCCTTCCAAACTCCCTCAAATCTTTACCTATTATGCATCCTAGAAGGCTTAGAGCTTGGAGACCAAGGAGCACAAGAAGAGGAGTCCAAAAGCTTGGAGGATTGTGTCCTACTTGACACTTGAGTCATCTTTGAGAGTTTTATTGGGAATCCATCTCCCAATAGGTAAATAACTTGTCATTTGTTCTAGTTTAGATATTATTTCATGAATGACACTAGTACAAACTCACCTATGGACTAGGGGTACCCATAGGGGGAAGAGTAAGGCTCTAACCATCATTTTGTAGAAGTTATAATATAAAGTTTTTGTTTCATTTTTGGAGAAATCTGAGAATGGAATACCAAGTGTTTGTCATATATTTTTAGTCTAAATGGACATGCGAATAGTGTATGAGGCTAGTATTGTGTCCACATATGGATATAGGTTGTGTCATATTATATTAGGACATGAAGATAATTTAGGGATTTTACTCCTCCTACACTTGTCACAACATGTCACATTTTACATGACACATTACACTAGCTAGACACCACTCTAGTTAGCTTCTAATTGTCATTTTAGGCTTGTCTATGAAGTTTGGTAGGATTCGGGAAAGATTTGATAGAGTATCTTGGGCGTATCGTAAGCTTGTGCACCAAATATTTGATACGTGTCCACATAAGAATTTTGTGTCCTATTTGAGTCGAGATTTGGGATATGTGCCCTAAATAGGATACGGGTTATTGTATCATGATATCTCATAAAACACACAATTAGATTTAGTATACATGTGTCATGTGTGTCTATATATACACAATATGTCAAATGTATATATATATATGTGTGTGTGTGTGGGGGGGGGAAAAATATATGTGTGTTGTGTGTGTTGTGTGTGTGTGTGTTTCATGTATGGCATATAGGTGTGACAGTGAGTATATGTGGTGTTAGTGTATATGTGTGTCAATGTGTCTATGTGTGTAAGTGTACATATATATATGAGTTTGTATATATATGAGTTTGTGTGAGTCGTGCCTAGATAAGAATATAAGTGTGGGGGGGGAGGCTAATCAGTCAAATAGATACATAGGTGCCTAACTTAGTATATATGTTCGCCATCTCGCTCAAGCCCTCTACAAATCTGCCGAGGTGGCCGAACTCTCCACCATACTCCTCCACTGACAGGCTCCCCTGAACCAAGCTCTCGAACTGCGACTCCAAGGCTCGAAGCGCAGAATCTGGAAAGAACTTCTTCTTGAAGAAGCCCTTGAACTCCTCCCAAGTCTGCCCAGCTACCCCCATCCTGGGGTCTGACTGATACCAGGTCTGCTGCCTCAATCTGGAGATCTGCTGGTATCCGGGCCAGGCGGAAGATCTCCTCTATATGCTCGATCCACTCATCGGCATATAGGATCCCCTCTGTCCCCAGGAAGTCTCTGGGGCTCATCTTCTGGAACTGCTCTATCCCCGGTGTTCTCGGCTGCTGAACCACTGGTCGAGCTGCGATTGTCGTAAGGGCCAACTCCATGCCCCTGTCCTGTCGAGCTTGCTGCCGGTCCATGAACTGCTGGAAGTATGCGAACATCTGTACCGCATCCACGTGTCCTGTAGACGGCGACTGCTGGAAGGGCTCCTCTGCGATGACTGGGTCCTGCCTCCGAGCCGGTAGAGGCACACCCCCTGCTGCTGTTGCTGAAGTCTCAATACGAGCAGAGGTGGCAGGAGCTACAGTCCCCTGTCTCTGCTGAACTGGCTGAGAGGTAGCAGACCCCTCTACAGCATCCCCATGAATGGTACGGTGCGACCGCGTCTCCACCATCCTGAAGATAGACCAAACAAGAGTATCAAGTTCTGAGAAAGAAGCGATATAAAAAAGGCAGACAGTTAAAATTCAAAAGAATCAATTGACAGTAAGGATTTCGATGACAATAAAAGATTTTTTCCTAATGTGATTGAGTACCTTAAAAATTAATGTCCTATATCCTACTGCAGGCTGTAGTGATACTCTAGTTCGAATACCACTACACTTCTAGTCTAGACCTGTATGGGCCACCACTAAAAACGTGTCACGACCCGCACCCTAGATTAAGGGCACGAGACGTGGGTACGTCCAGCCTACGCTGCAGTGTCGGCGGTAGAACGCTGTCCTAGGTCACAACATCTAACAATATAAATTCTAAGCAGTTTATACTCCCCGAATAGGGGTGACATGATATAAGTAAACTCAATCACAACTAAGGAAGAAGAAGCACGATATGATATAGAACTCAAGGAATTACAGATGATAAAATGGTCTAAGATAACATCTCAGCAAATATCCAGAGTACAAATCCCAGCTACTGAATATGAAAGAATATATACAACTCAGAATCTCCAGACAGAATAAGGTCTAACTAAAACAGTCTCAAGACAACATAAATAAGATAGGCCTAACTAAGCTAGTCTATGCAATGGGGGTAATGTCCTCAGCTAGAGCTGGGTCCTCCTGAGAGTCCAGCTCGCAAGTGTCGTTTAGGGCTGCCCCATAGAAGGTATCCACACAGGCCTCCTCCTCATCCTCTGTAATATTTTCAACAGGTCCAGTCAGGACAGAGCGAGCACAATACATCTCAACAGTTCATAGCAGGTTAGAAAATATAAACATGCAGTAGAATAAGATACAGGATCTGAAAGAAATACAGTATGTAAACAGAGAGAGACACTACTAAAATATGCTTAAATAGCGACGTATATTAGCGACGGCAGAAATACGCGTCGCTGATAATTGCATATAGCGACGTCTTGTGCTACACGTCGCTGTACGTCGCTGAGTAGCGTCGTTCAGCGACGTAGTATAATTTACGTCGCTGGCTTGCGATGTTTAGCGACGTATCATGTAGGCGTCGCTGTTTTATTTCATATAGGGTTCCTGGCCCGATCGAAATCCCAAAATTTTCACCAAAAAATTTATTCCCGATCTCCCCTCTCCCCCTGGCGAACCCTCCCCCTCCGGCGACCACTCCCTCCGGCGAGACCCTCTCCCTTCTCCCCCCGGAGACCCCGCTCGCCCGTTGACCCCTCCCTCCGGCGACCAGCCTCCCTCCTCCGACGAAGGAGCCTTCCTCACCGCTTCCTCCTCCGACGAAGCCACCCTCCTCAGGTAAACCCTAACCCTAGCCCTAGCTATCTAGACACAGACACGGAAACGAGAACTCTAACCCTAGCTGCTGGGGTGGTCTTTCTGTCGAGGGGGGAGAGAGGGGTGGGGTTGGGTGCAGGAGGTGGGGGGGTCTTACTGTCGAGGGATGGAGGGAGGGGTGGGGGTACCCGGGGGGTGCAGGGGTAGGGGGAGGAGGGCATGGTTGGGGTGGGTGCAGGGGGAGGAGGGAAGGAGAGGGAAGGCACGGGAGGGTTGGGGTGGGTGCAGGGGTATGGGGAGGGGGACAGGGGAGGGGGGAGGGGGGAGGGGGGAGGGGGGGCAGGGGAGGGTTGGGGTGGGTGCAGGGGTAGGGGGAGGGGGGCAGGGGTGAAGTGTATATTTTGGTTGGGGTGGGTGCAGGGGTATGGGGAGGGGGGCAGGGGAGGGGGGAGGGGGGAGGGGGGAGGGAAGGCAGGGGAGGGTTGGGGTGGGTACAGTCTGCCACTTTTCTTTATCGAGTACGATTTTGTTGCTTCTCTCGCTCTTCCTCTTGGTCTCCATTGAATGCTGGTCTACTGCCATTAATATTGGTCGATAGATTTCTCTGTCACATATTGCAAGTGGTACTAAGAAAAAAGAAAAAAGAAAGAAAGGAGAGAATAGATGTGACTCAAATGGACCGAAGTAGGTGTAGTAGTAGCAGTAAGAGCGGGACATGAACCGGGCTCATGACATTTTGAACTTTGGAAGACAATGCCATGTTATCTACTTCCTTTCCTTGCTTATGTTTGTGATTTATTATGATATATAATGGTGATGTTAATTCTTTCCAAATGTTAGGATCGTTACAAATCTTGTTGGCTCGAAAAGAAATTTTCTTCGTGCATGCCTACTTCACATTATAGGATTTTATTTTTTGTTCAAGGGATTCGCAAAATGTAGGGATATATACCATTTGAAATTCATTTGAAATCCATTTGAAATCCATTTTAAGAATCTGAAATGTTGACGATATATACCCAAGGTTCACAATATCGGTATCGGAATCGGTATCGGACTATTCCTATGAGTATTGGTATCGGCGATACCGGTAGTATCGGCGGTATCGTATCGGAGTATCGAACTTTGGTATCGGAAAACAAATAATTATTAATAAATTATTTACATTTAAAAACATATATTTTATATATTTAGGCATAATTTTAAGTATTTCAGCGTTATTTCTTAGTAGTTTTGAAATTATATGAAATAGTAGTCACCCTTACCGATTGGTTTTGCCGAATTGACCGGAACAAAGACCCCCAATGTCGGTATCGGTCAATATTTGGTATCGGTCTGTATCGGATCGGAACATGCCAAACCGTATCGGTATCGGCCTGTTGGATAATATCATTGTTATTAGTAACTGTCCAATGTCGGTATAGTATCGGAACATGCCAATGTCGGTATCGGTCTGTATAGTATCGGTATCGGAACATACCAATGTCGGTATCGGTCAATATTTGGTATCGGTATCGGTCTGTATAGTATCGGAACATGCCAATGTCGGTATCGGTCAATATTTGGTATCGGTCTGTATTGGATCGGAACATGCCAAACCGTATCGGTATCGGTCAATATCATTGTTATTAGTAACTGTCCGCTACTAATGTGTGTCCCATAATAAGACATTATATACGAATTTGTGCCTGTTGGATAATGTGTGTCCATCTTTGCAGAATTATTTTCAAATGGATATAAATTACTACTTGCGGAATCGTTCATGGATGTACAATCGTCGTCCTGATGATATGTGTGGTGTGCGGGATGAATACATAGCGGGAGTAGAGCAGTTCCTGCAGTTTACTAAGGCGTTCCCTCAGTACATGGACGGCACCAAAATTAAGTGTCCGTGTGTGAAATGTCATAACGTGAAATATTATCCAGAAGTGGAAGTGACATATCATTTGTACTCGAGGGGTTTCACGCCTAATTACTATCAGTAGACCGCACACGGAGAACTTGTGTCATTAGCATCAGAGCCGGAGCCTTACGTTGAGCCGTATATGCATGCGGGACCTAATTTTGTTTCAGATAATCATGCATACGACGACGGGTGCGTGAACATGGTTTTCGACGCTGCGGGGCCTAGTTTCGTTCATAATGCACCTGAGGAGGCATCGAACGCCGATGCTGCACAGTTCATGGAGTTGCTGGAGAATGCAAGGACTCTATTGTATCCTGGTTGTGAGGATCATTCACCGTTGGAGGTGGTTACAAGACTGTTGAGCATTAAGTCAGATTTTAACATGTCGCAAGAATGCTACAACCGAGTGTTGGAGTCGATTATAGAGATCTTGCCGGCGGGTGCTAAGTTGCCTAAAGACTTCTACCGGTCTAAGAGGATGGTGAGATCGCTCTGGATGGGATACGAGAAAATCGATTCCTGTCGCAATGGGTGCATGCTGTACTACAAAGACGACAAGGACGCAGATGTGTGCAGATTTTGTGGTGCTGATCGCTATAAGACAACTAGTACAGGAAGGTCTACCGGTGCAAGAAGACCGACCGATTCAATGCACTACTTGCCTTTAACGCCGCGGTTGCAAAGATTATTTATGGTGAAAGAGACAGCCGAAAATATGAGTTGGCACATGCGAGAACAGATTGAAGGAGTGTTGGATCACCGATCCGATGGAGAAGCGTGGAAGCACTTTGATCGAGTGTATCCAGATTTTGCTTCAGATCCGCGAAATGTCAGGTTGGGACTATCTTCTGACGGTTTTACTCTTTTTGGTCTTTCGGGATCCCAGTATTCGTGCTGGCCTGTGATTGTTACTCCGTATAACCTACCGCCTTGGATGTGCATGAAGACTCAGTACATGTTTCTAACCGTTATAATTCCTGGTCCGAACAATCCCAAGAGGAACATTGACGTGTACTTACAGCCTTTGATAGATGAGTTGAATGAGTTATGGGAAGTAGGCGCTAACACGTACGATGTTTCCAGGAAGCAGAATTTTTAGATGAAGGCAACCCTTATGTGGACCATCAACGACTTTCCGGCCTATGGAATGTTATCTGGATGGAGCACTCATGGCCGTCTCTCATGTCCATATTGCATGGACCGTAGTAAGGCTTTTCGCTTGAAACACGGCGGAAAGCCATGCTTCTTTGATTGTCATCGGCAATTTCTGCCAAAAGATCATCCGTTCAGAAGGAACATGAATGCTTTCCGTACCGGCATTGTAGAGAAGGGTGATCCACCGCCAAGGTGGTGCGGAGACACGATATGGAAGGAGATTAAAGATTTTCCAAGTGCTATCGAAGATCCTACAACTGGGTACAAGTGCGATGGATTTGGTAGAGTTTATAACTGGACAAAGAGGAGCATATTCTGGGATCTGCCATACTGGAGTACCAATCTGATCAGACATAATCTTGATGTCATGCATATTGAGAAGAATGTGTTTGATAACATAATTAATACTGTGATGGACGTAAAGGGAAAAACGAAAGACAATCCCAAGGCCAGGTTGGACTTAAAAGAAATATGCAAACGCCCTGCGTTGCATTTGATACAGCAGAATAGAAAACAGTTCCTTCCGAAGTCAATTTTTTTGCTGGACAAGGAGGACAAAGTGAGACTTTGTCGGTGGATCCAGGGCCTAAAATTTCCAGACGGATATATGTCAAATCTGAGAAGATGTATCGATCCGAAGGAAAACAAATTGACGGGTATGAAGAGCCACGATTGTCACGTATTCATGGAGAGGTTAATTTCGATTGCATTTCGGGAATTCTTACCGCAGGCAGTTTGGGATCCATTGACGGAGCTTAGCATATTCTTCAGGGATCTTTGTTCTAAGAAATTGCTCGTTGATCATCTAGAAAAGCAAGAGAAGGACATTACGGTAACACTATGCAAGCTAGAGAGGGTGTTTCCTCCTGGATTCTTCGACTCTATGGAGCATTTGCCGATTCATCTATCCTATGAGGCACGTGTTGGTGGATCCGTCGAATATCGATGGATGTACCCGTTCGAGCGACATTTGAATCACCTAAAAAGAAAGGTGAAAAATAAGGCACGGGTCGAGGGTTCTATTTGTGAAGCCTATGTTCTCGAAGAGATTCCAAACTTTTGTTCGATGTATTTCAAGCCTCATGTTGCAACTAATAGAACGAGAGCTTCCAGAAACGACGAGGGAGATCATGAAAGTAATGATACAATACTGAAGGTATTCAATGCTCCAGGAAAGCCATCGGGTAAGATGAAAAAGAGATATCTGAACGATGATGAGCTAAGGGCTGCTCAGGTGTATGTATTACTCAACTGCGACGAGGAGAAAGTAGAGAAACTGGAGGGGTAAGTAATTAATACGTCTATATTATTTTAATAGTGTTAATTATTATACTATTACATTAATTGAACGATGTTGTTTTCAGCATATTTAATGATGATGTGAGGTCGGGTAGGCCACACATAACAGAAGAAGAACTAGAACAAGAAATAAGGCGTTATTTTCTATCATGGTTGAGTGCATATGTAAGACTTGAGAACTCTGTAATTACCTTTTTGTATATGCACTTGATTGAGAATGAGCTTAATTGCTTCTTTCGTGGTATTTAGGTCGATCGTCCATACGCAATACTTGAGAATGAGTCTATTAGAATGCTAGCCAAGGGACCAATTTATGCTGCAAAAATATGGCCAAGCTACTGTGTTAATGGGTTTAGGTTCAAGTCAACAACTTGCCCGATCATAGACAACTTTGTGGATCTTGATTCCACCAAAAACAGCTGTTTGTGTATCAGATCTTCGAACTACAAAGATGTTGATGCGGGCAACGATTTCTATGGCGTGTTACGGAAGATTGTAGAGCTGACATATAGTTATGGAATAGAGCCTGCTAAGATTGTGTTATTCAGGTGTGATTGGTTCGATCCGATTGAAGGTCAAGGTTGGAAAGTAGACAAGCACGGTCTTGTTGATATAAACTATCGGCGTCGATATCAAGCCTATGAACCATTTGTCCTATCAAGTCAGGCTCAGCTCGTGTACTTCACAAGTTATCCTAAACGGGGAATAACAAGGTCGGACTGGTGGGCAGTATGTAAGACCAAAGCTAGAAATACCTTTGAGGTTGACAATATAGCTTATCAACAGGATGAACTACCTCTTGTAACAAATATGATAGAAGTGGACACGACGGAAGTTTCCTATTACACATCTAATTGTGTAGAAGAAGTAGAATTATCTGAAGAGGAAGATGCAGATGAAAGTGAAGATGTAGAGGAGGAAGAAGAAGAAGAAGAAGAAGAAGAAGAAGAAGTAGATGAGCTAAACGAACTAGATGAATTTTCAGAAGAGGATTAAATCTGTACGTTTGTTTTATAATCATATTTGACACTTTAGTGACACTTCTATCATATAAATCTGTGACACTTCATTGACACTTTATTGACACTTCAGTGACACTTTTTGACTATGATATTTTTCAAAAATCTGTGATGTCTATCATATAAATATATTTTTTTGTTTTATTGTCATATATTTTATTGTCAGGTATGACTAGACCATCTGGACGACGCGGAGGATTATATATTAGGCAGCCCCGTCAGCCTCGGGCTGGGGATGGAGAGGGCAGATCCGTACCCTCATCCTCATCTCCGAGTACGCCAGTGTACCGTTCTGTTCCCGGTCCATTACCGGGACAGGGCAGTTCTAGCAAGTTGGCGACTCCTTCCTCGTCATCCAGCCTTCCTGTTCCCGGTCCATTACCGGGACAGGGCAGTTCTAGCAGGTTGGCGACTCCTCCCTCGTCGTCTAGCCTTCCTGATCCCGCGTCCAGCATCCCTGATCCCCCGTCCAGCATTCCTACTGTCGACGGCTCTATGGAGGGAGCCCACGCCGATCATATGGAGGACGGCGATCAGACTGATCCTGCCCAGGCAGGAGGTGAGAGCGACCCTCCATGCGCTCCCCTGGGTGAGACGCGTATGGAGATTTGGATGGACGGGCCTATGAAGTAAGTTAATTAATTATTATATATTTCTCAAATGATTATATGTACATATATATTCATAAAAAATTATTATTGTATAGATATCGGCCTTCTGCAGTACAGAGACAGCTGAGGACATTTGTGAGGCAGAACTATGGTAGGCCTTGGCTCAACTACTCAGATGCTCCTGCAGATAGGAAGGCCTTTTGGTTCGCCCACTTCAAGGTAAAAAATTTGTTTATTTTTAAATTTTAATAACCATTTGTGTATATTATACAACTTTTGTATTTTACTTCTTATAGAGGACCTATTTCTATCCACCACACCGGGCGGCGAGGATCGAGGGCCAATTTCCTGCCGTCATAGCCAAGCTCATCCGTGATGCGATCGACGACCAGAAGCGTCGTGATCGCGCCGGACGTCCGATCCAGGGTTGGATTACGCCAGAGCAGTGGACTGCGATGAAGGCTAGATTCAGCGAGCGCCAGTACCAGGAGCGGTCTGAGAAGGCCAAGGTGGCACGGTCGAGCGCCGGTAAGTGGTGTGGCGGCTCCATTCCGATGACGAAGCATTTTCGTCGTCTAGTACGTTTCCTATGACGGACATTAATTTATATATAGTTCGATATAATGTTTAATACTAATAATAGATAATATATTTTAACAGATAAAGAAGGGTGAGGACCCGAACATGGTGACCGTCTTCCTGGTCACCCATCGAAGGGCTGGGGACTTCATTGACGAGAGGGCGACGCAGGCATATGTACGTTCTATTCAACTAATATTAACTGACTATAATTTAGAAAACAGGAAAATAGATATCAATATAGACTTTAGTAAACACTTACACGTTAGCAAACATGTTCTAGGCCGAGTTTGTTCGGCTACAGAAGGAGGCGGCTGATGCTGCTGCTGCTGCTAGTATGTAAGCAGAGGGAGGGGCTGGTACTTCCTCCCAGCCGCCTGCAGAGCCATCGCCGGATGAGCTCTGGATGACCGCCGTCGGCGGTCTTCAGAAGGGTACGTACTACGGTACGGGATCCTACGGCGCGTATTTGGCTTCGGAGTCATCCCGGGCCCCCTCTGTCAGTGCGCAGTCTCCGGCTACGCAGGCGTCGTCACGAGCTGAGGATGTTCGTCGTCAGATCGAGGAGCTGCGTCGCGAGTTGCAGCAGCAAATTTTTGATGCGGTCGAGCGACGATCCGACCCTCTGATCGTCACCGGACGATTTGATGCGGTCGAGCGCAGTATACAGGAGCTGATGAGTCTGTATCAGGCTGTAGCTGCCAACTTGCAGACGCTCACCGAGTCTACGCAGCGCACGGAGCGTAGACAGGTCGAGCTGGACGGATCGCAGAGGAGCCTTTCTCTCTCACTCGCTCAGTATACTGAGAAGGTGGTGAGTACCCTTGCTGCGCATGGTGAGCGACTGCGAGAGCTGGAGCAGGTACGTCCTCCGGGTCCATCGACGGCGCCGACTCCAGATACTGCACTGCCTCCGGCGCCAACTCCAGACATTGTACTGCCTCCTACTGCCCCTACGGTACAGCTCACCCAGGAGCAGTATGACTACATTCTATCCCAGTTGCGCGGCAGGGGTCCGCAGTAATTTTATTGGTTTTTTTATGACTTGTATGTATTGGCCCTATAGGCAAATTGTTTATTCATACACTGTTGTTTATACACTTGGTGGGAGACTTTTTATCATCTTTTATTTTTATTTGACTCTATTGGATGTTTGTGAGGATGTGTGTCTGTGATATTTACTTTGTACTGCCTCCTATTTTTATTGTGATATTTACTTTGTGATATCTGCGACGGGATGACAAATATACCTACGCTGGGTTATAAGCGATGATCTGATATACAAAGGAGATGCTGCCGAAATTTTAAAAAAATATATTGTGTATTTTTGTTATGATGTGTGTCTGTGTTTACAGTGAATGTGAAATACAGTGTTCGGAACCATCGACAGTTTCGATTACTGTTGTATGTTTTATCTTGGATAGAAATAGCAATAGTTCAGGGTGCACTTCTGAGAGCTTCATTTTCACGTCCTTCACTTTCTCGGACGTCGTAAAGGTTCCCGAGAAGGTGAAGGACGTGAAGAGGAAGCTCTGAGAAGTGCACGCTGAACTGTTGCTCTTTCTATCAAAGATAAAACATACAACAGTAAGCGAAACTGTCGATGGTTCGAACACTGCACTTCACACACACTGTAAACACTGACACACAGCATAACAAAAATATCAATTATATTTTTTTTAAATTTTTTTTATATTAGCGACGTATAGCGACGTTCTGCGACGTACTGCGACGTCACACAGACGTCGCTATACGTCGCTAACTAGCGACGTTACGTCGCTCGACGTCGCTAATATACGTCGCTACGTTGCCCACGTGGCCACGTGGATGCCATGCCTCGTCATCATTTATAAACTTTTGAAGCGTCGCTAGTTGTCGCTTTACGTTGCAATGTTGGCAATGTACTTATACGTCGCTATCTGTCGTTCATTTAGCGACGTCTAGCAACAATTAACTACGCGTCGCAAATAGCGACGTTTGGCGACTAAATTGCCATCTGCGACTTGCCTATAAGCGACGTAGGTTTTTTGTCGCTAAATACGTCGCAAATCATTGTTAGCGACGTATTTCCTGTATTTAGTGACGTCTCCTGACGTCGCTAATCTGTGTTATTTTAGTAGTGAGAGAACTGTAATAGAAATATCTACTATAAATAGAGAACCAATAGTGGCTAGTGATGTAGAATACAGGATAGCACATGTGAACAGAACAGATTAGTACATGATCTACACTAAAGAGTTTCACATGATCTACACTACTATGGAATTTGTTCACATGACTACTAGCACTCCCTCGTTCCCCAATCAATACACAAGGATCTAAGCAGGTTATGTTATTATACAAGCTATCACATGAGGGCCCATGAACGGGTGCATATGATAGTATACATGAAGGCTCCGTGAACATGAGAGTACATGATTCACAGGAGTGTACATGTATGGTGAAAGCACAGGAGTACATGATGAAAGTGAAACGCATATGACACAATGTACCCGATGCTTCCGAGGGGGATAACATCGCATGAAGAGATCCATATAGTACTAATTCGTGATAATGTCGTGACAGCATCAAGTAAGGTAATCTAAAGCAGGAATATAATTCTAAGCAGGATATGAAATGATCAGAGAATGTACTCGTCTGGTATCTGAGTGTCCGGATGAAATGTACTGTCCGAGGAGAGGTGTCTGGCTCCTAATCAGAACAGCACAAGTCACAACAAGTCCAGAATGGTAAAATAAAGTTCTACTATGCACTCTACATGAATCTAGGTCGATCTAGGCCAAAGTCAACTCTTGGTCAACTCTGGTCAACCCTAGAAGTCAAACTAGGTCAACTATGGTCAAACTAGGTCAAACAAGTCTAAATTAGGTCAAACTAGTCATTCTAGGTCAAACTAGTCCATACTAGTCTAAACAAGGCTAAACTAGCTAACACATACCATTACAAGGCTATGTAAGCCTATCAAGCCTATACTAGTCTATTCTAACCCTTAAACTATACATTATGTAGATATGTATATACATTACACACACATATTTATATTACATATATATATAGATATTCATATATATAATATATATATATATATATATATATATATATATATATATATATATATATATATATATATATATATATATATATATATATATATATATATATAACCCTTACACTATACATTATGTAGATATGTATATACATTACACACACATATTTATATTACACACACACACACACACACACACACACACACATATATATATATATATATATATATATATATATATAATATATATATATATATATATATATATATATATATATATATATATATATATATATATATATATATATATATATATATATATATATTTTATATATATATATATATATATATATATATATATATATATATATATATATATATATATATATATTCACATTACCTAGATATATTCATACATATATATATACATTACATATATACAGAAGTTGCATACATTATCATAGCTATTTATAAATATGGGTTCAATTCAAAAATACACATATGTGTAGGCCACCTATATTGTATATACATTACATACATATATGATATACATACATAATAGGTTTACACATAGTCTATATACATATATTATATACATACATATACATATTCAATATAATATATATATACATACATATGTATTTAGAGAGAGAGAGCATGTGTGTGTGTAGAGAGTGAGAGAAGTGTGTGTGTGTAAAACTGTGTAGTGTGATAGAGTGTGAAACAGTGAGTGACAGTGAAGGGGGTGTTAGGGAGTGAGGGTGTGCAGGAAAATAGGAAAATCAGAAATGTGTGTGTGTGTGGAGCTTGTGTGCGGTCTGTACAGTGTAGAAATAGGAAAGAAACCAATCCATGTATTATAACATTCATAAATTAGACTGAAAAGAAGAAAGGAAATCAATTCATTCCAACTCAGATTACTGAAAATCTGAACCCAGTTTCAGTCCCAACTCCAAACCACATTTCGAAATCAAATGTACAACCAAATCAACCCAAATTTGAACCATAGTTAGACTACATATAGGAGAACAACTTAAGGGACTGAAATCATGCTAATAACAGCAATTAAAAGGTTAATTAGACTGCCAAAGTTCAATTGGGAAAACTGGAAAATACAGGAAAAATACATGTTTCAGAAAATTTGGGGTAATTAGGAATTTGTAATCAAAATCAAACTAAAATGTATAAATAATGGTTGGTAATTAAAATATAGTAGGTGTTTGTGTCAGAGAGAGTGATTTGTGTCCACAATAGTCGGACACGGCGTGTCCACACATTAAAACCCAAATCAGTTCACAGTTGGGCACAGGCTCATGCAGCCATGTCCGAGTGAACTGGACACGACACAGTGTATGGGACACCTCGTGCTCACTAACCTATGTAGGCCACCTATAGGACTACACATTAGGCTAGATAATACGTGTCCAAGTCGTGTCAGTGTCTGATACGAACGCCGTATCAGTGTCTAATAAAACCCGACTGTACAGTCAGTCGAGACCAAAGCAGAGCCTCGTACATGTCTGACACGACACGAGACGACTCGAGGATTGGGGGCCCTCGTGTCATACACTGCCCCCAACCCTCGTCAAATCCCAGCTCGCCACGTGGCCTGTGCATCGAGCACGAGGCCACGAGCAGCAGGGGAATGCAATGCCTGCGCACGTACGTGCACCCGCGTGTGCACGTGTCCAACCCGACACGATGCGACACAAAAACACTCCCAGACCAAAAGAAACATGTAAGCAACATCAGAAAATAATTTCCTATTCATTTATTTTTCCAAAACTAAATCGAAATGCCTATTGGGGCATTTCATCAAACACCTAAGCCTAGGTCGGATACGTGTCCGATACGGACACGAAATGGGTCCACCTGGACACGAAATCAATTCCTATGGCTAGGGGACACCTAGGGCTAGGTCTATATTCAAAGAAATCCAGAAATTAATGGAGTTTACATAGATTTACCTATTGGTGACCAAAAGCAAGAAAAGCCTCAAATGGGGGGTTTCCTCTTGCTAGCAAACTTCTCCAAATTGATATAAATCTGAGAATAACACATACCAATAGCAAGAAAACTATATTTAGAACCTATTGAAATTTGTTTGAGGAAAAAAGGAGCTAAAATGGAATTTCTATGGATTTGTGAAGATGGAAACTCACCTCTTTCCAAAACTTGTGAAATTCTAAGGAGGCTAGCCATAATGGAGGAGATTATTTATAGGGTGGGAATCCCTAGGACTAGGTTAAGTGGCCGGCCACATATGGATTAGGGCTAGGTTAGGTTGGCTAATGGCTAGTGGGTTGGGCTTAGTCATTAATCAATGGTTCAATCACAAGTCATGACTTGTGTCTAAAACTTTCTATTCTAATCTCTATTTCCTAATTGATTTCAATAACTAGAATATGGTTAACTTAAATTAACCTAGGGTCTCATAATCTAACCAAGTCCAAACTAAACTAGGGTTAGCTCCTAGGTTAGCCTACCAAGTCAAAGCTAGTCAAAGTCAACTTAGTCAACCTTCATTCAAACAATTCCAAAATAAATCCTAAAAATTCCCATAAATTCAAATAAATTCTAATAAATTTAAATAACCCCAAAAATGACAAAAATACCCTCAAACTAGAAATGTGGTAGTGACATAATTAGAGGGGTATGATCCTTAAGTGCATGTTGGACATGCTTGATAGTTGATTTAAAACCAAAAAAAAAGAGATTGCAAGTGGTTGGCATCAGAGATTTCGTTGTAATAATATAATTGATAATGGTAGAGGATGATACAAAACCCTAGATTATAATACCACTTGTATTCGAAGACAAGTCATATTGAGAATATATTGTGCATTATTGGACTTGAGGAATTTTTGCGATAAAATACGGGTTGATGTTAGTAGAGCGTTATTTGCTCAACCTAGACTATAGCTTAATGATGATGAGATCCCCGAGAAAATCTTGATTGTAAGTTTGATCAATAAAGAATTTGAGTTATGGACTAGGCATATCATCCTTTATGTTTGGAAGACTGAAGTGGGGGTAGAAAGGCTACTAGTAAAATGGGATTTTGAGCCCGAGGAATTTTTAAAATTCAGTGTTTGATAACCTATAGAAGTACATAAGATGACATGATAAATTTTAGGATAATCATTGGATTATAGTAGGTGGTGTTAAGGGTGTAAAATTTCTTGAGTTCATCTTATAGGTCAAGCACATTGGACTAGCTATACTTGATTCTAATAATTTACGAGAATGAATACAAATAGGAATGATCTCGAGGAGTTCCCTCACAATAATAAAATTTGTTGCAGACGAGATAATAGTTGTTAAAACTTTAGACTTGACTTGAATCTATCACTTGAGAGCTAGGATATAGCATTAGTAGAAAATGTGACTGATCCATGTTTGCCATTAAAAAATTTGAAATGAACTTTATATTTAATCACAAACAGAATAGAGTACAATGTAGGATCTCGATGGAATCCTTCTAGTATACTTTTTTTTTATCTAGAAACCGTGGCGATGGAGAGGTGATTCTTTACTCTGTTGACGATCTGATGACTATCTCGACCTCTCTGAAGGTCTGAGTTGTCTGGGAGGTGATGAGTCGAAGCTCTTGAAGCTCTTGAAAATATTGAGAATATTGAAGTGGTTGAAGCCCCTGAATGAAGGGATGATCCTTCTATTTATAGGCAGCAAAATGATCCATTTATGTACACATATATGATGTGCACATGTAAATTTTGCACGTAGGGACGCCACATGTTTGACTTTGTTGGGCGCATGGAGATGCACTAGGAAGCTAGAACTGAATTTGTTTGAACTGCACCATTGGGCTGCGGAGGAGCTGACACGTGGCAGTTGTTGAGATTTGGTTGTTGTTGAGATCCTGGGTGGTTGGCACCCGTTCATAGGCAGAAATGAGCCAAAAACACGTGGTGCGTGTCTTTTGCTCAAAGATCTTGGATTTGATGCATGATGATTAGCTTGGATGTGCCTAGGATATGGCACATAAGGAGAGTTGTCATCTAACTTTTAGGGGCCAAAAGCAAGTCTGGGCACATGGCCGTAGAGGCGCATGCAAAATCTAAGCTCATGGATATTTGAGGCGCATGCGAGCGATCAGTCGGCTACGTGGCAGAGCACAGTAGTAACCGACAAAGGATGATAGTGGCGTCTCTTTGTCAATTACTCAATTTTTGAGACGCCTGCTACTGACTCTGTCACGTAGCATTAAATGCTTGATGGGTGACGAGCTTAGGTGGCGTATCATATGTGAGGTGCATGTCCCTTAAGATACATCTGCCGCAGGACACATATTTTGAGTGTTTCGAGGCCAAAATTGATGAATTTTGACTTAGTTGAATTTGAGGTGACAGATTCATTACCATGAATGCATATTCATCGCTTTAACATCGAGTAGGCTGGAACTTGGTGCATGGCTTTGGTTTATGCCTTAGCCTATAAATAATAGTAGTGGGAGAGAGTTTGTTCTCATTTCACCCAACTTCTCAATGAAGATAAACTCGACCGATCCTTCCCCTTGGCGAGACATTGCACTACGGTTTGTGAATCTCCTCGTTCAAAGAAGCTTTGATGATGAACTCCTACAGAAGACTGGGATGCACCCGGTAGGCTATGGAAAAAATAGTTCGTGCTCGTGCCCCTTGTCGATAGTGTTCTTGTATGGGACGGCGTTGGGTGCCTGTTGCATGCAAAGATTGGGGTCATCATGGCCTGACTTTCGTTATGCTGGAAGTGGCACCGGGTTTGGATTGATTGCCAACCTATGTTCTGCTCAATAACTGCTTGATTAGTCGAAGCACTCATGTGTTGACGAGGAAGTGATTCGCTCTGCTGAGAAGAAATAATGCGCCTATGCTGAGACGCAAGAGTGATTCGCCTAGACTGAGATGTCAGAGGGATGCGCCTTGCTGCAGAGTGTTTAGACTTGGCTTCTTTGTAATATATTTTATAAATGGAAAGAGACATGTAATAGATTTTCATAAAAATAAAAATCCTTTTTCCATGCGCTTTTATCCTTGCTGTCTTTGACTGATGCGCTGACATTTATCTTGTGTCTTTGGTGCATGATGTATGTGTCACATAAAAAATTTGGTCTTTTGGATGCGCCCGAAATTCTATGCTTCTACAAGGCCCCTTTCAAAGTTTCAAAACTTTAAACAAGTTTTGGAATACTTTGAACTAAGAAGCATGGGTAGTAGATGCTTTGGGCGTATTTTCTATCCGGACACGTGGTCATTCCGTACATAGCTGTGCTATCACATATTTTTCTTGATTTAAATGAAGATAATACCTCAAATTTCGAGTGATTAATAATAATTTCTATTTTGAAGATACGCAACCATCAGTTTCATGAGACCCGAAGCGACGTTGACGTCATGCTTTTATCGGTTCGCGCACGTGGCTTAAGCCTATAAATAGGTGTCTGATGGAAGAGAGAGTATTCTATTCTCTTTCCTTTTCTTCTTCTTCCTTAGAGTTTTTCTAAAAGAGAAAAATACTAATTCTCTTATGCAATGGTCCCCAAAACTCCTCGCGGTATTACTGGCCGAGGCAGAGGCAAGGGCAAGAAGCCCGTTGAGGCCGACGCCGAAGAGCCTTAAGTCGCCGATACAACGCACGTCGATATGCGACTAGAAGTTATCGGTGGGTGGTCCGCTGCTTGGGAATTCATCAAACAAACAGATATTTGTTGTATGGTTTACACGCATGGATAGGGAACCATCTTGGAACATGTGCCAAAACTACTTCGAGGAAGCGCGTGGGCATGGCTGTAAGAGCCGTACCATGAAGATACGCCTAGGCTTTTTTTTGGTGCTGACGCGCATGGACTTTGGTCCTGATGATGCATCGAAACATTCCTACCGACGCGCACGGACTTCAGTCCTAGGGATGCGTTGTGGTGGATCTCAGTTAATGCGCATGGACTTTGGACCTGATGATGCGCCGAAGCTTTTCTACCAACGCGTATGGACTTCAGTCCTGGGGATGCGTTGCGGTGGATCTTTTAGAAGCATGGAATTTTAGGCGCATCCATAGGCCAGAATTCCTATGTGCCTAACATTACATGCGCCAGGAAACTCAAACGAAGTACTTGGCACAGCAAGACAGCAAAAGTATAGACATCAAAAGGATTTTTATTTCATATAAAAGTCTATTACATGTCTAAAAAAGGCTTTACAAAGGAGAATTTCTACAAAAAAATATCCTAAGACTACAGCCAGGCGCAGCAAACTGCCATGCGCCTCCTGCCCGACGTATCATCAATCAGGAGCATCACTTCATCGTCTCAGTCAGGCGTATCTATTTCAGCGTCTCAGTTATGCGCATCATGAAATCTCAGTATATGAGCTCTACTTCGACCCGATCAAGTGCTTCGACTAATGAAGCATTTATTGAGCAGAACGAAGGTGGGCGATCAACCCCAATCTAGCTGGAGAAAGAGCTCTCCAAAACCCAAGGAAGAGGAGAGCACCGCAATTTTGATCTGCGGCTAAAGGAGCAGCTTTCAACACAACCAGAATGGGCAACACCCCACTCTAACAGGAGGAAGAGCTCTCCAAAGCCCAAGGAAGATAGGATCACCACAATTCCGATCTGTGGCTCTTCCAGCATAACGGAGCCAGGGCTCGAGCATCCCAATCTTTGGATGCAATATGCACCTTCCGCCTGCCTCATAAGATCTCGATTTCGACTTTTGGATGTAACAGTCACCTTCAAGTGCATAAATGAAGACAATTCGTCGCATCTTCACCCTCAGGAGCATCTTGTCAACAGAATGTGCTCGAGCAAATAAGTTTATTCGGGAAGACGTAAGAGAACGAGAAGCAAACTCTCTCCTTGCTGCTATTTATAGGCCGGGCAAATCAAACCCATGCGCCAAGTGGCGGGCTCTCCGAATCCCGTGTAATGAATTTGTATTTATGGTAATGAACCTGACGCTTTGAATTCGGCCAAGTCAAAACGGCTATTTAAAGCACTTAAAGAACTCAAAAGTTGGACCAATAAAGACGCATCATACAAACGCATGCGCCGGTCAGATATCGCACATCGTGCAGACGCGTCCGTCAGTACCAAGCGCCCCGCATGGATGCGCCCAACAAAGCACAGATCCATGCGTCCTAATCAAGATGGACCCATGCGCCCAATCGATGCGTCACCCCATCAAACAATTAATGCCAAAGTGACAGAGTTGGCAGCACTTCCCCCGTGGACTGAACAGTTGGCAGCTTTTCCAGAAGACGAAGCGTCGCTGACATCAGCATCATCGTTACTTTCCTCCGATGGGTACAAGCCACGTGGCCGCCCAACCATTCGCATGCGCCTCCGCAGCCATGCGCCCAAACCTCTGCATGCACTTCAAGAGCCATGCACCTCAGACCTTCCTCTGATCCCTAAAGACAGAGGTCAAGTCGCTACTGAAGCTTTGCATGCGCCTCAAAAGCCATGCACCCAGATTGTTTCGTAACTCCTGAAGGTTGCGAGCCAAAGTCTTCTCATGCGCCCAATCCCAGGCGTATCCTATCAGATTACCCTCCACCAGACCCGAGATATTTGAGCTATAGACACGCGCCATATGTCTTTTGACTCAATTCAGCCTATGAAGGGGTGCTAATCACCCAAGATTTTAGCAACAGAAAGATCCTCTCCCCTGCTACGTGCCAGCCCACAAAAGCAGCATGAAGGATTCAACCCAAAAATGATGGTGCATCATCCATGCGCCTCCCGTAGCATCAACCACGTGGCGTCCCCACGTACAGGCGCATCATACATATACGCACATGAGCAGCCAGCCTGCAAGCAATAAATAGAAGGATCATTTCCTTCTTTCATACACACCTATGGACAGAGACCTACACACACATAGTGAAAGAGACAGATACAGACACTCAATGTCTTCTTCCTTTCTACAAGCTCCAGCACATAGAGCAACTCAGACCTTCAGAGAACCGAGAATCGTCGTCAGATCGTCAACGGAGTCAACGCATTACCACTCGCTCCATCGACACAGGGATCCAGATAAACAAAAGTGTACTCCTAAGACTACATCTAAGTTCTATATTGTAATACTGTTCTGTTTGTAGTTGAAATTATAATCAAAAGATTTTAATGGCAAACAAGCTGGCGACTCTGCTGGGGACCTCTTTTTTCTCCATCGAGAAAGATGTGTCACAATCTGATGACGTGAAGGTAGGCTCCTCCCACAAGATGCTGGTCGTACGCCTCAATCAACAGGCATATAAGGAGTTCATCTCTGAAGACAGTGTAAGTCCTTCGAAGCGACTGTCGAAGCCGAAGAAGAATCTTCAAGCCTGGGTGCGCAAGGTCGACGCTCCTGCCACCACCATCGAAGGGGATGCGCCGATGCAGCCTACCCTTCCTGTTGACGTCCTTAGCAGCCAAGATGCACCCGCTGGTGCAGCACATCTCTCGAAGAAGCGTAGGGCCGACCACATTACCCAACCTTCTTCTTCTCAAACAAAGAAGATGCGTCGACAGAGCAGGGGCACAGCTAACGCCCTGCGTATTAACTCTGATACGCCACAGAAGGCCTCTGTCTTTGACAGACTCACTCGCTGTCGTAGCGTAAAGAATTTGGACTCTAAGTACTATGCGCTCCAGCGGGCTGGTACGAAGAAGTCCAAGGCAGTACGGGCCATGCGCCTCGAACGTGCTATGCCAGCAGTGAGCCAGAGGCATGCGCTCACAATCATGCGTGCTGCCAATGGTAAACTGTATAAGGTTGACTCGGGTGCTTCTGCCCCACGAACGAGACAACCTTCAAAGTCCTTGTCACACTTGGACGCATCTGCTGCGTTCGCAACCAAGTCGTACAAGGCAAAGTCAGTGGTCTTGAACCCCCGCACCTACATTGGTTGTACGTCTGAGGCTGGTTCAAGTCACTTTAAATATTATTCCCCTACTATTGATCTGGGAGCATCTTTTATGTCGAATCAGGGGGTGCAACATTTACTTGACCACCCCGGTGCTTAGCCTTGCCATGCGCCTGATGGGGGTATGAAGGTGGCACTCTCCTCCAATGATTTGCGTAACGTGATCACTCATAAACGCCGATCAGGAGTGTCAACTGACAAGCACAACGTGCCCCTCATAGGACACACCTGTGCTATAGTCACTATCAACTGTTGTTGTAAGACAGCAGTTCCACCAAGGCAGTCTGTGTTCCAGTGGCTGCAATCATCAACACCTCTCCAACGTCGTCTCGGAAGGAAGGTGTTAACTGAAGAGGAGACAGAACTAAAAGTTGCTTCTTGCAACGTAGTCTCCAACTCTCCATCAATTCGAAAGGCGACTGGCAACTCCTTGACCTCGTCCTCATCCAAGAGCCAGTCGAGGAAGACCAAGACGACTGTCCCGTCCTTAGTAGTATTTGAGGGCACTCGGGGGAGAAAGAAGATCTCAGAGGAAGCTGGAGGTAGTCAAGCCCTTGATATCCTCCAGGACATAGCTGGGGGTAGTCAAGCCCCTGTGGATCTTCATCCCGAAGATGAGGCTAGCCTTCCGAACATAGCTGGGGGTAGTCAAGCCCCTGTGGATCTTTATCTCAAAGACGAAGACATCCTCCAGAGCATAGCTGGGGGTAGCCAAGACGAAGCTCCGGGGGGAAGCTCCTCTTCGACAAGAGAGCGAGACTGAAAGCGAAGCCTCAACCGATCCATCCACTTCCAGTCATATCATGACGGTATACATGACGGGAGATGGTGATGCAGAGTCAGATACGCCGCAAACAGATCTTGTCCAGCGCATGGATACCTTGGAGGGAGGACTCAAAACTCTTACTGCCTCCATGCAGACACTGACTCAAGCAGTATTCGAGATACGGTCAGCTTTGGCCAGAGCACCTTCTACCGGTCCTGACCTAGGGGCCAATGGAGAACCAAGTGTACCCCTTCAACGGGTATCCTTGGATACAGATTGTCGCGAAGCACCTCGGACGTCGGAACCATCAAATGCTCAACTCCAGGCTCTACCACAGTCTCCAGCTCCCAGCTCCACCGAAGACGTGGTGGAGATGATTAGGGACTTGCGTGAGCGCTTCGAGTCGAAGAATAGACCGGAGGAATGCCAAAAGATGGGGATCCCGCAACCATACCCTCTCGAATGGAACAAAGTGGTTTATCCTCCCAAGTATAAACCATAAACATTGACACCATTCGATAGGAAGGACTCTCCACGCCGTTACCTGACGTACTTCCAGTCTCAAACGGGACATCTCCCGAAGGAAGATGCGCTACTCACCAGCCTATTTGTCGGGGCACTGAAAGGAGTTGCTTACGACTGGTACTGCTCTCTCCCCGACAACTCCATATCCTCCTTCGATGACTTGACATGTCTCTTCCTCGATCGTTTATACGACGGAAGAAAATGCATGACAATGGCGTCCCTAATAGAGGTGCGTCAGAAGGAGAAGGAGAGGGTTCGAGCATTCATCGAACGTTTCCGACAAGCCTGCTTCAGACTGCCCCTGGTTATGCCAGAACATGCACTCCTCTCCTCCTGCAGTATGAACATGCTTTCTGCGATCAAACTTTGGCTCAACTCTACTCCTCCTCTCGATTGGAGCTCATTGATTATTGAGGCTGAAGCCGCAAAAAAGAAGGCATCCAATGCTCGTCTCATGGGAGTCAGTTTTCCTGCCTTCGAAGACAAGAGGAAACGGCCTGCTGCCAACAACCCTGGACGTTAGACGAAGGAAAAGCAGGCACGGACTGTCAATGCCTCCAAAGGTGCATAAGCACCTACTCAGAAGCCTCCGCTTACACCGAGGCCAAAGGAGGTCTATTCCTTCAATGACGAAGACACCTTGCAACTCTTCGAGATGCTGAAGCAGGGTGACAAGATCAAATTGCCGGACCCGAAGCATTCCAACGAGGTTGGAAGAGTGGACAATCCGAGGTACTGTCATTACCATCGATTTGTCGGACACCCAACTCAGGACTGCTACGTCCTCAAGAACAACATCCAGCGCATAATCAATACGAATGTCCTCTCCATCGATTACGAGGAGAAGACAGTCTCGGCTAACCTGGTGTCGCTCCAGTTCGGCACCTTGCCGCCGACCACAACACAAGATGGTGTCGTCCCCATCCCAAAGGCGACAATGGAGGTGGTCAACCTACCACCTACTCGTGACAACGTGAGTGGACTCATCGTACTCACTACGTCCTGGGAAGAGGTCTTATGGGTTCACCCCAATCTCGTCTCCGAGGTTACTCAACAGGAGGTACGCTCTACCTCCAAAACTAAGGGCAAGAAGATCAAGTCTTGCCGCATGGTCTCTTCCTCCGCAGAAGAAGCTCTTCCTGTACAAACCCGTTCGCAGCTGAACGCCCAACCAGATGAAGCTGCCATTGAGGTAGTACCTCCCTACACTGCCCTTGCTGCCGAAGAAGGAGGTCCATCCAAACCTCTAGCAGCTAACAAAAAGAAGCATGTAGAGGCCCGATTCAACAAGCCTTTACGAAGGAAGAATGCTTCGAGGCTAGCCAAGCCCCACAACTTTGACATACTGGCACAACTTGTCGGTACTCCTGCCCACTTATCTCTGTACGAGCTGCTTTGCCTTTCCAAAGATACCCACGAAGCTCTCTGTGAAGCCTTGAAGGATGCTGAGTCCTTCATCAGTTAGGTCAAGCAGCCCGAGGATCTCCCGACCACATGTACGTACTGCCATTTTGTGGATGAGGTCATCCACAATATAACCTTCACCCAACAAGACATGCTGCTCAAGCACAACCGGCACAACAGGCTACTGTACTATACAGGGTATGTAGGCTCCGTCAAGGTGAAGCAGATTCAGATTGATCCAGGGTCTTTCCTCAGCATCATCCCTAGGACTCTGCTGTCAACACTGGAGATCCCGATGTACAGGCTGGCACCTTCCAATACTACAATCAGCGGCTTCAATACTAGCAAAAGTGAACTGCTGGGCAAAATATGGATGAAGTGTCATATCAGCAACCTCCGAACCATGGTGACTTGCTATGTTGTGGATACCGACGTCAACTACAACCTCCTGTTGGGTCGTCCATGGCTGCATGAATACATGGTGGTGCCATCGATACTCCACCAAAATATGAAGTACGTGTCCACCAACGACATCATCCGGACAGAGTTCGCGGACATTGACCCTTTCAAGGGGGTCGAAGCTTACTTCACCGACGCTAGCTTATATAAGTCGTTTGATGAAGGAAAAGACAACGACGCTGATGAGGAAGCAAAAACAGTGGCCGAGCCAGACATGGAGCCGGAGATGATTTCCGACGCTCTTTTGAAGATTCAACTCAAAGGGAAACCGCCTCAGATGCTGCCTCCCATGACCATCAAGCTACCTGAAAAAGTATCGACTTCTCTAGGTAGAGCACCTATTGAAGCTTCCTTGAAGATACGGATCAAGGGAAGACCTCCTCAAACGTCGGCTCCCCTGGTGGCAAAACTACAGGGGAAGGCACCTGTCATCGAAGGCACAGTCGAGGCACGCCTGAAGGTGCATCTCAAAGGCAAGCCTCCGCAATCATTCAAGCTACAAGAGAAGGCCCACACAGCCCTCTCGGATCCCAAGGTCAGATCTGCGATGGACCCTCTCGAACCGGCTCCAGTGCTCACAAATAAAGAGTTAGGAGAGTACATATCTGCTGATATAGATGCACCTTCTTTTGATAATGTAATCCCGTAGGACAAAATCTCATATTTTATCAATAATAGAGTGTCTTTCAATTATTCTAGTCTTCCACATTGGAATGCCATGTATACACTAGATAATACTATACGGTCATTACAAACACAAATAACGACCGTCAATCATGTAAATCGAGTAGTCCCGTCCCAAAGAGTCTATTTTATAGTCCCACCGTGGAATCGGGATGAAGAACCCATCATCTTCGGCAAAGTCGAGCGTCATCAAGACCTCCCGCCACTCGAGCCAGAACCAGATACCGGCAGAATACAAGTCTATTGGTACACGGACAAGGCAAAGTACCTCATTCAAATGATGGATTACGACCTAAAAAGCAACAAAGGCCTGAACTACGGTAAAGGTCGGCGTCTTCCCCTTCGGCTCCCAACACCTAAAGGAAAGCCGCAGGACTACTATCATCGTACTCGACGAGGGGTAGGCTATGTCACGCCGCCAGCAACTCTAGAGAGTTCGGAGGCAGAAGAAATAGAATACTCTCATTCATCCGAAGTATCAACTTGGGATTTCGATACCAGTATCGGCTCAATCCTCAAGAGGGTGCTATCAGTCAACATGGCATCTGCACAAACCCAAGAGGATGAAGGCGATGACCAAATGCCAGAATTCTTTGAGGAAGAACGCTTGGCTCAACGCATAGGAGCATAGTGGGAGTCTCATTTTGAATTACGCGAACCCCCTACCGAAGACGAGGTCGAACAAGTTGACCTTGGGGATGGATCTTCTTTCAAGCCCATCTTCATCAGCAAAAGTCTAAAGGAAGAGGACCGGGAGTCTTTGGTCCAATTGGCCAAAGAATATATCGACGTCTTCGCCTGGAGCTACAAAGATATGCCGGTACTTGATCCACAGATTGCAATGCACCGACTTAACATCTTGCGTGATGCTAAGCCTGTAAAAAAACAACAACGACATTTTTGTCCCGACATCATGAACGCTATCGATCAGGAGGTGGACAAACTCCTGAGCAGCGGCTTCATCCGTGAAGACCAATATCCAGACTGGGTGGCCAATGTCATCCCTGTCACCAAGAAGAATGGGAAGATACGAGTCTGTATCGACTTTAGGGATCTCAATACTGCTTGCCCGAAGGACGAATTCTCGCTTCCAATTACTGACGTGATGATCGACAATACATGTGGCTTCGAACACATGTCTTTCATGGATGGGTACTCGGGCTACAATCAGAACAAAATGTTTTCCGATGACACAAAACACACGTCATTCAGGACTCCGAAGGGGGCTTTCTGTTACACATTGATGCCCTTTGGCTTGAAGAACGCTGGTGCTATATACCAACGAGCTATGAGTGCCATCTTTCGTCAACATCTTCGCAAGACAGTTGAATGCTATGTTGATGACATCGCAGTCAAGAGCCGTCTCAAAGGTGATCACCTACAAGACCTAAAGACAGTCTTTGATCTCATGCGAGCGCATCAACTCAAGATGAACCCCGCTAAATCCTTCATTGGGGTTTCTAGCAGAAAGTTCTTGGGCTTCATTATCACGGCGAGAGGCATTCATGTCGATCTCAAGAAAACCAAAGCCATCCTTGACATGGACCCTCCGAAGAACCTCCGAGAACTTCGAGGCCTGCAGGGGCGTCTGGCGTACATCCGAAGGTTTATAGCAAATCTTTTCAGAAAATGCCAACCCTTTACCCAGCTCATGAAGAAGGGAGTCTCCTACGTCTGGACAGAAGAATGCCAGAAAGCTTTCGACGGTATCAAAGCTTACCTGACGAGCCCGCCAGTCCTGGTGGCACCTGTTGCAGGCAAACCATTTCTCCTCTACGTCCGTGCCATGGATCATTCCCTCGGTGCTTTGTTGGCTCAGAACAACGATGCAGGCTACTAGCAAGCTATCTACTACCTCAGTAAGATACAGATCGGGGCCGAACACCGATACAACTCCGTTGAAAAGGGGTGTTTGGCTTTGGTGTTCGCCATCCAGAAAGACTCGCCATTATGTTTTGGGCCAGACAATTTATGTCATCTCTCGAGTCAATCCACTCAGGGTTCTCATGACGAAGCCGAGATCATTGAACTCTCGACTAGCTACATGGGCAATCCTGTTGACGTCGTACAACATGGTATTTGTTCTGTAAAAAGTAGTCAAGGGTCAAGCCCTAGCCGATATTTTAGCCGTGTACCCCATCCCAGAGTCCTCCAGGCTCTATTAAGATATCCCGGATAAGGTCTAAGAATCAAACGTCACCGAAGAAAACTCCGTCTGGCGGGTGTTTTTTGATGGCGCTTCAAGAACAGGCCTCAAAGGCCAAATCATCGCAGGAGTGGGGGTAGTCTTAGTCTCCTCCGACCAGCTGGTCATCCAGCGTGCTTACTCCCTTTCGAAGCCGTGCTCCAACAATGTTGCTGAGTACAACGCTCTTATCATGGGACTCCAGCTGGCGCAACAGCTGGGGGTGGATCATCTGGAAGCTTACGGTGACTCAAAACTCGTCGTTAATCAAATCCGTGGGCAGTACGAAGGTCGCCATGAAGATCTGGTTCCTTACCATGAAGCTGCATTGAATATTATTTCAACCTTCACTAAGTTCTTCATAGAACACGTACCTCGGCTACAAAACCTGGAGGCTGACGCTCTGGCTGGCCTCGCAACTTCATTAGCAGCACCCCTCGGGACTCAACTCTACGTCACGGTAGTTGGTCGAGACTTGGTCTGTCCTAAAAATAACCTATGCTCACAAATGGCCAACGCCATGGCGACAAGTGTCAGTGTTAATGTCCAAGACTGGAGGTTCCCATTCATTGACTTTGCTGTCTATGGGATTCTCCCAGAAGACCCGAAAGAAGCCGTCTCTGTCAGAAGACGTTCTCTTCGGTTTTATTATGATACAGCTACTAAAATACTGTACCGATGTTCCTACGATGGACTTCTCCTTCGATGTCTATCCAACGAAGAAGCAGCCAAAGCCCTTCAGGAAGCTCATGATGGGACTTGCGGGGCTCATCAACCTGGCCCTAAGTTGCAGGATCGACTGCGACACATAGGTTACTACCGGCCAACTATGGCAGTAGACACCGTCGACTATGCTAAAAAGTGCCATGCGTACCAGCTTTACGTCGACTTTATCCATACACCGTAGGAACCACTACATCCTACGGTCGCCTCCTGGCCCTTCGAAGCTTAGGACATGGACATTGTAGAACCGATCACCCATCCATCATCGAGGGGACACCGCTTTATCCTAGCCATCACCGACTACTTCTCCAAATGGGCAGAAGCAGTTCCGCTGATGGAAGTGAAAAGCTCTAGGGTGATTAGCTTCATCAAGCACCATATCATCTACCGTTTTGGGGTACCTCGAAGGATTATCCACGATAACGGTCCACAGTTCATCAGCCATGTTTTCAGCAGATTCTGTGACAAGAATCGAATTCAGAATGTGGCGTCAACCGCCTACAATCCGGCAGTAAACGAATTGGTCGAGGTATTTAACAAGACTATCATCAAGCTACTCAAAAAGGTCGTGTCATCCAACAAACGCGACTGGGATGAAAAGCTCGGCGAATGTCTTTGGGCCTACCGTACAACGGTACGGACCCTGATGGGCAACACCCCGTTCTCCTTAGTCTACGAAAGCGAAGCGGTACTGCCTCTCGAGATTCAGATACCCTCACTCCGTGTGGCGCTCACAAACCAATTAACAGAAGAAGACAACTAGCGTCGTCGTCTGTGAGAATTAGAAGCACTTAACGAAAAACGTCTCCAGCTCAGCAGCGCATTAAACTTTATTAAGCCCGTATATCACAGACTTTCAACAAAAAAGTCAAGCAGAGGACTTTCCAAGTAGACGACGTAGTCCTGGCAGTCAGGAGGCCGATGGTGTTGACTCATAAGACACCAGGAATGTTCGAACCCAAGTGGGAGGGACCTTTCATCATAGAGACAGTATACTCAAACGGTGCTTACCGCCTCGCTCGACCGAACGGGGACTTGTTCATGATGCCCATCAACGGCAAGTTCCTAAAGAAGTACTACTCATGACATCTTTCAGACATGTACTTCCACAAGGGAGTCAGTGGACCTGATCATCAGAGCTCACATACATCTCCCCTTCAAAAAATCCTATGCTTTCGGAACCTAGTTGTTCCGTGGCATTCTATCCTCAGTAGAAGAACAACCACGTCCACATTACCTCTGAGTTGTTCCTCTACGCCATGAAAAGCGTAATCTTACACCACGTAGGATTATGCTGCTTATCATGTTTACCACATCCATATTACCTCTGAGTAAACATTCCGTACAAACAACCCCCGCGTTGTCGTACATCGATCGCAGAACTTCCACGTCCATTTTACCTCTGAGTAGTTCTGTATATCCCCCCAGAGTCACTCCTACTATGTCCATAACACCTCTGAGTAGGAAGACTTCATCATTTGAACCCCATATTTACCACGTCCATATTTTCTCTGAGTAAACATGTCGGTTCTCTCAAACTTATTATCTGTACCTAAAAACCAAGGTGTGCAAAAGATAATAGGTCCACACAAATCATCAGTTCATGACAGCAAAAAATGAACATACCATAAAATTCTTTATTTTTATTTAAAAGTAAAGGATTACATCCCCAGCAGAAGTTATAAACTACAAAATAACAAAAATAGAGGAAAACTACAATCTCTAAGCATCACTGGGATTGGCAGAAAGCTCTTCAATCCGATGCCTCAAATCTTCCGCTCGAGTCTCTGCGGTCGCCAAGAACCGGCGTTCGGCTTCTTGGCGCATCATCTCTACATCTTCGAGGGCAGTATCAGTCTCATACTTGTCGTCTAGTTGTTGTCGCTGGTGGGTCAGGGAAAGAACCTGGAGGATAAAAGCTGCTTCCTCCTCCTTAGATGCTACATGTTCAACCTGGACTCGCTCAGCATCTAACAAGAGTTGGGCTCGCTGGTCTTCAAGATGGCGGATCTTGGCAGTGACCTCCGCTATGCTAGCTTCCAACGAGGCCCGCAACTCCATATTTTCCTGCATGGATTGAGATAGCCTCTCTACCGCAGCTTCAGCTTCGGCCACCTCACGGTCCCAAACAACCACCGTTGCCTGATACGATGACTCGACCTCAGCTATCAATTTTTTCTTTTCTACTTCTATCAGAGTAGAAAAGTTATTTCGCCGGATACGCTGAAGCTCGGAAAGAAGCTGGCCGAGCTCGGCCACCAATGCCTCCAGAATCTCGGGCATATGATCGTGGCCCTGGTGCGAACGTATCAAACCAATTGAAGAAAGCGCCATGGCTTTTGCCGTCGCAGAACTCCCGTTCGCATTTAGCACCATTGATACGCCTTTCTGCAGCATCTTGTACACTGCTTCAACAACAAACTATACATACTCGTCCGCGTCTGCCAACACCTGAGGCGTCATAACAGGAGTTGGAGGAGCTACTCTGGACAGCGGACATGCAGAAGACCCACCGACCTCAATCTACGAGGCCGCAACCTCAACCTCAGCGGACCCTCCCTCGTCAGGGGCTTGCACTTCGTCACTGGCCCGAGGTGCCAATTGGATGGAAGGAGCCAGATAGGGCGTTGATATCGTCCTCCAAGTAGAAGGAGGAACAGAGGGTTCAACCAGCAAACCCTTACCCTTTTCGATTTCGTAGGGACCACCGACATCTGGGCTGTCTCCTCCGTCTCCAAAATACTATCAACAGGCCGTACGGGACCTTCCTCCTCCGGTAAAACAGCAAGATCAGCACCTGCTTCCTGACTTGGCTTCCTGGAGCCAGGCTCGGTTGACGAACCTCGCCTCCCTCATCGAATTCCTCTGCGAGAATAGAATCTGTCGGTACCTCCCGATCGGCAGCCAGCTCGGCGTCCGCTACTGGATCTGGGGTAGGGCTTGGCAACGGCGTAGTCGACCTCCCTTCATCATGATGAGGAGGGGAATCAGCCCTCTCTTCGGTTACCACCATGCCTGTAGCTCCTACATGCTCGAGGACCTCTGGAGGAACGTCATCCGAAGAAGACGAACTCCATTCCTCTTCCTCATCTGGAAGAATAGCTTCTGCTGGGACCTCGATACCAGAAGCCCTCACGGCAGCTTGTATCTCCACAGAAGTCATATCATTCGGGTTCTCCTCTATGGGAGATAATACAATCGGCGGAATGCGCTCATCAGATGGGCCCGCCACCCACTTCGGTTTGCTAGCAACCGATCTCGGAGTTTGGGGTTTTCTTTTCAGCGGCTCCTACAAAAAGAAAGCATATGTCACAAAATGGTAGAACTAACCAGACTATGTAGGCCGTCCTTACCTCCAGAGGAGCCAATTCTGTTGACACCTCCGGTGACATTGCTTTCCTCTACCTATTCAACGCAGAAGAACCCGCCTCTGTGCCGGCACGTCTTTTCGGGCGATCAGCCGACGGCTCTGCCGGAGTACCCTCCGAGGATACGATAGGGGTGTCCCGATAACCAACCTCTGGCGGGCGATACGATCGAGCCTTCGCCAACATATTCCCAATCGCCTCCAATTGGGTGCCAAAAATGAAACTGGTCTCCCTATCATAACCGGGGGATATAGTGTTCATCGCACAATAAAATTTGGCGACCGAAAAAAGAATCGGCGGCTGCGGATTCAGAACTGCTATGGTAAAGTGAGCTCTGGTACATCCGGCATTATAGTAATGCCAATTTTGTGCCCCGTCCAACAAACTCCCAATATACCCCAGGCTGGTACTAGGGTTTCCAAACATCAACTGGGCATAGCCGAATTGACGTACGAAACGGCTCGGCAAGTATGGTTCCAAGTAACAACGGTTCTTATTCCTGTACACCAAATGGGATGGCCGGATGCTTTGCAACCAACGGAATCCCCATGGAGATAGAGTTGTCGCATCTTCACCCGAATCAGCCAAATCCTTATTTATTCAAAATCGATAAAAATAGGACCAACTTTCGTGATCTTCCATCCCTGAAGATAGGACAAAACCCTACTACAAACAGGAACGCCCGTATGCAGCCACTTTCTCTGATAGAAGCGGCGAAGGAATGCGTCTCCGGCTGTGTGGTCTTCTTCCTGGCCCAGGCTCATCACATTAGGATGGTGCAAAATCAACCACCCCATTAGATAGTGAAACGGCAGCTCGGTATGAGGGAAGTTGCCATTGTTACCTCGTTCGTTAACAACGTCACCTGCGAATTCTCGTAGACCTAGCAACAGGTTGCATACCATCGTAGGGAGTAGAGCCAAGGGATGGCCAAAAACCAACTTCACAGCTGGCAAGATCAGGTTCCGGGTCACCCTCTCTATATAGCCTGACCCGCCTGAAAAGATGTAATCCCGGAGCCAGATCATCAGATAAGCAACCAATACTTCTTTCGACGACATCCGATGAGTGAGGTGCCAGAAACAGCTATAGGAACGCTCATCCGATTCCCGGTCCGCGTTTCCCTGGGGGCTCTTCTCATTCAGTCTGCTCATTTCAGATAGCACCTTAGTACTGAAAAAGAGCCGACGGAGTCGTAAACTGAGAGGAATCCTCATTGTCTTGCTCAAAGACGTAATCCCTCCAAGCAGTTACATGGGGCTGCGCCCCACCCTTGTCCTTCTTCTGCATATAATAGTGGTGACTCGCCACTTCTTTAAAGACAGCCATCATTTCTTCATCCTTGTCCCCCAGGACTTGGAACTCCTCGTTGGTCGAAAAGTACTCCTCATAGGGTTCTGATCCCCAAGGAAGCCTCGACACCTCATATATTTCATGAAGTGCAAGTCCTAGTTCCCCCACCGGGGTGAAAAAGGTCCCGGTCTGGGTATTAAACATTTCCAGAAGTGCAAGGAACATATGCCTGTTGATGTCGACGCCCGCCTGGGTGGCACGGATGGCGGCAGTCAGCCCAATCTCTCTGAGTTTGGTTCGAAATTTTGTCAGAACCCAGAGTGTCAGCTTGTCCCATTTGGATACATAATGACACCAACCCTCTACCCGAAAATTACCCTTCGGGTATGACCGCTTCGATGACAGCATGCGGTTCACGAAAGTCGAAGCACCAAAGATGAAAGTGTCGGCAGGGACGTCACTGTAAATACTTCCGGGATATATAGTTCGCCAGGTGAAAGAAGACCCAGCCCGCGTGGCGGCCAAAGTATCCCTCTGGTTCGAGGTAGCATCGATTCTGATAGTGTCCGCCACCGCTCCCCCTTGAGATGGGGTTAGCTTCTATGACATCCTCCGCTTAGAAGCAAGACGGCAGAAGGCCGCCAAAGGCCAGTGACGCTCGAGCTGCTTCATGAACATGTGCACCCCTTTGGCTGAGAGGAACCAATCTTCCTTGATCCTCAGCACCTTCGCTTCAGTAGAAGTGAGGCGATCCCCGAATATGAACTCAGGCTTCAGAAAAGCCTCATTGCCAGGAACGGCAGATTGCAAACTGCCATGCTCTATCATCCGTTGGAGGAACGCATACTATTGTACCTTGATTTGAGTCATTCTCTCGGGAGACTGATCCAGCATGATGGCAGCCTGGGTAGGATTTATTACCTCCTCGTTATAATCAACTCCCATCTGACAGAGAGCAGCGTCCAGAAGTACTTCATTTAAAAGTAGGACGGTCATCGAAACTGGCAGTCAGAAAAAGATGATAAAAACTCAGATATGTTAAAACAACAAAGAAATATACATCTGAATCAAGTTCTCATTAAAAGCGCACACACTGATCCCAAATTCAGGCGCATCTGAGAAGAAGCTTCAGCGCATCATCAGGACTCGAAGTCCATGCGCATTGGCAAAGAGCTTCAGTGCATCACCAGGACTGAAGTCCATGCGCATCGGCAATGAGCTTCAGCGCATCATCAGGACTCGAAGTCAATACGTGTCGACAAGGAGCTTCGGCACATCATCAGGACTCGAATTCCATGCACGTCAGCGAGGAGCTTCAGCGCATCATCAGGACTCGAAGTCCATACGCGTCAGCGAGGAGCTTCAGCACATCATCAGGACTCGAAGTCTATGCACGTCAGCAAAAAGATTCAGCACATCATCAGGACTTGAGGTCCATGCGCGTCAGCGTGTGCGAGTTCTAAAAAAAAGATTTTACGTTTTTCGAGTTCAGAAAGCAACGATAAAAACCCTCCAATCATCGTCGGCCGAACGTTGACAGGCTTCCTGGGGACAGCATCAACATCGGCCTCTGCCGGCTCCTTTTCTTTGCCTCGTCCTCGGCCAGCACCACCGCGAGGAGTCTTGGGAGCCATTTCGTAAAAAAATTTAAGGTTTTGGGAAGAATAACTCTAAAGAAGAAGAAAGCAAAGAAAGGAAAAACTCTCTCTTTCTCTCTCTCCATCAGACTCATGTTTATAGGCTTGGTCGCATGCGTGAACCGATGAAGGATGACGTCAGCCACCGCCTGGGGTTCTACAAAGTGATAACTGTAAATAAATCCAAGAAGATCATCATTAAATCTTTTTGTTTATTTCGAAGCGTTATCATTTACATTTAAAACTGAGATAAGCATGGGCCTTTACAGATGCGCGGAGAAAATTATGCGTTCGAACAGTTATGCGTCCCATTGAAGTCCATACCATGCTTCTTATTCAAAGTATTCCAAAACTTGACGAAAAGTTCTAAAAACTTTGAAGGGAGTCTTGTAGAAGCATAGAATTTCAGGCGCATCCATAGGCCAGAATTCCTATGCGCCTAATATTACATGTGCGAGGAAACTCAAACGATGTACTTGGCACAACAAGACAGCAAAAGTATAGACATCAAAAAGATTTTTATTTTATATAAAAGTCTATTATATGTCGAAAAAAGGCTTTACAAAGGATAATTTCTACAAAAAGAAAGATCCTAAGACTACAGCCAGGCGCAGCAAACTGTCATGCGCCTCCTGCCCGGCGCATCATCAGTCAGGCGTATCACTTCATCGTCTCAGTCAGGCGTATCTATTTCAGCGTCTCAGTTACGTGCATCATAAAGTCTCAGCATATGCGCTCTACTTTGACCCGATCAAGTGCTTCGACTAATAAAGCATTTATTGAGCAGAATGAGGGTGGGCGATCAACCCTACTCTAGCTGGAGGAAGAGCTCTCCAAAACCCAAGGAAGAGGAAAGCACCGCAATTCCGATCTGCGGCTAAAGGAGCAGCTTTCAACACAACCAGAATGGAAAATACCCCATTCTAGTAGGAGGAAGAGCTCTCCAAAGCCCAAGGAAAATAAGAGTACCACAATTCCGATCTGCGGCTCTTCCAGTATAACGGAGATAGGGATCGAGCATCCCGATCTTTGGATGCAACAGGTACCTTCCGCCTGCCTTAGAAGCCCTCGATTCTGATTTTTGGATGTAACAGTCACCTTCAAGTGCCTGAATAAAGATAATTCGTCGCATCTTCACCCTCGGGAGCATCTTGTCAACAGAATGTGCTCGAGAAAATAAGTTCATTCGGGAAGATGTGAGAGAACGAGAAGCAAACTCTATCCTTGCTGCTATTTATAGGTCGGGCAAATGAAACCCATGCGCCAAGTGGCGGGCTTTACGAATCCCATGCAATGAATTTGTATTTATGGTGATGAACCTGACGCTTCGAATTTGGCCAAGTCAAAACGGCTATTTAAAGCACTTAAAGAACTCAGAAGTCGGACCAATAAAGATGCGTCATGCAAACGCATGCGCTAGTCAGATACCGCGCATCGTGCAAACGCGCCCGTCAGTACCAAGCGCCCCATATGGATGCGCCCAACAAAGCACAGATCCATGTATCCTAATCAACATAGACCCGTGTGCCCAATTGATATGTCACCCATCAAACAATTAATGCCAAAGTGACAGAGTTGGCAGCACGTCCATCGAGAACTGAACAGTTGGCAGCTTTTTCAGAAGAGGAAGCGTCGCTGACATCAGCATCATCATTACTTTCCTCCGGTGGTTACAAGCCACGTGGCTGCCCAACTATTCGCATGCACCTCCACATCCATGTGCCCAAACTCTGCATGTGCTTCAAGATCCATGCGCCTCAGACCTTCCTCTGATCCCTAAAGACAGAGGTCAAGTCGCTACTGAACCTTCGTATGCGCCTCAAAAGCTATGCACCCCGGTTGTTTCGTAACTTCTAAAGGCTGCGAGCCAAAGTCTTCTCATGCGCCCAATCCCAGGCACATCCTATCAGATTATCCTATACCAAACTCGAGATCTTTGAGCTACGGATATGCGCCATGTGTCCTTTGACTCAATTCAGCCCATGAAGGGGTGCTAATCACACAAGATCTCAGCAACAGAAAGATCCTTTCCCCTGCTACGTGCCAGCCCACTAGCATGAAGGATTCAACCCACAAATGTTGGTGCATCATCCATGCGCTTTCCGCAGCATCAACCACGTGGCATCCCCACCTACAGGCGCATCCTATATATGTGCGCATGAGCAGCCAGCCTGTAAGCTATAAATAGAGGGATCATTTTCTTCTTCCACACACACCTACGGACAAAGACCTACACACATACAGTGAGAGAGGCCGATATAGACACTCAACGTCTTTTTCCTTTCCGTAAGCTCCAGCACCCAGAGTAACTCAGACCTTCAGAGAACCGAGAACCGTCGTCAGATCGTTAACGAAGCCAACGTATTACCACTCGCTCCATCGACACAGGGACCCAGATAAACAAAAGTGTACTCCTTCGACTACATCTAAGTCCTACGTTGTAATACTATTCTGTTTGTAGTTGAAATTGCAATCAAAAGATTTTAATAGAAAACATATCTCAGTTAACGCATATAGACTTCTTGTCCTGATGATGCGTCGAGACTTTGGTTCACGACAGTTTGTATACGCCGATGCTAAACTGTGCATATCTTTCAACTCTTTATAAAAAGGGGCTGAGTTTTTTGCTAACTCTTCTTTCCCTTTTGCTTTGTTGCCGTGTCTATGAGTTTGCCCTTGTTGAATGTCGTCGTTTCGACCACTTTATTTGCCAGATGGGTCTGAATTTCAACGAGGGGATAGTCAACCCTCATAAGGCTACGATTATGTTGGATCAGCCACCAGAGATAATGATACTGATTCGGGATGAGCCATTTTCTTTTTTCCAAGCCATAATGGAGAGCGACAGGATCAATGCTGTTGAATCTGCTACAGAAACTTACTTGAAGCCCCAGTTTCTGTTTGGGGATCATCGGCTACCTATGAAGCGAAGGTGTTAAAAATCAAAGAGGATTGGTTCTTCAAGGCGAAAGACCTCGATATATATGTACTGTAGATAGAGCGCCAGCAGCCTCTGACCACTTTTATCAGCCTTACTTCGAAGAGGAGGATGCATTGGGAGCTTACCCAACTCAGGGAGGAGCAGTGGCAGGATCCATCCCGATTGACTTTGCATCTAACCAGAAGGATACCTTTACTTTCGTGCGAGGCAGGACTTTTTACAACCTGCGAACTTTGGTCCTGGGAGTATATACAATGATGTTCCCCTCAAACTTTTGCTTTCAGTGCCTCAATCTTTGTCAACCGTTGTTGGCGGCCAAGATTTCTTATCCGAAAGGAAAGTTTCGGATCGAAGGTTGGTGTTACTATGTGCCAAAGTGGGATGACCTGACACTTTAGATCTTGGCAAAGTATAAGATTGAACTTAGGAAGATTATCTTGACTTCTGCCGTCCGAGTTACCCAGGCGACATAAATCGGCCCATGTTTCTGGCCCTCATGGAGCTGTACAATTCTTACAGCGCAACTTTCTATACGCCTGTAGGGGAATTAGGATTGGCGCTTCATGAAATGTTTGAGGTCTCGAAGCTCCCTTGGGGACTGAGCCGTATAAAGAGTATTTTCCAATGAATAAGGAGCTTTCCGCTTTGGAATTGAAGAATCAGGAAATGATAGCAGTCTTTAAAGAAGTGGTAAGCCACTATTATCTGAATCAGCGGAGGGATAAGGCTAAGGTGCAACCTCACGTGAATGCTTGGAGAGATTATGTTTTCACTCAAGATGAGAGCGATCCGTCGAAGGTTCGCTTCACTACTCCATAGGGTCTCACCCATGCGGAGGTGATCGTTGAGATGAAGAAGTTTGGCGAACGTAATCCACGTGAGGATGAGAACAAGGAGACAACCGACGACAACTATAGTTGGTTCTGGCACTGCACGCACACAATATTGCCGAAGGTGGTACTAGTTGCCTATATGACGATATGGCTCCGAGATTACGTATTTTTCGATGGATCCAGTTTCATGGAGAGGGTGACCAGAAATATCTTGCCTACTGTAAAGTTGGCGTTTGGCCGTCCTTTGGCTTTGCTTCCTACGATGGTGTGCACCTTGATGTGGGGTTTAAGACAGCTTGCGTTAAATGTCATATCCTCGAAAGGAAGGAGTGAAAACTTTTCTCGAGCGGAGCTGCCTTATCACTATTTAATGGGGTGGTTGATATTACATTATCTAAATGTAAAGAGCCCTAGCACAGAGGAAGGACATGTTGCTGCTGACGCCTTTATCCGCCGCTATCGCAGAAAGAGGTGGCTGGATACCGGCGTTCCTGTTTGTAAGAAGATTTTGTCCTAGCTTTAAGGGTTGGACATCTCTGAAGTTAGCCCAATTTTTTGGGTTTTGAAGTGGACGAGGAACTGGACGATACTAGTGTCGATGCCATTTCCCTTCCAGTTTGGGGGATCCGTTGGCTGTAAAGCTTCTGACCCTCGCATTTAAGATACTGGAACAGGAATAATTGCTTCCTGGAGCCGTATCTACTAAGCCATTTTGCTCGCCAATTCGACTATAATTAGCTGATGTTGAGGATCCCATGTACCTGCTTAGGATTTGTTAGAAGTTTGCTGGATGGATCTCACGATTGGCAATACTATAATGCGGGGTGTACTGGAGTGCGGTTTACTGTGCCTCTTCAGAATCTCTGGCCGCACATTTTGTTTTTCGTCGTCAAGCTCTACTTTTTGATGAAAACGATGTCTCCTAGCTACGATAGGGAGACTAGTTTCATCGTCGGGACTCAGCTAGAGGTGTCTGAAGCCATGCTTGCGAAAGCCCGGGCGTAACGACCACCAGAAGCTGTGGTTCTAGCAGCAGCACAAGTAACACAAGCGGAGGGCTCTCGGGAAGAATCTGATTTGATCTAGTTGAAGAGGCAATGACACAAGATCCTCCAGAGGAAAAGGTTGATTGGGGCTCGTCATCCTCGGGAGATGTCCCAGATGACCATGTTGAGAACATAGAAGGGGACTATACAATGGGCGGAGTGGAGCAGAATGGGGTGATGGAAGCTAAGCTCATCCCAGATCTTGATAGGGAGGAACCGATTTCGCAGTCGAATCCTACAGTTGTTTGGGTAGCGGAGGTTGAGACGACTTCATTGCCGAGCTCCACTTCCAAGCCCTACTCTCGCCCCAGTAGAAAGTGGGGAGAGAGCGGCCATTCTGCCTCCCAGAGCCACACTTGCTCCTTTATCACGAGGTGGAGTGGAGGAGCATGTATCAGCCACATGCACCATTTCTTAGCCTATTATGGTGGGCCTGGATGTTGGTAGACCCTCTTGGGTAGATCTCGATAAGGGCAAGGGCCCTATGGTGGAAGAATCTCCTTCTGTCCAACCTATTTGGGGGATTATGATAGGTCCTTCGAGAGACTCGGCTGTAGGACTATTGAGCACCTCTAGAGGGGGAGAATAAATTGTGTGCGAGTGCAGCAAAAATAATCACTAATTAAAAATTTAACAGTTATAAACTATGGCAGGAATAAAAAGATAATAATTTAAATTGCAGTAAGAGAGAGAAGATCAAACTCTGTGAACACTGTGATATATACTAGTTTTCTTCTAAGAGGACTAATCCAGTCGCGAGTACTCTTATCCGCTGTTAATCCACTATTTGTAAGCTAAATGAGAGCTTGCCATCTCTTTACAACACCGTACTTGGCGACAAGTGCACGATCGACTTCACAATACCGTGCTTGGTGATGAGACACGACTGATTTTGAAAACTGAGATGCTTTCTGACTTGCAACCTCTTTACAACTTTGTAAACCAAAGACTCTAAATCGAATAAGATGCTACTGGCTTTGGCTAAGAGAAGTATAGGTGGAATGTAAAAGCTTTAGATAACTGAAAAACACTTTAAGAATGAATAGATAAAAGAGTGAGTGAGTGATTAGAAATGTGAAAATCTTCTCTATTTATAGGTATTTCTTCTGACCAAAATCGGGCAGAGTTCAGGCAGAGTCCGGATGCTAATATATCGCGTACGAACGTTGGATGCAGATTTGGAGGCAACTGAATTTCAAATTTGACTTGACCGAACTCGGTCAGAACTCGGACTGAACTCGGTTCGAGTTCTGCTAGAGTTCTGATAGTTCAGAACTGAGTTTGAATAACCAAATTACATAGGTATTTTGGGCTTTTTGGATATATAGATTTTGAGATATGGGTAGGCTTTTGGGAAAGGTGGACTGGAGATAACCTAAGCCAGTAATATCCGATAGATTTTACATTTTATATCCTAGACTCAAAAAAGTAAAAAATACAGAAGAAATGTTAAAATGACTCGATCTGGATTTTGTTACAATTTGCTTTTGGATGATGACTTGAATGCTTGTTGTAGATCCAATACATTCTTTTGATATTGATTTCAATGACCTGAAACAGTAGTAGCAATTTCGTATATTTTGCGTATCAACTTAAGTCGTCGTTGATTATCAAAATCAGGTGTGACCATTAGGCAATGAGCCAACAATCTTCCCTATTTTGATAATTGACAAACTTGAGTTTATACCAAAATATAGCTAAAATATAACTTTGAAATAATATACCTGACTTGTTCATTGATTGATCGTGTTTGAAATTTGATTTTGGTATTGCCCTTCTCCCCCTTTGTCATGTACAAAATGAGTAGCTCCACCGCAATGTGTGAGGACAACAATATATGCACAGACAAGAAAAAAAAGAGAGTAATATCCACAATATACAAGTCACAAGATAATAGAACTAGCAGCAGCAGTGGAATAAAAATAATAAACTCAACTAGTATAAACTGAAACTGAAGAAAGTACATCATAAGTCCATAAAAGTCATAACTAAGAGAGTTTTTGACTGCTAAAAAGAACTACTAATAAAAAGTCCATCTGTGAAAGTTTGGACTACTACAAGTGCACCTACATAGATCATTACTAAGCAAATAAATCTCAAAAAAACTAAACTGAATGCTCGTCTCATATCTGAGCATCATCATTATCGGCTGGAGCTGGTGGCCAAGGGTCGAAGTAGGCTATGGTCGGATCAAAGTGTCCAAAAGTAGTCGGGTTGTCGAACCTCGGTCCATCGAATACAGGATGATAGATCATCGGAACGGGAGCAGTAGGGTGATGCAACAGACTCCAGTATAGATCAATAATACTGTTTCTCAATACTTGAGCCTGTGAGGTATGACGGAACTCAGCATCAACATAACTCTGATGACATTGCCCAGAGAGGGTGACAAAATCATCAAAGCGCTGATAGAACTGTGAGTCAAAACCAGGAGCATGAACAGCAGGTGCAGAAGGAGGAACATCTGGATCAGCCTGAGCCTCAATAGGAGCAGCACCGGGAGGAGGTGGAGGCAGAGGATATTTCCTAGATCTTGTTAGCTCTGAAGATGATAAGAAAATATGACAAATAGAAAGGTCGATTATCCAAGCCATAAACGTCATGGGGACAGAAAACGAAACACCAAAATGAAGATGATACATCACGAACATCTAAAAAATGTGATCTCGCCAGAAGATCTCATCTTGGGAAGCGCAGCAGAGAAAATAAAGCATTTTAACTCATAAAAGTTTTGGTTGAGGTATTTTGCAAATATCCTGCCACTGTGAGGGACAGGGTTAGGATGACACATTGCAATCTTAAAGGAGTCAAGGGTCATATCTTCGAGAAACTGGACTCGATGAATATCAACTAACGCCTCGCCAATATCAGGCATATGAAAATACTCACTGACGTCAGTTGAGTTAAATTCGATTTCGTGTCCAGCAACACAAGAAAAGATACTGCTATGGATTTCACTTACATGTTACGATAGAACATTCGAATAGCATTATGATAGATATTTTCAGTAGTTGCAAAGAAATCCCGAAGACTAAGTCTATCAAAGGTGTTAGCGTACTCCTAGAAAACAGTAAAATTAACATCTCTCTCGGGACATATTTCTCGAAGAGAAAATGAGTTAAACCAAGAGTTTGAAAATTCCATAGATGAAAAAAGTGGAGCATTATAATCCTATTCATCGGAGGGACAAGCGGGACTAAATGCATTCACAGGTTCATACTCCGAAGTTGAAGATGAACCCGCTGTGGAACCAACTTTCTTTCTCTAAACAAGTTGTTTAGAAGCCATTGATGAAAGTGAATGAGAAGTAATACCTTAAGATAATGGAGAATATATGAAGGAAATCACCTTTCGAGCTTTGTAGATCAAAGAAATAGGAAGGAGAAAAGCATGGAAAGATGAATCTAGGCTTTTTGGTGGATTTTCGTTCGGTTGTAAAAAAGAATGAAGGAGATAGGGTATATATAGGAGCTAGGGCCGGCTGTTGTTGTTCTAGAAATTGAACTGACGTCAACCGAACTCGGCCCAAACTCGGTCCGAGTCCTGCCAGAGTTCAACCACTTGTATTTCCAATTCATTTATGCATAATGAATGATAAATAAACTTAATATCTTTTACACTTCTCAATTAACAACATTCATTACTTTGGGTTAGCTTTAGGGGCCAGATCCCAGCTAGTGGTAGTCCGAAGACACTTGGCATCCTGTCGCTTAGACTTTTACATCTTTTTAACAGAAGGACCCTTTCGGCTTGTACCAAAAATAACTTTAATTAATAAATGTCAAAGTTTTAAGTTATAAGAGTTTTTATTAAACATAATGCATCATGAATCCGAAAATTCAAGTATGCCTAGCTCACGTCGTAGATAGTTAAAACGGTCTTCAGCTAGCAATTTTGTGAAAATATCTGCTAGTTGATGATCTGTGTTAATAAATTCTAAACAAATATTCCCGTGTTGTTGGTGATCATATAAAAAGTGATGACGAATATCTATGCGCTTTATGCATGAGTAACAAACAGGGTTCTTAGTCAAGTTAATCGTGCTAGTATTATCACAGAATATGGAAATCTTTGTGTATTACAGATTGTAGTCTTCTAGGATTTGCTTCATCCATAAAATTTGAGCACAACAGCTTTCTGCGGTGATATACTCAGCCTCATTCGTTGATAGTGCTACAAAATTTTACTTTTTGCTAAACCATGAGACTAAAGCTTTTCCTAGGAAATGACATGTACCAATGGTACTTTTATGGTCTACTTTGCATCCTACAAAATCTGCATCTGAATAATCGATTAGGTCAAAAGATGTGGTTTTGGAATACCACAAGCCGACTGTAGAAGTTTTCTTAAGGTATCGGAAGATATGCTTAATGGCGCATAAGTGTGATTCCTTAGGATTAGCTTGATATCTAGCATAGATGCAAATGATAAACATGATATCATGACGGCTAGTAGTTAAATATAATAAACTACCAATCATACCTTGATACTTACGTTGGTCGACTTGTTTGCCACTTTCATCAATGTCAAGCTGGGTTGATGTAGCTATTGGAGTTCTGATAGGCTACGTTGTCGAAGTCATACTTCTTCAGTAAATCCTTCGGTTGATGAATGTTCCCTGTGAGAGCTGTTTGATATGGAGTCCTTGGAGGTAGTTCAGCTCTCCCATCATACTCATCTCAAACTCACTCTACAGTCACTTAGCAAATTTTTGACAAAGTTTTTCATTAGTAGAATCGAATATTATGTCATCTACATAAATTTGCATAAGAAGAATTTTATCATCTGAAGACTTGATAAATAAAGTAGTATCAACTCTTCCTTTTGAAAAACCATTTTCAAGTAGAAAGGCACATAGGCGTTAATACCAAGCACGAGGTGCTTGTTTGAGTCAATAGAGTGCTTTTCTAAGTTTGAAGACGTGATCGGGGTTTTGAAAATCTTTAAACCCATTGGGTTGTTTCATAAAAACTTCTTCTTTCAAAAATCCATTTAAAAATACACTTTTTACGTCCATTTGAAATAAGTTAAAATTGTGAAAACATACAAATGCACAAAACATGCAGATAGCTTCTAGTCTAGCAACATGAGCATATGTCTCGTCATAATCAATACCTTCTTCTTAATTATAACCTTGTGCTACTAGACATGCTTTGTTGTGTAGAACTTGCCCATTCTTACTTAATTTATTTCAGAACACCCATTTGGTACCAATTATCGATTGACCATTAGGTTCAAGAATAAGTTCCCAAACTTGGTTTCTCTCAAATTGATTAAGTTCCTTTTGCATGGCATCAATCCAAAATTCATCATTAAAAGAATCTGCTACTGTCTTAGGTTCTACTTGTGATATAAAAGCTACATTAGCGACTATATCAGTGTCTTTATTTGAAGAACGTATAGTTACACCTTTTGATACATCACCTATGATGAGCGTCTCTGGATGATCTGGCAAGAATTTCTAAGATTTGAATCTCTCTGTTAGATCCTTCATAGGGCTCTCTCTGGTAGAAGTATCTTTGGATGACTTGGATTTAATCTGTGCATCTTCATCATTACTGTCTCTAGATCTATGACTATTGAGCTCATCAAAAGTAACATTAATAGATTCTTCAAAAATCATAGATCTTTTATTAAATACTCTATATTCCTTACTCTTAGTAGCATATCCGAGAAATATTCCTTCATCTGCTTTAGAGTCAAACTTTTTCAAGTTATCCTTGGTGTTTAGAATAAAGCAACGACATCTAAAAACTTTAAAATAAGAAATATTTGGAATCCTTCCAAACCAAAGCTCATACGGTATTTTTTTCGAGATATGTCAAATTAACACCCTATTTAAAATATGACAGACTGTACTAACAGCTTTTACCCAAAAATATTTAGGAAGATTATGTTGATTCAGCATGACTCTAGCCATCTCGCTTAGAGTACAATTCTTTCGCTCCACAACACCATTTTGTTGGAAAGTTCTATGACAAGAAAACTCATGGTAATATCCACTATCATCACAAATTTGTTTGAAATCACCATTTACGAATTTTCCACCATGATCACTTCGGATACGCGTAATCATGAAGCCTTTTTTATTTTGTACCTTTTTACTAAATATCTGAAATTCAAAAATTGTATCACTTTTATTTGATAAAATGTAAACCTATGTAAAACGAAAGAAATCATCAATAATAACAAAGACGTAGAGTTTACTGCCAATATTAGCAACTCTACTAGGACCAAATAAATCCATATGAATTAACTACAAGGGTCTAAAAGTGCTTACAGCGTTGATGGATTTAAAAGTTAACCTAGTTGCCTTGTTTCTTTCATAGTCAGCATATACCATGTCTCTCTTGAATATGATTTCAGGGAGTCATTTTACCAACTTATGGTGCATAGTCGTGCGATAGTATCCATATTGGCATGTCCTAGCCTCATGTGTCATAGCCAGCTTTCATCTTGATTTTCTACTAGGCAATTTCCTGTATTGCTAGTACTCTCTGAAGTGAAAACATAAATATTGTCTTCTCTAATCCCTTCATATACGGGATTACCAGATGACATTTTATATATGGTACATTTGTCTTTTACAAAGTTTATGCCATAGCCATTGTCTGCTAAATAACTTATGCTCAGTAGGTTATGTTTCAACTCCGTAACTAGACAAATGTCTTTTATTACTGGGTAAGGAGACATACCAACAATGCCATTTCAAATTATATCACCTCTCAAGTTATTTTCGAAGGAGACGTATTCTTCTTTCTTCATCGATAGCGTAGCAAACAAAGATGCATCACCAGTCATGTGCCGCGAACATCCGCTATCGAAGATCTACTTGCTTCTAGCATGAGAGGGTTGAGGCTCCACCTACAACACGTGTAGATGAATCCTTTGGTACCATTTCTTGAAGGATCCATTTTGATTAGTCTTAGGTCTCCAAACAAGTATTTGATTGTCAACAAGCTTTCTTGCTAGATAATATTATGATATGTGCCCATGAGTACCACAGTACGTGCAAGTGAGTTTTGAAAAAGTGCTCTTTGTTTCTGTGTTGACATGCATTTGTGTCTTCTTTGAAAACCTATAAGTGAAAGCATGATTGTGATTAACATTTTGTTTGCGTGCTTTCTGTGGTTTAGTCCTCTTAGTTATATGCTTAGCATTAGGACTAACCTTAGGCTGTGTCAGAAGGATGACCTGCTTGTCTAACTTAATCTCTAACTTTGTAGAGATCGCACAAGACTCCTCATATTTAATAGTCATATTAGTGAGTCTTTGCTCTGTGACTAAGTGCCTCTTCTTTTCTATGTCATAAAGCTCTTGTATCTTGACATAGTCTATTTCTTTCTTTTCAATGGTGAGAATAGCCTCATGATAGTCTACCTTGAGCTTGGCTATATCATCCATGTTACCGGTAGTAGATGTCTCTCTAATATCTTCGATAAGATTAGACAATCTTGCTACTTCGGTTGTGCATGCCTTAACCTCTTTGCAAGATTGCTTATAATTGTCTAACACATTTCTGTGTTCTTCAAGTAGTTCGCTAAAAGTATTTTCTTACCCATCAAAAGTAAAGTCATCATATATAGGGTTATATGATACCTTATTGAATGCCATAAGATAGAAATTAGCAGTACTGCAAGGTCTGTCCTTTTTCTCTGATTTACGGGCATCACTTTCGTGCCAGATGATTCACTACAAAAATATTGGTATTTAGCGACGGATAATTCTGTCGCTAAAAACGTATTTTTTGTTGCTAAACCTATTTACCGACGGAAACATAATGTCGATAAACTTAACGTCGCTATAACAAAAATGTCGGTAATCCATTGCTATAGCGACGAATTTTTTACGGAATTACCGACGAAATATAGTGACGTATTAGCAACGAATTTTAAACGTCGGTAACCACAGCAACATATTAGCGATGGACTACCGATATTTTTTAGTGAGCTAAAATACTAAATTTTCCAAAAGCTCAGTGATGAAAATTTCCGTTGCTGACTCGTCTGATACGATTTTGGTATCAGACAGAAGTGCAGCGACGATAATTTTCGTCGCTGAGTAGTCGCTAACGTGAAAAAAATTTCATCGCTGATTAGTCGCTAACTCATCGTCAAATACAACAAAAAAAATAAACAAAACTCAAACTGATGGTGGAGGAGGTGGTGGAGGCATAGCCGGCCATCTGCAAGGATATAACTGTCCCAGGACCAAAGTGATGATCTGCTGTATGTCCTGGGCAGGAACGTCTGGAAGAGTCGGCGGTACGATAAGAGGCACTGTGATCGGAGGAGGAGCCGGTGTAGTAGGTGCCATGGTTGGAGGAGCAGTCATTGACGGTGGCACTATGTGTCACTACCACATTTCTAGTATGAGGGTATTTTTGTCATTTTTGGGGTAATTTAAATTTATTAGAATTTATTTAAATTTATGGGAATTTTTAGGAATTATTTTGGAATTGTTTGGACTAGGTTGACTTTGACTAGTGTTGACCCTTGTAGACCAACCCAGAAGCTAACCCTAGTTAGTATGGACTTGGTTAGGTTATGTGACTCTAGTCTAACCTAAGTTAATCCATAGTTTGGTTGTTAGACTCAAGTTAGTCATAGAATTAGATAAGTCATAAGTCATGACTTATGGTTTGAACCAATTAATAAAACAACTTAGCCATAGCCTATGTAACTTGGCCCAAAGCCCAAAAATTAGCAAACCCTAACCCTACTTGACTTGGCCGGCCACCTAAAGCTTTGGGAACCATACCCCTATAAGTACTCTCTTAGTTTAGGGCTAGCCTCTTTAGGAAAGAACAAGTTGAGAAAAAAGGTATTTTTCCAATCTTTAGAAATTCATTATAAATCTATTTTAAATCCTTTTCCCCCAAACCAATTTCAATAGGACCTAAATTCATTGTTCTTGCTGATGGTATTGATTATTTGTAGGAAGAAAACAATTTGTGGGATTTTGGTGGCTTGAGGAAATCATTCTATTTGGAAATTTTTCACCCATTGTTCATCAATAGGTAAAACCGATTTTAATCCATGAAATTCCTGTTTGTTTGCATTTTAGGAATGCCCTAGCCCTAACCTAACAGTAGGATAGGCTAACCATAGGTTTTGGATCCATTACGTGTCCGTATCAGACACGTATCAGTCGTGTGTTAAGGGTATTCGACGAAATATCCCTAAGAGATTAATATTGCTGTTTTTAAATTATATTTGAAGAGGATTGTAGATCTAGGGTTGCTCTTTGATTTTTATGAAGGGACTATGGTGGTATTGTGTCTGTGTCGGGTGCAAATCGGGCTGGACACTGCTGTGCACATACTGGCTTGAGTTCGGTTCAGTCCCCTGCTACACGAACTCGATTACTCACTGGATACGTCACAAGAACACGTGATTTTCACCGAACACATTGGGGCAGTGTCTGATACGACACTCCCCAAGTGGCATGACCTAGGGTGTCGTGTCGGACACGCACGAGTGTGTGCTCTGGCTTTTGACTGATTCGTTTCAGTGGGTTTTTGGTTTCTGACACGCTTGATTCAGTCACGACACAGGACACATCGACCCAAATCAGGATGACACAAACCTAGGGGGACCCTACGCGAACCACCCTGCAAAGGAACTCGACCCAATTCGTGTCGTGTCGTGCACACGACACACGTGAACACGACACTGTATACTGGGTTATATTGCATTGAATGTGTTTGGTTCTTGGTTAATTCATGTTGGACACTTCGTGTCACACTGTGATGGGACACGAACTATATGTATGACACGTGCACACATTGTACTTCAATTACCAACCTATGAATTGTTATGTTAGATTAATTTTGTTAATCATTCTCCATTTTTCTCTAATTCCTGAAATAATGAAATGGTTTCCTGATTTTTTTTCCAATTTTTGTTACTGAACTTGATCATCAATTAATCTAGTTTTATATTGATTAATGCATGTTTTAAAGGCTCTAATCTATTCTCCTCTTTGTGTTCTAATTGTGGTTGAGTTTTTGTATTGATTGGTGGTATGTGGGAATCGAAATAGGTTTTAAATGGAAGAACCGAAACCTGGGATTTCTTTTGCTAACTGAAGTTTAAAACTCAGGTTGGGGAGTCATGGTTTGGTTCTTTCCTATTTCCTGTCCAGGGAAGTTTTGAACTGATATTAGATTAAGCTTTTTTTTTAAAGGAAAATCTGGAAATGTATGGAAGTTTGACTGAAATTTGGGTTTTGCCTTATGGCTGAAAACTGGTAACAGTGTACTGTTGTACACTAATTTGCCCTTTGTATTTTCTTATGATTTTGGGTGTTATTTTTCCCATGTGGTATAACCTGGAAATGTTAGGAGTGATAGCTAATCTAGGAATTAGTTTATGATTGAAAACTGAGATTTCAAACAAGTGATTTAAACTGGAAAATGGTGTACTGTTTAGGACATAACAGTTAAATCCATGTTTCATCAAAAATCTGAGATTGAATGTCCATCTCATTTTTGACCTGTCAAGACTTGTAGGAACCTGAGCACATAATGAACACATATACATTGAATTGACATACCATACTGGAAATCGAATTCCTGGGAACACAGGTTCCTTTCATTTAGCCCACTATCATTTGGTTCCTGAAATCTGAGTTTTCCTATTTAATGTTCACTGATATGTTAAATCCTGAGATACCTACTTAATGTTCTTTGGTTGTTAATTTCTTATTGACACTTGCTGCACTATTGTAATGCCACACACACATTGTATGATGTACACACATATATACACATAGCCCCTTTTAACACACAAATCTCATGTCCTTTCCCCCCCTCTCTATGTAGATATAATATATATAGCTATATGTGTATGTATGCCTATAGCTATATGTCAATGTGTAAATGATAGTGTAGGGTGTAATAGGAATTTTAATGTGTAAGGTAAAGCTATGTGTGATATACATGTTTATATGTGTATATGTGATATGTGGGTGGATATATAGGTAATATAGCCTATAGCCTAGGGCTCTTAGCCTATGGGTGTGGCTTGAATGCCAGTATAGAGTCTAGTTAGACTTGTATAGTTTAGAATTGATGTAGGCTTGATAAAATAGACTAGTTACACTAGTATAGACTTGTTTGACTTAGGTTTGACTTGGTTGACCTAGTTTGACTTCTAGGGTTGATCAGAGTTGACCAAGAGTTGACTTTGGCCTAGTTTGACCTAGATTCATGTAGAATGCACAGTAGGACTTCATTGTACCTTTTTGGAATTGTTGTGACTTGTGCTATTCTGATTAGGAGCCAGACACCACTCCTCGGACAGTACCTTCATATTGGATACTCAGATATAAGGCGAGTACATTCTCTGATCATTTCATATCCTACTTAGAATTATTTCCTGCAGTAAATTACTTTACTTGTACTGTCACATTGGTCACACGGATTGGTACTATACGGATCCCTTCTTGAGATGTTATCCTTAGGGAGCATCGGGTACTACATGTTCTGTGCGTTTCACTTACATGTCGTATCACTATACTTCTCAGGTTCTTTGATGACTTGTGACATATACTCTTATGATCACAGAGTCTCCTAGAATCTCTTATCCCATTCACTGGGTATCCTAGAATCTTCTAGAATCCCCATTTTGGGACTTTTATGTACCACCCTTCGGGGGCTTTGCGTGGAATCATAACATAACTTGGTTGGATCCTTGTGTATTGATTGGGGGTACGGGGGAGTAGAAGTAGACATGTGAATAATACCCAAGTAGTATCTTATCAGAATCTCTTCCAGAGTGTCTTATCAGAATCTCCTATGCCATTTACATGTCTATATTGTACTCTGACTCACTAGCCACTGTTAGTCTCTATCTATAGTAGATATTTCTATTACAGCTTTCTCTCTCTGTTTACATACTGCACTTCTTTCAGTACCTGTATCTTACTTTACTGCATGATTATATTTTCTAACTTGCTATGAACTGTTGAGATGTACTGTACTCGCTCCTGTCCTGACTGGACCTGTTGAAATATTACAGAGGACGAGGAGGAGGCCTGCCTGGACACTTTCTACGGGGCAGCCTTTGATGACACCTGCGAGCTGGACCCTCAGGAGGACCCAGCTCTAGCTGAGGATACCAGCCCGACTTCCTAGTCTAGATTAGTTAGGCTTATTATCTTTTATGTAGTCTTGAGGCATGTTTTAGCTAGACTTTATTTGGAGTTCAGAGTTGTATATATTCTTTTATTCTGTATCTGAGACCATGTACTTCTGGATATTGCTAGGATTATCTTAGACTACTTGTCATCTATTTATTTCCTTGAGTTCGATTTCATATCGTGCTATCTCTTCCTTAGTTGTGATTGAGTTTTACTGCTATGTCACCCCCATTCGGGGAGTATAAACTGTTTAGAGATATATTGCTAGATGATTGTTGACCTAGGACAGCGTTCTACCGCCGATACTGCGGCGTAGGCTGGACGTACCCACGTCTCATGCCCTTACTCTAGGGTGCGGGTCGTGACACGTTTTTAGTGGTGGCCCATGCAGGTCTAGACTAGAAGTGTAGTGGTATTCGAACTAGAGTATCACTACAGCCTGCAGTAAGATATAGAACATTAATTTTAAGTTACTCAATCACTTTAGGAAAAATTCTTTATTTGCCATCTAAATCCTTATTGTCAGCTGATCCTTTGAATTTTTAACTGTCCGCCTTTATTATTTCGCTTCATTCTCAGAAATTGATAATCTTGTTTGTCTATCTTCAGGATGGTAGAGACTCGATCGCAGCGTGCCATTCATGAGGATGCTATAGAGGGGACTGCTACCTCTCAGCCAGTACAGCGAGGCCAGGGGACTGCAGCTCCTACCACCTCCGCTCGTATTGAGACCTTGCTTGTGATTAGGTTGGAGACCAGGTTTTCTTGAGGATATCTCCGACTCGTGGTACGATACATTTTGGTGGAGGCGGGAAGCTTAGCCCGCGCTTCATCGGCCCTTTCGTTATCAGCGGGAGAGTCGGTGACGTTACATACAGGCTAGACTTGCTGCCTGTACTAGTGGGGGTCCACAACGTATTTCATGTATCATAGCTGAGACGGTACGTGGCTGACCCTAGCCATGTGCTCGATCATTCAGAGATAGAGGTTGGGCCTTCTCTCAGCTATCCAGAGCAGCCAGTGGAGATTCTGGATCGACGGAAGAAGGTTCTGAGGAACCAGGTGATACCTTTGGTACGTGTCGCATGGAGGCATCATTCTCCAGGAGAGTCTACCTGGGAGCGGGAGGATGAGATGCGCGAGCGCTACCCTTATCTTTTTGGACTGTGAGGTATGCTTTCTACCTTTCTCATCAGTTGTATTTCGCCTTTCAATTTCTAGGACGAAATTCTTTTAAGGAGGGTAGATTTGTCACTACCACATTTCTAGTGTGAGGATATTTTTGTCATTTTTGGGGTAATTTAAATTTATTAGAATTTATTTGAATTTATGGTAATTTTTAGGAATTATTTTGGAATTGTTTGGACTAGGTTGACTTTGACTAGTGTTGACCCATGTAGACCAACCCAGAAGCTAACCCTAGTTAGTATGGACTTGGTTAGGTTATGTGACTCTAGTCTAACCTAAGTTAATCCATAGTTTGGTCGTTAGACTCAAGTTAGTCATAAAATTAGATAAGTCATAAGTCATGACTTATGGTTTGAACCAATTAATAAAACAACTTAGCCATAGCCTATGTAACTTGGCCCAAAGCCCAAAAATTAGCAAACCCTAACCCTACTTGACTTGGCCGGCCACCTAAAGCTTTGGGAACCACACCCCTATAAGTACTCTCTTAGTTTAGGGCTAGCCTCTTTAGGAAAGAACAAGTTGAGAAGAAAGGTATTTTTCTAATCTTTAGAAATTCATTATAAATCCATTTTAAATCCTTTTTCCCCAAACCAATTTCAATAGGACCTAAATTCATTGTTCTTGCTGCTGGTATTGATTATTTGCAGGAAGGAAACAATTTGTGGGATTTTGGTGGCTTTAGGAAATCATTCCATTTGGGAATTTTTCACCCATTGTTCATCAATAGGTAAAACCGATTCTAATCCATGAAATTCCTGTTGGTTTGTATTTTAGGAATGCCCTAGCCCTAACCTAACAGTAGGATAGGCTAACCCTAGGTTTTGGATCCATTACGTGTCCGTATCGGACACGTATCAGTCGTGTGTTAAGGGTGTTCGACGAAATATCCCTAAGAGATTAATATTGCTGTTTTTAAATTCCATTTGAAGAGGATTGTAGATCTAGGGTTGCTCTTCGATTTTTATGAAGGGACCATGGTGGTATTGTGTCTGTGTCGGGTGCAATTGGGTTGGACACTTATCACGACCCGCACCCGCTTTTCGGATACGAAACGTGTCCAAGCCCAGCCTACGCCGCAGTGTCGGCGGTAGTACGCTATCTAAATACTAGTTACGATAATCTAGATTCACATGGTAAACTAAATCTCATCCACAGGAATAATCATGTCACAGTCAAGATCAATGAAAAGACATGAACTGAATAATAATGAATAAACTGAATATCAAGAATCACTGTCACGTCCGGTGGACACAAATCCACTACCAATAGACGGAAGAAAATAGAAGAATACATGGAGTAACTAACTGAATAAAAACTGCTAATCTAGACCACCTCAAGTGCAAGCGATGCGATCTGATGCTAGCTCAACCCTCTGGTCTGCTCCTAACTCAAGCTCGGCTAACCTGAAGAGATCATCAGGTCCTCAGAGGACTAGCAAGATACATAAAAACGAACCTTTCTAACAGTTTATTATGCATGGAGAAAGATATAGAATAAACAATTAAAATTGAGCAACGAATAAAGCACGAAACTATACACTGTCTACACATAATGAACTGCTGAACAAGGACTAGAGAACTCCTGTCAAGACGGATAACCAAATCGAATACTCAAACCCTCGTCCCTAGTGTGGACTCGTAGGTTTGAACTACTAACCCTCGCCCCTAGTGTGGACTCGTAGGTTAGCATCACCCTCGTCCCTAGTGTGGACTCGCATGTGTAAACCCTATACCACTAACCCTCATCCCTAGTATGGACTCGCAGGCTAGCATCTACTACTAACCCTCGTCCCTAGTGTGGACTCGCAGGCTAGCATCACCCTCGTCCCTAGTGTGGACTCGCAGGCGTCGACCAAGAACTACTAACCCTCGTCCCTATCGTGGACTAGCAGGTTAGCTTCGAGGTTCAAGACACGGAGGCACAACTCAATCAAGGCACGACCAATAAGGAACAAGACTAACTGTGAGCAATGATAAAATATACGAACAGGATATGAATGATACATATCAATAGTATGAGAAAAACTGGATAATAAAAAAAGACAGTGCATGGAAATAAAGCTGTGTAGAAAGGTAAGGTATACTTGCCTTAGGTCCTGCGCTGCTGTTACTGGCCAAGTATCAAGCTCGAGTCCAGATGACCTGCTTTTATGAACTACCAAGTCAACAAATGATTTACAACTAATCAACTAACTATCTATATTTGAATATTCTAGTCATCCTATACAACTTGCCTAATTTGGTTCATCATATATATATTCTAAGATACCCATATTTTGCCCTTGATGTTAACAGAGCATAGGGAACACTCATGCTTCCCTTCACAGAGGACTAGTCTCTAGGCTATTGGCCTATACCAACATGATACCAAGTAGGGTCTGACCCAGACTGACTTGCTTACCGGTAGTAAATCCCAACCCTTCTGATACTCTAGGGCTATGAGCATGAGCTCTATTGTTGCATCTACTGTGTATAAAGGAAAACCCATGAATTCATTCTCCCATGGATACAAAGGAAGGGTCTTAGGTTACTGTCAAATTTGGGATAAAGGAAAAATATTCCTTTGGCCCAAGGAACTCTTGTGTTATCATCAGGTAACTCTTATCTCAGTATTTACTGGTTTAGGAGAGAAATTCCATAGCAGGATCCTGCTGATTTCTAGGAAGGCCATATATCAGTATTCAATTTGCAACAATTTGAATATAAAGGAATTTCTCCTATAAAAACTGATGGATAACAGTAATGCATGAGAGCAGTGAATGACCAATAAACAAACTAACATTCAGAATTAATTGCTTCACATGAGTAACTACATACTGATTGGAAATAACAGAGCGAATATCAAATTGTAATGTGATCAAGCAAATTTGTCGAGAAGTAATCAGATACAAGTTACATCCTGAGTACAATATGAGGTTCCTCTAAAATTCATTGAGCACAACGCATATACTGTTACATATAATTGTTTAACTCTCAAAGAAATGTTAGTAGAAGGAAGAAGTTGCAGTTTCACATCACAGATTGACTTTGATATCCTAATGTTTCAAAATAAAGAAAACCCGCTCACAAAAGAGCACAGATCTAACACGTATGCTACTACAATATTGACGAGATCCTAGGTAGAGCATATAACATAAGAAAGCAAGGAAGTAAATAGGAAATCCAAGAAGACTTGTGTCAGAGTGGTTCAGAGTATCTCATACCAGGGTATACACCCATCTGCCTTAACTATCCTATTATCCTACACCTCTAAAGTCTGAACATGGGCACAGGAGACTCTCACCCTGTTTCTAAAACCATCTTCCTATGAAGTCCTACTAATCTTGCTGACATGTATCAGACCACAAGTCCCCCCTTGACATGGATACAGGTCTCATATGTATCCACTCCAATTCTGGTATGGAGTCTACCTTCAATACTCTAGATATGGACTGAAACTTGGGTTGATGCAGACAACATAAAGTTTTACTGCTACCTGGATTATCAAGTGGACTTGCTATATGAAGATGCAGGGCTGAACATATAGATGAATAATGGACAGATAGCTAGTGTATATCGGTTTTCCCTACATTGAGAGTCCTGTTAACTTGCAACATGGATTCTTTGATTTACCCAATAGCCTGCACATGTCCTTGAATCTAAAGACACTCAAAGAATAACCCACTAGAGTACAGAGGACTTGATAAATATATCCCAGTTTCTTATAGGTCAAAAGTGTATATGCATTTGCCTTCTTGCTAGACCTTAGTTCCTTTCAACCCAGGTCTTATGCGTTGCTATTACTGCATTAAAGCAGGGCTGGTACTCCTAGTCCCAATGGCATTTGAATACCAGGGGTCTGATACTTTTGTGTAACTCTTCACTCCTGCCTTTCATTTGTATAAAACAAAAGTGCTCAAGAGGACAGACCATTACAACTAGGATACTCCTATTGCTACACAGGTTGGTACATCCTAGGTGGAGTGTCAATGTTCAATACAGGAAAATGTGGGGCATCAGTGAGTCATGAAGAGTACCTAGTTTGTTGCAGGTATTCGAGATTATTGTGCAGTTGTATGATGCAGAGTAGGACCCCTATAGGTCAGTACAATGTACAGAGAATATAGCATTGTACCAAGAATAAGTAAACTGCTTTAACACCCAACTGCACTCTGGGTCATAGTTGTACTTGACAAAGGGTCTGTTCCTCTTTAAATACTAGGCCCTTAGTGTTGATACTAGAATATATTGTCCATGACTCTGTGCCCCAACACTATATGTTCGACAAATTTACCCTGGCCTACTACCTGAAATCCTGGAGTACTTTCCCATACCAACTGATCACCTGCGGTTATGGCCTTGATATACCTGAAATGTCCTGTACAAACAGTCCTATTGTCATGGCTACATCCTCACCATGTGGACTAAATGTCCAGTCACAACTTAACAATAATGACTAACATGGAACATTTGCTTTTCCTCTAGTAATCGAGTAGTCACCCCAAATGGCGTGCCAACACTGATATCAATTGACTTGACCCTTAATGTGAAGTCTGAATCCACCCCATGACTTTTACTATGCAATAATAATATAAGGCTCCCCAATACTAAGTGTTGCACATACAGGTACATACCTGTGGATTGACACGCAGGGCAATTATCCTATTTGTTGCTCTGCGGTTGATTTATACACAAAGGCTCACAGGTTCTACTACGAGGTTTCTCATAGGAATTTGATCGAACACATCTACCTACACAATCTGATAGTCCTACCAGGTTTTAAGAAACAAAATGGTAAAAAAAAGGGGATTACCTGATAAGACTCTGCTTTACTCTCAACAGGGTTGCAGGTTTAAACGTCGACTCTCCTGCTGTAGGGAGATCACGAGTTCTTGGTGATCAAGTTCGGCTGCTACCCTGTCTATATATATATATATTCAGGTTTTAAAGGAGTAGATGGATTGAATCTGATTTGAAATCAGATTGGAATGAATCCTTCTCTATGATTTGGAGAGGTCAGGATTTGAACAGGAGGGGGGTTTGAGAGTTATCCAACTCAATTTGAATTTGAAAACAGAGATTTCAGTTATAAGGGAATATGAGTTTAGAGAGACATTTATACTTTAGTCCCTCAAATTTCCCTATTGCCATTCATACCCTTTTGTGGATATTTAGTAAAACCAATAAATATGAAGCATATCAATTATATATTTATGACAACTGATAAATAAAGAAAATAAAAAAAATATAGGAGAAAATTGGTCAAGGGGTTGATAACACTGCTGTGCACACACTGGCTTGAGTTCGGTTCAGTCCCCTGCTACACGAACTCGATTACTCACTGGACACGGCACAAGAACACGTGATTTTCAATGGACACGTTGGGGCAGTGTCTGATACGACACTCCCCAAGTGGCATGACCTAGGGTGTCGTGTCGGACACGCACGAGTGTGTGCACTGGGTTTTGACTGATTCGTTTAAGTAGGTTTTTGGTTTCTGACACGCTTGATTCAGTCACGACACATGACACGTCGACCCAAATCAGGGTGACACAAACCTAGGGGGACCCTAGGCGAACCACCCTACAAAGGGACTCGACCCAATTCGTGTCGTGTCGTGCACACGACACGTGTGAACACGACACTGTGTACTGGGTTATATTGCATTGAATGTGTTTGGTTCTTGGTTAATTCGTGTTGGACACTTCGTGTCACACTGTGATGGGACACGAACTACATGTATGACATGTGCACACATTGTACTTCAATTACCAAAGATTGACGTGGTGAACACTAGTTTTAGCTTTATCTTACTGAGAACGAAGATTGAGGTTTATAAGGATGTAGGAAATAACTCAGAGGTGATATAGGCATGGATGTTTTCTACTGGAGATTGATAAGAGAATATCTCGGAACAGCTAGGTTCCAGACAAAGGATATAAATTTGATGGTATAATTCATAGATTTTTCTTGTTCGGGATATGGAAGTACACATTAGGAGTCTTCAAGAATATTACTTCTTTAGGAACTTGCCATTGATTAGCATCATGAACAAGTCTCTGTTTGGTTTTTCGAGTCAATTTGTCCCGTTAGAGTACACTGCCTCAATGATGAAAGGACCTTCCCATTTGGGTTTGAATTTTCCTGGTGTCTTATGAGTCATGAATATTGGCCTTCTGACTGAAAGGACAAGGTCATCTAATTGGAAAGTCCTTTATTTGACCTTTTTGTTCAAAGCCTGTGAAATACGAGCCTGATATAGCTCGATGCATTGTTGAGCCAAGAGGCATTTTTTCCCAGCACTTCCAACTCTTGTAACCGGTAACGTTGATTGTCTTCCTCCATCAGCTGGTTCGTAATGGCCACTCGTAGTGAAAGGATCTGGATTTTAAGATGCAGCACTATTTTGCTCCTATAGACCAGGAAGAACGGTGTCTTGCCCATCGGATTCCGTACCGTCTGCAGTAAGCCCAAAGGCATTCGTCCAACTTCTTATCCCAGTCACGTTTATTATATGACACAACTTTCTTGAGTAGTTTGACGATTATTTTATTGAACGCTTTAGCCAATCCATTTGCTGCTGGATTGTAGGTAGTAGATGCCACGTTCTGAATGCGATTCTTATCGCAGAACCTGTTGAACGCATGACTTATGAATTGTGGACCATTGTTGTGTTTGGTCCTCCGAGGTACCCCGAAACGGTAGATGACGTGATGTTTGATGAAGCTGAACACCTTTAAGCTCTTCACCTATGAAAAGGATACTGCTTCTGCCCATTTAGAGAAGTAATCAGTGATTGCTAAAATGAAGCGATGTCCTCTGGATGATGGAGGGGTAATAGGTCCAACTATATCCATACCCCAGGATTCAAATGAAGCGACGACAGGCGGAGCAGGACGGAGGACTTTTTTGCGGAGCTTCAGTTGAGGAGCAGGAGGCTCCATATCCCTTGATTGCAGAGTTCATGGACGTCTTTCCGGAGGATCTACCAGGGCTTCCACCAGACAGAGATGTAGAGTTCTCGATAGACTTGGTTCCCGGTACGGAACCGATTTCTCAGTATGTCTATCGAGTGAACAACAGTGAGTTGGTGGAGCTGAAGAAGCAGGTTGATGAGCTGCAGGACAAAGGCTTCATTCGATCGAGTTCTTGACCTTGGGGTGCACTGGTACTTTTTGTACCCAAGAAAGATGGGTTGGTACGAATGTGTATCGACTACAGGGCACTCAACAATCTGACGATCAAGATCAGATACCCACTGCCGCGGATCAATGATCTCTTTGATTAGTTGAACGGAGATCGGATTTTCTCCAAGATTGATTTAAGGTTAGGCTATCACCAGGTGAAGGTGAAGAGGGAGGATATTCCCAAGACTGCTTTCAGGATACGGTACGGACAGTTTGAGTTCTTGGTTATGTCGTTTGGGCTGACCAACGCCCCGGCAATATTTATGAACTTGATGAACAAGGTGTTCCACCAGTACTTGGACAAGATCGTGGTGGTATTCATTGATGATATCCTAGTGTATTCCAAGACTGAGGAGGAACACGAGGAGCACTTGAGAGTGGTTCTGGAGACACTCAGGAGGGAGAGGCTGTATGGCAAGTTCTCGAAGTGCGAGTTCTTACGGGACAGAGTTGACTTCTTGGGTCATGTGGTGACTGGAGATGGGATCTCAGTGGACCTGAAGAAGATCACAGCAGTTGAGGCATGGGCTGTACCGACTTCAGTGGCAGAGATCAGGAGCTTTTTAGGGCAGACAAGATATTACAGGAGGTTCGTACAAGATTTCTTCCAGATTGCAGAGCTGTTGACTCGGCTGACCCAGAAGAATGCTGAGTATGTTTGGTCAGAGGAGTGTCAGACAGCTTTTAATGAGTTGAAGAAGCGGCTTACAATATCTCCGATTCTGACATTGTCATCTGGTTCAGGAGGGTTCACTATCTATAGTGACGCTTCAGGGAAGGGGTTGGGTTGTGTCTTACAGCAGCATGGGAAGGTGATTGCCTATGCTTTCAGGCAGTTACGTCCCCATGAGAGAAACTACCCTACCCACGACCTGGATCTGGCAGCAGTATTTTTTGCTCTGAAGTTGTAGAAGCACTACTTGTATGGAGAGAGGGTGGAGATCTTTACAGATCATAAGAGCTTAAAGTATGTGTTTACACAGAAGAAGCTCAACATGAGGCAACACAGATGGTTAGAGCTGATGAAGGACTTCAACATCTCCCTTCAGTAGCACCCAGGAAAGGCCAACGTGGTTACCGATGCCTTGAGTAGGTATCCGACAACCATGTGTTTGACTATGGACCGTCACTTGCTTGCTGATTTGGAGAGCCTAGGGATTGAGGTGATTGTGCCCGGAGTTCAGATGCAGATGTAGGGCCTACAGATTCAGTCAAACTTGGTGGAGAGGATCAAGTCGACGTAGTTCGAGGACGTTGCTCTGCGGTGTCTCCGAGAGCATGTTCGAGCAAGACTGGTGGATGGCGAGTTTTCTCTTGCAGAGGATGGTACCTTGAGGCACGGTTCCAGTTTATATATGCCCAGTGGAGAGCTCAGGGAGCAGGTCATGCAGGAGGCCCACAGATTTTAGTACTCTATACATCCTGGTGCCAACAAGATGTACCAAGATCTGAGGGAGCATGTCTGGTGGTACGAGATGAAGCAGGAGGTAGCTCGCTTCGTAGCTAGATGCTTGGTCTGTCAGCAGGTCAAGGCAGAGAGGTAGAGGTCCGGAGGATTATTACAGCCGTTGCCCATTCCGGAGTGGAAGTGGAAGCATATCACTATGGATTTCGTATCTGGATTGTCGCATACACTAGGAGGGAAAGACGCGATTTGGGTCATCATTGATAAGTTGACCAAATCGGTCCACTTTTTGCCATTCAAGGTGGGTAGGCTTGCAAAGATGTATATGCGGCAGATAGTCAGGATTCATGGGGTTCCGGTCAGCATTGTCTTGGATCGGGATGGTCGCTTTATTTTCTATTTCTGGAGGAGTCCGCAGACTAGCTTGGGCACTCAGCTCAAGTTTAGTACTGCATACCACCCCCAGACGGACCGACAGTCGTAGAGGACTATTCAGACGCTCGAGGATATGCTGCGGACATGCGTCTTGGATTTCGGAAGTTCCTAGAAGGATCACTTGTATTTGGTAGAGTTTGCTTAAAACAACAGTTTCCAGGCCAGCATTGAGATGTCACCTTTCGAGGCTCTGTACGGGCATAGGTGTCGTACACCCTTATCTTAGGATTATGTTGGCGAACGAGCTTTACTGGGACCAGAGATGGTTGTTGACGCAGCCGAGAAGGTGAAGCTCATCAGGGACAGACATCGCGTGGCGCAGGACAGACATCGGTACTGGGCCAATAGCCACCGGAGGCCCTTGGAGTTTGAGGTACAGATTAGAGATAGGATTAGAAGTAGGTTGTTTGTTTGTTTTATTTGTTGATCATGTTTGATTATTTAGTAGCATGAGACTTTGTTTGTGTTTAGGTCGAAGACATGGTTTTTTTGCGGATATCTCCGACTCGTGGTACCATACATTTTGGTAGAGGTGGGAAGCTTAGCCCGCGCTTCATTGGACCTTTCGTGATCAGCGGAAGAGTCGGTGACGTGACATACAGGCTAAACTTGCTACCTGTACTAGTGGGTGTCCACAACATATTTCACGTATTACAGTTGAGACGGTACGTGGCTGACCCTAGCCATGTACTCGATCACTCGGAGATTGAGGTGGAACCTACTCTCAGTTATCCAGAGCAGCCAGTGGAGATTCTGGATCGCCGAGAGAAGGTATTGAGAAACTAGGTGATACCCTTGGTTCGCGTCGCATGGAGGCATCATTCTCCAGGAGAGTCTACGTGGGAGCGGGAGGATGAGATGCACGAGAGATACCCTTATCTTTTTGGACCTTGAGGTATGATTGTCTATCCTTCTCACCTGTTTAGTTTTCCCTTTCAATTTCGAGGACAAAATTCTTTTAAGGAGGGTAGATTTGTCACTACCACATTTCTAGTTTGAGGGTATTTTTGTCATTTTAAAATTATTTGAATTTAATATATTTATTGGAATGGTGTGGTTTAATAATTATTTAATTAGTTTCCATGTGTTGTGATTAGCCCTAACCTAGATTGGACCGGACCAAGATTAGTCATAGTTAGTCTTAGTTAGCCATGGTTAGTATTAGTTACTCATGATTAATTTTGGTTAGTCGTGGTTAGTTAGAGCTAACTAGGATGCAACATAGACTAGTGTGTAAACCTAGACTTTTGGACCCTTGATTTGACTAGATGTTAGAAGGGCCATTGATTGAACCCCCAAAACCCCAACCCTAGAAAATAGAGCCGGCCACCTAGGGATCCACACCCCCTATTTAATGCCTCTCAAAATTTCTTGCCTCTTTTGTTCATTCTTCCATTTCTCAAGAGCAAGGTTTGTTCTTCCTTCACCCTTTCCTATTTTGATCATTACTCATCCATTTTTATTCAAATCTCTTGCATTGTAATCTAATTTTTGTTCTCCTATTGTTGGTGGATGTGAATCTCAGTTTTGGTCTCTATTGGAGCTTTAGGCTTGCTAGAGAGGATCTTCATTTTGGATTTTCTTGAGAAGGATCACCCTATAGGTAAATTTCTATTTAGCTATTAGATTTCTGATTTCTTGACATATTTGCATAGTCCTAGGTGTCCTCTAACTGTAGAAATAGATTTCGTGTGGAATCGTGTCCCTTACGTGTCCGTATCAAACACGTATCAGCCTACGTGCTGTGGTGTTCGACGTAATGCCATAGTGGGCTTTTCGTCTCTATTTTTGAATTGTTTTTGAATATGAAACTGTGTTTTGATGTGGCTTAACACCTTCCTTGTGACTGAGCTGGATTCGTCTTATCCGTGTCATTTTGGAGTCGTGGACACGCCACGCGTGCGTGCAGCCGGGTTGTCCTGCTACTCGGGTGCTCGTGCGGGTGTTGTAGGGCTCATGGACACGTGAGATTGGACATAGAGGGAGGGACAATGTCTGACAAGACACCCCCAAGGCCTCGTGTCCAATAGCTTCGTGTCGAGTGAGCTAGGGCTCGTGCACAGGTCACACTATTCGAGTTCAGACTAGTGTTCTGTGTTTGTAATCATGGACACGTTTGTGTCCTATTTTTGGACACTATACTGTATGAATAACATGTACACATGTTAGTCATTAAATACCAACTATTAACCTAACTATTTAATTGTTATTTCAATTCGAATGGCCATTTTACTGATACTGTCGAGTATCAGTGAGTTAACATACTGTTTTCCCCATTTTCGATTTATATTTAAATGTTGGTATCATGTAATTTAATGTGGTTTAGTTGCTGTTACAATTAGATATCATGTTAGGGTTTGTGTTTAGCATGAATATGAGTGTTCGAATTTACATTTGGGGTTTGGCATTCGATTTATTTTCTATGTCTAAATGCTTACTTGAACTGATGATGTGAACCTGAGAACATAGGACTGTCACACATGAACACACACTGATTTGCTCTCACATTGACAATGAGGACACATTGGCACCTATACTCTAATGTACACACGAAAACCTGAAAGCTATTGTCACATATACTCCCATGTACACATGTCCCACACACAAATACACATTGATGATAAATACATTCCTTAGAATCCTGAGAACATGAAACTGAACCTGGAATTAACCCTATGCTAACCTATACACACACTCATGTGTATTACACCCACACCCACCTATCTAATTGCTGTCACTATAAATATTACCTACAAGCCCATGGCATATACACACATTACACACACACAGGACGCTGTTTTCATACACTGTTTTGTGAACCAGGGAACACTTGATACTCTAATATACACACATGTTTAGATGACACACATGAAATTAACCTAAACACACACAAATTTGATTTTTCCTGAAAATACTTCTTACTGAAATTCTGTTTTTGTAAACCTGAGAATGGCTTGTTCTTTACACTCAATGTTTCACTAATACACTGTTCAAGGAACTGAGACATATGTACACACATTAAACCCACACACAAGCACACTATTTTCCTACTGTTTGCACTCTCTGAAGCCTTACTAGCACTGTCAAATCTGAGAATGATATGCACGTTCACACACATTTTCATGTACACCCATATACATTCCCCTCTCTATACCTCTATCTATGTTCACATGATACCTATGAACACTCAAGTTATCCCACATATGTACACATGTGAGACACACATACATACGTCTTGTTTTTTCCCTCTCTAACTCTCCATGTATATGTATATATATATATATATATATATATATATATATATATATATATATATATATATATAACTAATTTGATATTATAATGCAATATAGGATTACCTATATGAATAGTGTATATAAATATATGGATTATATGTGTATTGCCTATAAGGGTATATGGCATATAACCTAGGTAACATAGCCTATGGTATCCTTGTGTGGTCTTGGCATATGGTAAATATGCTCATGAGTAGTCATGTAGACTTGTATATGGTGTATACTTGCCAGGGTAGACTGGTTGGGCCTAGTGAAACTTCATTGGGTCTAGGTTGACCTAGTTGACCTAGCATTGACTAGTTAGTTGACTGAAGTTGACCAGGGTTGACCTTAGTCTAGAATTGACCCAATATCATGTAGACTGCATCATAGTAGCTTACTTTATTAGTTGGATATGTTATGACTTGTACTGTTCTGATTAGGAGCCAGACACCACTCTTCAGGCAGTATTTTATTCAGACGTTCAGGATATCAGGTGAGTACATTCTCTGACCATTTCATACTTACTAGGAGTATTTTCTTGCTCTAGATTATTTTACTTGATGCTGACACGATGGAAACACGGATTAGTACTATATAGATCTTTTCATACGATGTTATCCCACTCGTGAGCATCAGATACATCATGTCATGTGTGTTTCACTTTCATCATGTATTCTTGTGCTTTCACCATTCATGTGCACTCTCGTAATTCATGTACTCTCATATTCATGGAGCCTATGTACACCCAATTATGGGCCCCCATGTGAAATCATATACAATAACATAACTTGAACGGATCCTTGTGTATTGATTGGGGTACGGGGTAGTATAAGTAGTCATGTGGACAATTTCCAAAGTAGTGTAGCCATGTACAACCTTTCATGTTTATTATCAAGCCGTTCACATGTCTAGCTTGTACTCTAAATCACTAGTTCACTGTAGCTCTTTACTTATAGTAGATATTTCATTACAGTCTTCTCTTTTACTCATGTATACTCTTCAGCGTTTCATGTATCTTACTCTATTGCCTTTATTTTATTCCTGTCATGATATGAACTGCGTGAGATGTACTGTGCTCGCTCCAGTTCTGACTGGACCTGTTGAAATATTACAGATGACTTTGAGGAGCTGTGTCCCACCTATTACGGAGCAGGCTTAGACGACACACTCGAACTGGACCCTAAGGAGGACCCAACACTTGTTGATGACACTACCCCTATAGACTAGGCTAGTTAGCTAGGCTAGTTCTATTTATCTTCATGTTATGTCAGATACACTTGTATATATTAGAGTTTGTACTCTGGATTTATGGAGATATTTATCTTAGATTTCAGCTATCTCTCTATCTTGTATTTATCATCTGTGGATTCTGTGTTTCATCTATTCTATCGTATCGTACTTTCTTCCTTAGTTGTGATTGTCATCTCTATTCTGAGTATAAACTATACAGGTACCTTATAACTGTTAGATGTATGTGACCTAGGACAGCGTTCTACCTACGACACTGCAGCGTAGGCTGGACGTACCCACTTTTTGTGCCCTTATACTGGGTACGGGTCGTGACATCTGGATGATGGAGGGGTAATAGGTCCAACTATATCCATACCCCAGGATTCAAATGGCCAAGACACAATCGTAGGATATAGAAACTCTGAAGGTCGATAGATGAAGTCAGCGTGCAGCTGCCAGACACGACTCTTTTTGGCATACACAATAGCATCTGCCATCATAGTAGGCCAGTAATAGGCCATACGTCAGAGTCGGTCATGTAGCTTAGGACCGGATTGATGAGCTCCACAGGTGCTGTTGTGAGCCTCCCAAAGAGCCTCGACTGCCTCTTTGTTTGATAAGCATCAAAGAAGAAGCCCGTCATAAGAATGATGATACAGCATTTTGGTAGTTGTGTTATAGAATAATCGGAAATAGCACATTTTGATAGACACGACTTCCTTTGGATCGTCTGGGAGGATCCCGTAGGCCGTAAAATCTAGAAATGAAACCGCCAGTCTCTGATTTCAATACTTGCATCTGCAGGTATGGCATGGTTCAGACACATATACAAGTTGTTTTTAGGACACACCAGATCCTGGCCAATCACTGTAACGAAGTATTGAGTTTCGAGAGGTACTGCCAATGAGGTAATAAGGCCAGCTAGAGCATTCACCTCCAGATTTTGTAACCGAGGTCCGCGCTCTATGAAGAACTCGGTAAAAGTTAAAACGATGTCCAAAGCTACTTTATGACAATGAATCAGGTCCTCATGGCGAACCTCATATTATACCTAGACCTAGTTGACAATGAGTTTCAAATTGCCATAAGACTCGAGGCATTCTACCCCCAGTTGTCTTGCTAACTAGATTCCCATAATGAGGGCATTGTACACTGCCACATTATTGGAGTACTGTTCTGTGAGGGAATAGGCACGCTAGATGACCAGCTTGGGGCCTGTTCTTGGGGCGCCATTGAAGAACATCCGCCAGACAGAGTTTCCTTCGGCAATATTGGATTCCAGCACTTCATCTGGAATATCCTCATAGAGTTTGGATGAGTATAGGATTGGATGTGCAACTAAGAAATCGGCTAGTGCTTGACCCTTGACAACTTTTTATGGAAAGAATACCATAGCTAACCGAGAGTTTAGTGCTCCCAGCTTTGTCATGAGGACCCTAAGTGGATTGACTCGGAAGATGACATGGATCATCTAACCCGATAAATAATGACGAGTCTTCTGAATGGCAAATACCGGAGCTAGACATTCTTTTTCGACGGGGTTGTACCGGTGTTCGGTACTGATCATTGTCCTGCTTAGGTAGTAGATAGCTTGCTCGTAGCCTGTATCATTGTTCTGAGATAGTAGAGCACCGAAAGAATGATCCATTGTATAGACATAGAGTAGAAAGGGTTTGCCTGCTATCAGTGCCACCAGGACTAGAGGATTCGTGAGATAGGCTTTGATGTCGTCAAAGGCCTTCTAACACTCTTCCGTCAAGACATAAGAGACTCCCTTTTTTATGAGTTTGGTAAAAGGTTGGCATCGTCTGAAAAGATTTTCTATAAACCTTTGGATGTATGCGAGACGACCTTGTAGGCCTCGAAGTTCTTTTAAGTTCTTTGAAGGACTCACGTTGATAGCCTTGGTTTTCTCGAGGTCAACATGGATACCCTTCACAGTGATGATAAAACCCAAGAATTTGTCACAGGAAAACCCTAGGAAGGATTTAGCTGGGTTCATCTTGAGCTGATGTTCTCGCATGAGATCGAAGACTGTCCTCAAATCCTGCAAGTGATCACCTCATAGACGACTTTTGATAGCAATATTATCAACATTACATTCGACTATCTTACGAAGATGCTTGCAGATATGGTGCTTATAGCTCATTGGTATGTCACAGAAAACCTCTTTTGGAGCCAAAGGGCATTACTGTATTGCAGAAAACCCCTTTTGGAGTCCTAAACAACGTATGCTTCTCGTCATTTGGGAACCTCATGATCTGGTTGTAGCCCGAATATCCGTCTATGAAGGACATACGTTCAAAGCCATAGGTATTGTCTATCATTACATCGATGATTGGAAAGGGAAACTCATCTTTTAGGTAAACAGAGTTGAGGTCCTGATGTCGATGTAGACTCGGATCTTCCTGTTCTTCTTAGTGATAGGAACGATGTTCGACACCCAGTTCGGATGCTGCTTCTCGCGAACAAACCTACTTTCTCTTTGTTTGTCAACTTCTTTTTTGATGGCATCCATGATATTAGGATGGAAACTTCGTTGTTGCTGCTTAACAAGCTTAGCATTGGGTAAGATGTTAAGCTTATGCATTACGATTTGCGGGTCTAGACCCGGCATGTCTTTATAGCTCCAAATGAAGACATCGATGTATTCCTTGGTAAGTTGAATCAAGGATTCGTGATCTTCCCCTACCAAGTTTTTTCGAATGAAGATAGGTTTGGACGAGGATTCATCCCATAAGTTGATTTGTTCAACATTATCTTCGGTAGGAGGTTTCCGTTGTTTAAAACGAGATTCCCACTTCGCACCTAAGCGTTGAGCCCAGGGTTCCTCTTCGAAGAACTCCAGTATCTGGTTGTCCTTTTCTTCTTCTAAAAGATGCATGAAAGTCATGTTGACTGACAGCACTTTTCTGAAGATTGGACCGATGTTGGTATCAGAGTCCCAAGTTGAAGCTTCATATGAGTGAGAGTGTGTGACCTCCTTGGCTTATAAACTCTCTGGTTTGTCGACGACATGACATAGCCTACCCCCATTGAGTACGATGATAATAATCACGTGGCTTCCCTTTTGGGACCGGGAGTCGTAAGGAAAGGCGTCGACCTTTGTCATAGTTCAGGCCTTTGCCACCTTTCAAGTCATAACCCATCTTCTGGATGAGGTACTTTCTTGATTGGTGTACCGATATACTTGCATTCTACCGATATTAGATTCTGGTTCGATTGGCGAGAGGTCTTGATGATGCTCGACTTTGCCGAAGATGATAGGTTTTTCATCCTTATTCCAGGGCGACACTATATAGCAAACCCTTCGGTACGGGATCACTCGATTTTACACTATTTATAGTCATTACTTGTGTTTGTAACGGTGTTAAGGCATTATCAAAGGTATACTTGGCATTCCAATATGAAAGACTAGAGATTCAAAGACAACCTTTTACTGATAAAGTAAGAAACCTTATCCCGAAGGATTACATCATCTAAAGAAGAAGCGTCAACATTAGCAGATATGTAATCTTCCAGCTCTTCATCAGTGAGAACCGGAGTAGCCTTGGAAGATTCTGGGCCTTTAGGCCGAATTTGTGCCACTAGAGGAGTTGACATTTTGGTAGGCAATATTTCTGGAGAGTTCTTCGGGAGTCTGACCAGTATTGCCTCCTGAGCCTGCATTGGGAGAGATGCCGGAGCCTATTCCTGTAGCTTGACCACTATGGGCGCCAACGATTGGGGGGGTTTCCCTTTGAGGCACACTTTCAGAGGTGCTTCAGTTGGCGTATCGGGGGCTGGTGCTCTCCCGTACAGTTTGGCCATAAGAGGAGCCGACACTTGGGGAGGTTTTTCCTTAAGTCGTACCCTCAGCGGTGCTTCGATTGTTGTCTCAACTAGGGAGGCTGGTGCCTTTCCGTGTAGCTTAACTACTAGAGGAGATGATACTTTGGGAGCTTTCCCCTTGAGTCGTACCTTTAGGAGGGCTTCAGTTACTATTTCAGCTCCAGCATCAACCTTTATTTCTGCTTCTGCTTCATCATCAGCGTCGTTGGCTTCATCATCCAATTGAATTGATTTGTAAAGGTCAGAGTCAGTGAAAAATGTTTTGATTAGACGGCACCACCATGTACTCATGTATCCACGGACGTCACAACAGAATGTTTTAGTTGATATCCGCATCAATGACGTAACAAGTCACTTCCATCTGGAGATTGTCGATATAACATTTCAGTCGATTTTATCCAAAGGCTCGCTCTTACTAGCGTTAAAGCTATTGATTGTAGTGTTGGATGTAGTCAGGCGATGCATCGGGATCCCAATGTCTGGAGTAGAGTCCGAGGGTTAATGCTAAGGAACGATCCAGGGTCGATCTGGATCGGATCCACCTTGATGGCACGAACATACCTTGTATAATAAAGTGGTCTGTTACGCTGGACGTTCTTGAGTAGCATGTCATGTTGAGTGAATGTGATGTTGGGGATGATTACCCCCACACTATGGCAATACGGATATGTTGTTGGATCTTCTTCAGGCTACTTGACTTGACTGATGAAGGACTCAGCATCCTTTAATGCCTCATATAGACCTTCTCGAGTATCTTTGGATAAAAAAAGAAGCTCAAATAGTGATAGTCGAGCCGGTGTACTGGAGAGCTGTACCAGTATGTCAAAGTTGTAGGGTTTAATCAACCCTAAAGCGATATCTTTTCGTAGAGGCCTATTGAAATGAGCCTCCTTCTGCTTCTGTTTGTCGGATATTGGATGTTGGGATGAGCCTTCCCCTTGGGCAGCCACTGTGGAGACAGGATGCATTACTTCGGTTGGAGCCTCCTCTTGTTGAGCGTTCTGCTGTGAACGCGTCCGTACGGGAAGGGCTTCCTCCAGAGAGGAAGTGACCATTCGGCAAGACTTGGTCTTTTTGTGTAACACCCGATTTTCTAAATAAGGATAATTTTGAAATTTTGTAATTATAATTATTATTTATTAATATTTATTTCATATTATGATTTTTGGTGATTTTTAATCATTTAAAACTATTTAAAAACTATTTTAAGTCATGGCTTGTGATTTTGATACTTTGCTAGTGAACCTGAGGGACTGCCTGACCTAGAGCCTGACCACGTCATTAGGATGATTTATTTTTACTTTTGAGCATGAGGATATTTTGGTCATTTGGCCCCTTTGAATTATTTTAGAATTTATTTCATTGGTGATTGTTAATTTGACTTTTTGCTAGTTGTGACTTAAGAGACTGTCCTAGACTTTGACCTTGATTTTGGTGACTTAGCTAACATGGTATGGACCCTAATCTAACTCAAGTTGGTCATGGTTGACTTAAGTTGGCTAAGTTTCATGAAGAGAGTAAGTGGATTTTTGCATTGGACCAAAGGCTAAGGACTTGAGCTAGTTAGCTAGTACAACTTGGCCCATAGCCCATTAGTGAAACCCTAACCCTAATTCTTTCATTTATGACCAGCCACTAGGTCATTCCCTTCCCTATAAATAATCTTCTAATTAGTTCTTGCCTCTTTTGTATTGAAAGAGCACATAGGAAAAAGAAAGGTTTGTCCATTCTTCCCCATTCCATAGATTCTCCATTTTAAATCTTTTTCCACTCTAGTTTCTTACATTAGAGCCTAATACTCTCCTATTTTTTGATTTTGGAGATTAATCCTAGCTTTGGGACAATTTGGGAGCATTTGGCTAGCAAGGAGGAATCCTCTATTTGGAGCTTTTTCAAGCTTTTTGCACCTATAGATAAAACTCTACAAATTGATCTAAAATTCTATTTTCTTTGCATTTAGGGTTATATCTAGGAGTCCCCTAGCTGTCCCTAAAATTTGGGTGGATTTCGTGTCCGTTTGGTGTCCGTATCGGACACGTATCATGATATTTGTGTAGGTGTTTGTTAAAATGTCACAAAGGATTTATTTTCGTATTTTTGAATTCTAATTACATGGATATCTAGATCTAGGTGTGTGTAATAACTTCTGTGAAGGATGATTTGCATTTCATGTCTTATTGTGTCAGATTTTGTACTTGGAAATGCAGCACGGGGCTCGTTTGAGTGCCTTGCTGCCCGTGTCCTGGTACGTACTGGACACGCCACTTCACGACACGAAAATAGACATGGAGACTTCCTAGGTGACTGACACGAGCCCCATAAAATTTTGCAGGATTTTATTGATTGGTTAGGGAGATATTCGACCCGCACCAATTCCTCACTGTCGTGCACGTACTGCACACACGCGAGTTTTTCACCCTGACATGTGCCTCGTACGACACGTGGACACGTTGTGGTCCTGTGTTAGGCCCTTAGACACCTAGACCTGTCCTAGGCGAACACATAGGTAAGTGTACGTGACACGTGGTGCACTGTGCCGTGTCTACGAGTGAAGTGCACGTGTGCACGATACTGTCTGAATACAGAATCGTGTCTGTGTATGTGTGGTTGTTTGGACACGTCTGTGTCGATTTGGTTGGACACGAAATGACTCTATAACACGTGCACGTGTGTGTCTTGCTTTACCAACCTTCAATCTGTAATATTAACTTGTTTTGATAGTGAATTGCTCAGTATCCTGCATGTTCTCATACGGTCATTATCATGGAATTTATTCCCTGTTTTCAAATTTTAATCCGTATTTTTTAACAGTTAATTCCATGTTATTTTGATGTCTATCATGCTATTGTCTAGCTAAATATATATGCCATGATTTAGGGTTTCGTTTTGGGTGAATTAATTGAGCTATGTTCGATTTATCAAATTTTCAGAACCTATACATATGTTAACTGGTTCAGTGGGTTCGAAAGTTAATTTTCCAGATTTACATGAATTACTGAACTGTGAACTGAGATTGATTACTTCAATAATTGAGATAGGGATTCATGATTTGATTTTCATTTTGGGTTGAGGCATGTTTCCAATTGGTTGTGGTTATGTACACAAATTTTTGAGTTTGCCTTTCACTCAAATCCCCCTAATCTTTGCACTGTTAGATAATTCTTGAAACTGTCAATTGAAATTCTGAGAATTCGAATGTGATTGACTATTTTGATTAATTTAATTGTGATGTAGATACACCTATATATGTCTGGGAATGAACCACATATTAGGATTTATGCTAGGCATGAGATTTAGCTTTCAATGTTACTTATGGCTTCAAAATTTCAATGAGATGTTGGACTGAACTGTCACATAGCTGAGATATACTCACATTTTACTGATTTATGAGACACGCATTGACACTCTACTGATTTCCTAAGTTTGGACACACATTTTATTGATTTCGGTTTCCTGGGAACACCCTACAGTTCACTCACACATTGCACTGAAGTATGTTTCACTCATTCACACAGATTTTTGGGTTTAACTTGGTTTTACTGTTTTGATTATTTGAATATAAACATGATGGCTGAGAACCTATGCGATAAACTTTACACACACACATGAACAAACTGTCATTTGACACACAATTGTATGTCACACACCATTGCACAAATCCTGAGAATAGATTGGGGATTTGGTTTGATTCACATTGTATTAAGATTGGAGACTTGATTAAAGGCTGAATTTAATGTTTGAGTTAAACACTGATTTGAATTATTTTAAGTGAATTGATATGGTTAACTAAAATTGAGACACTGTTTTCTTATATAGCTCACATACCCACACCCTACTGTTATTGCACAAATCTGTGATCACACATGTTCACTCATGTCATTTGACACACTATACTCTCACAGATTTTACATATACACACACAATTGTTCACACACCTATGTCTAAAAATCTGAGATTAGATTAATCCCTAAATTGTTGTTGTGTTTATGATTTGCGTTGAAGATTGATTTCGAAATGTGTTTGGGGATTGAAGGTATTGAACTACCATTGAATTTTTCCTGAGAATCTTTTTTTTTAATCGCACACATCACTAATCCTATTCCCTGATTAGCTAATCTGTCACACACAAGCTGAATTCTTGTACACACTTGACTGTCTTGAACACAGACACTTGAATTCCTGAGGACACCTACACACTTGAATTCCTGAGACACCATGTACTGTCACACTAAATTCAGTTTTATACACACACACTAGAATTGGGAATTGGGAATACATGCAGGCCATTTCCTGAAAATTGAACACTATCATCTATTCCTGGAACCAAGTCACACACATTTCCTATCTAACCGACACACATATGTCATTTACCTGTCATATTTTGCTAACCCCCCACCTTCCTGTCAACACCTATACATCCTGTTTCCCCCCTCCCACACACACACAGGTACGACTAAACCTGAGAACACAGGTGTAAGCACTGATTCAGCCCCATTAAACACACACACTTTGGTATTGAATACTGTTTTTACCATTAAGTCCACACACACACAAAATCTCATATGTCCTTTCCGCCCTCTCTATGTATATATAATATATAGCTATATGTGTATGTATGTCTATAGCTATATATCTAAATGTCTAACCGAATGTGAATGTGTAAATGATAGTGTAGGGTGTATGGAAATTTCAACGTGTAATGTTGCTATATGTGTATGTTGATAAATATATACATATATGTAAATATAGTGCTATATATGGTATATGGTGTTGGTATATATGGGTTATGGTTGTATTAGCTCATGGCCTACATGGTTGTGATTCTACATAGGTATATGGCCTAGTGTATGACTATTTGCCTAGGGGATAGGGCCTATGGCCTATAACCTAGATGACATAGCCTAGGGTTGACCAACCTAGACTAGTTTGACCTTGGTTGACCTAACTGGACTAGAGTTGACCTAGTTTGACTGCTAGAGTTGACCAAAAGTTGACTTTAGCCTAGATTGACCCCAAACATCATGTAGATGCATTGTAGCAGTCTATTTCATTATTTTAGACATGTTGTGACTTGTACTGTTCTGATTAGGAGCCAGACAGCACTCCTCACCAGACATTTAGGATATCAGGCGAGTACATTCTCTGACCATTTCATACTTGTCGGGATTTACATTCTTGCTCTAGATTACTATACTTGAGGCTGACACGATTGTTATCACGGATTGGTACTATATGGATCTTCTTTTGAGATGTTACCAGTGTACAACTATTGTATAACATTGTACAACTATTGTATAATATTGTACATCTATTGTATAACATTGTACACTATTGTATAAGATAACATAACTGGAGTGGATCATTGTGTATTGATTGGGGAGGGGGAGTAGAATTGGTTATGTAATCAAATCCTATTGTAAAATATTGTATAACTATTATATATGTCTATTGTGCACTCACGTACAATAGAGTTACCATTGCATTGTCCTAAACCGTTTACATAACCATATTGTACTCTATATTGCTTACAGTTCTTACTTATCATATATAGATATTTCCTATTATCAAATCTCTGCTGTTTTTTATATACATTCTTCTTTCAGCGTTTCATGTATCTTACTCTATTGCATGCTTTATATTTCCTAACTTGATATCAACTACATGAGATGTATTGTGCTTGCTTCCGTCCTGACTGGACCAGTTAAAATTTTTACAGAGGATGATGAGGAACCCTACACCCCTTACTTTGGAGCTTGCCTAGATGACACTCACGACCTGGACCCCTGGGAAGGTTCAGGCAACTGCTGAGGACGATACCTTGCATAGTGTAGATAGCTTAGACTGTTCTTTCTTTTCATGTTTAGTTGTTGTCCTTATTTTCAGAGTTGTATATTTTAGAAATGTTGAGACTGGTAGTTGTTAACTTTGTTATTCATTATGCTGTACCTCAGTTGAGGATTCCTTTATCTATTTCCATCATGCTATATTCTATCTTTAGATTGTGATTGCTTTGTACCTTCTGTGATTGGCCTCTCTTTTGGAGAGTATTCATATTATGTTAGTTATAGTTCATGACCTAGAACAACATTCTACCACCGACACTGCGGCGTAGGCTGGGCGTTGTTACGTACTCGTACCCTCACAGTGAGTGCGGGTCGTGACACGTTTTTAGTGGTGGCCCATGCAGGTCGAGATTATGTAGTGGTATTCGAACTATAGTATCACTACAGCCTGCAGTAGGATTAGGATATTTTGAAGGTACTCAATCACACTAGAAAAAACTCATAATCAGATTCCTTTTATCTAAATTTGCTGTTTATTGTCTTCCCTTGAATATAAACTGTCCTCCTTTGATTTTTTTACTTCTTTCTCAGTAATTGCTTCTTTTTTTGATATGTCTTCATGATGGTTATGGAGACACGATCTCATCGCTCCAGTTCGGGGGATACTATCGAGAGGCTGGCCACCTCTCGTCCTGTTCATCAGGGCCTCGAGACCGCAGCTCCTGTTGTGCCGACTCAGGTTGGCGTTTCTTCTACATTGGAGGTGCACCTCTGTCTATACAGAGACTTTTCCCGTCATTTCCGATTTTTCTCTGTAGCAGAGGTACCGACAGCACCAGCAGCAGGACAGAAGAAACTAGCGAGGGCGAGCTTTTCGAGGATGCACAGGCCATTGGAGATCTTGCAGCAGGATTCCGATCTTCTCGATTCCATTTCCATAATTGCCTCTTATAACTATCTTGAAATTCGATTCCATCTGCTCCTTGTTAACTGATCAATTTGTCATGTTGCTCTTTTGTTATGTTTGTTTTTCTTCTAATAAAATCATACGGGCTAGGACACCTCAGTTGTGGGATCTAGAATCTTTGATAGTCATGTTAGCTGGCATAGTGAGGACATGTAGTTAGATTTTGGACGTATTTTTCGGGTGTGGGAATTTAAGGTTTTTCCGTCGCATACGGCAATGCAAAAATTTTAAATACCATGATTCCAGAAGTATGTGCCTTGGTCAAGGACTCTGTGATTATCGTAGCCTTGCTCACTAACATGACGAAGACTCTGAGTAACATGATTTTGGACAGACGCATATGATTATCAGATTTTATCTTGAGAAGGTTTTAACCTATCATCTCTATCATACCCTTCGGTTGTTATAAGATTGTATTCTATCATCAATAACTTAGGAGTAGGGATATTTTAGTTTGTAGAACTTATTCATGGGTAGATCTTCATAGTGTAATGATATGATGACTTGTAGAGTGTCTGTACCCTAGAGATGATAGTTTGCATTAGTATTAGAATAGCAACACATGGTAGATGATTTTCCTGTTATTTATAATACCAACCAGTTTATATATAGGATGTTAGTATGCCTTACAGCCTTGATGATTGTTATTACTTTCCTTACCTTTTTCCAGTGAGGCACCCATGACCAAAGCCTGTCCTTGAGTATAGTTGTAGTTTCACCTAAGACTAAGAGATCTATATATATATATATATAGATAATATACTTAGGATATATGTAATGGGTTGTTGTTCCTGAGCCTATGTATATGTGGTATTTGGGATTTGTGTGCTTAGATTTTGGGTATCTAGTTATGGGTGACTTGATAGGATTTGGGAAGTTAAGAGTTAGTCTATTATAGAGTTTTTTTTTGCTAGTTTCTAGTTGCCAACACTTAGATAGCTAGCATAGGTAAAATCCTAAGAAGTTGACCAATTGTTGACCCAGTGCTTGGATGTGGACAAATTTACTAGTTGATGACTAGTGGTAGATCCTTGACTATGTTTGACCTAGAAGGAGTACGACCGACTTAAATTTCGAGGATAAAATTTTTCTAAGGGGGGTAGGATTTTAACACCCGGTTTTCTAAATGAGAATAATTTTAAAATTTTGTAATTATAATTATTATTTATTGATATTTATTTCATATTATAATTTTTAGTGATTTTTAATCATTTTAAACTATTTAAAAACAGTTTTAAGTCATGGCTTGTGATTTTGATACTTTGCTAGTGAACCTGAGGGACTGCCTGACCTAGAGCCTGACCACGTCATTAGGATGATTTATTTTTACTTTTGAGCATGAGGGTATTTTGGTCATTTGGCCCCTTTGAATTATTTTAGAATTTATTTCATTGGTGATTGTTAATTTGACTTTTTGCTAGCTGTGACTTAAGAGACTGTCCTAGACTTTGACCTTGATTTTGGTGACTTAGCTAACATGGTATGGACCCTAATCTAACCCAAGTTGGTCTTGGTTGACTTAAGTTGGCTAAGTTTCATGAAGAGAGTAGGAGGATTTTTGCATTGGACCAAAGGCTAAGGATTTGAGCTAGTTAGCTAGTGCAACTTGGCCCATAGCCCATTAGTGAAACCCTAACCCTAATTCTTTCCTTTATGACCAGACACTAGGTCATTCCCTTCCCTATAAATAATCTTCTAATTAGTTCTTGCCTCTTTTGTATTGAAAGAGCACATAGGAAAAAGAAAGGTTTGTCCATTCTTTCCCATTCTATAGATTCTCTATTTTAAATCCTTTTCCACTCTAGTTTCTTGCATTAGAGCCTAATACTCTCCTTTTTTTTTCTAATTTTGGAGATTAATCCCAGCTTTGGGACAATTTGGGAGCATTTGGCTAGCAAGGAGGAATCCCCCATTTGGAGCTTTTTCAAGCTTTTTGCACCTATAGGTAGAACTATACAAATTGATCTAAAATTTTGTTTTCTTTGAATTTAGGGCTAGATCTAGGAGTCCCCTAGCTGTCCCTAAAATTTGGGTGGATTTCGCGTCCGTTTGGTGTCCGTATCGGACACGTATCATGATATGTGTGTAGGTGTTTGTTAAAATATCACAAAGGATTTATTTTCATAATTTTGAATTCTAATTACATGGATCTCTAGATCTAGGTGTGTGTAATAACTTCTGTGATGGATGATTTGCATTTCGTGTCTTATTATGTCAGACTTTGTGCTTGGACACGCAGCACGGGGCTCGTTTGAGTGCCCTGCTGCCCGTGTCCTGGTACGCACTGGACACGCCACTTTACGACTTGAAAATTGACATGGAGACTTCCTAGATGACTGACACGAGCCCAATAAAATTTTGTAGGATTTTATTGATTGGTTAGGAAGATATTCGACCCGCACCGATTCCCCAGTGTCGTGCACGCACTGCAGACACACGAGTTTTTCACCCTGACATGCGCCTCGTACGACACGTGGACACGTTGTGGTCCTATGTCAGGCCCTTAGACACCTAGACCTACCCTAGGAGAACACATAGGTAAGTGTACGTGACACGTGGTGCACTGTGTCGTGTCCACGAGTGAAGTGCACGTGTGCACGACACTGTCTGAACACAGAATCGTGTCTGTATATGTGTGGTTGTTTGGACACGTCTGTGTCAATTTGGTTGGACATGAAATGACTCTATGACACGTGCACGTGTGTGTCTTGCTTTACCAACCTTCAATCTGTATTATTAACTTGTTTTGATGGTGAATTGCTCAATATCCTGTATGTTCTGATACGGTCATTATCATAGAATTTATTCCCTGTTTTTAAATTTTAATCCATATTTTTTAACTGTTAGTTCCACGTTATTTTGATGTCTATCATGCTATTGTCTAGCTAAATCTATATGCCATGATTTAGGGTTTCGTTTTGGGTGAATTAATTGAGCTATGTTCGATTTATCAAATTTTCAGAACCTGTACATATGTTAACTGGTTCAGTGGGTTCGAAAGATAGTTTTCCAGACTTACATGAATTACTGAAATGTGTAATTGAGATTGATTACTTCAATAATTGAGATAGGGATTCATGATTTGATTTTCATTTTGGGTTGAGGCTTGTTTCCAATTGGTTGTGGTTATGTACACAAATTTCTGAGTTTGCCTTTCACTCAAATCCCCCTAATCTTTGCACTGTTAGATAATTCTTGAAACTGTCAATTGAAATTCTGATAATTCAAATGTGATAGACTGTTTTGATTAATTTAATTGTGATGTAGATACACCCATATATGTCTGGGAATAAACCACATATTAGGATTTATGCTAGGCATGAGATTTTAGCTTTCAATGTTACTTATGGCTTCAAAATTTCAATGAGATGTTGGACTGAACTGTCACATAGCTGAGATATACTCACATTTTACTGATTTCTGAGACACGCATTGACACTCTACTGATTTTCTAAGTTTGGGCACATATTTCATTGATTTCGGTTTCCTGGGAACACCCTACAGTTCACTCACACATTGTACTGAAGTATATTTCACTCATTCATACAGATTTCTGGGTTTAACTTGGTTTTACTGTTTTGATTGTTTGAATATAAGCATGATGGCTGAGAACCTATGGGATAAACTTTACACACACACATGAACAAACTGTCATTTGACACACAATTGTATGTCACACACCATTGCATAAATCTTGAGAATAGATTGGGGATTTGGTTTGATTCACATTGTATTAAGATTGGAGACTTGATTAAAGGCTGAATTTAATGTTTGAGTTAAACACTGATTTGAATTATTTTAACTGCATTGATATGGTTAACTAAAATTGAGACACTGTTTTCTTATATAGCTCACACACCCACACCCTACTGTCATTGCACAAATCTGTGATCACACATGTTCACTCATGTCATTTGACACACTACACTCTCACAGATTTTACATATACACACACAATTGTTCACACACCTATGTCTAAAAATTTGAGATTAGATTAATCCCTAAATTGTTGTTGTGTTTATGATTTGTGTTGAAGGTTGATTTCGAAATGTGTTTGGGGATTGAAGGCATTGAACTGCCATTGAATTTTTCCTGAGAATCTTTTTTTTTAATCACACACATCACTAATCCTATTTCCTGATTAGCTAATCTGTCACACACAAGCTAAATTCTTGTACACACTTGACTGTCTTGAACACAGACTCTTGAATTCCTGAGGACACCTAAACACTTGAATTCCTGAGACACCATGCCCTGTCACACTAAATTCAGTTTTATACACACACTGGAATTGGGAACTGGGAATACATGCAGGCCATTCCCTGAAAATTGAACACTGTCATCTATTCCTGGAACCAAGTCACACACATTTTCTATCTAACCCACACACATATGTCATTTACCTGTCACATTTTGCTAACCCCCACCTTCCTGTCAACACCTATACATCCTGTTTCCCCCCCCACACACAAGTAGGACTAAACCTGAGAACACAGGTGTAAGCACTGATTCAGCCCCATTAAACACACACACTTTGGTATTGAACACTGTTTTCACCATTAAGTCCACAAACACACAAAATCTCATATGTCCTTTCCCCCCTCTATGTATATATAATATATATAGCTATATGTGTATGTATGTCTATAGCTATATATCTAAATGTCGAACCTAATGTGAATGTGTAAATGATAGTGTAGGGTGTATAGAAATTTCAATGTGTAATGTTGCTATATGTGTATATATATATATATATATATATATATATATATATATATATATATATATATATATATATATATATATACAAAAAAAAAAAAAAAAAAATATATATATATATATATATATACATATATGTAAATATAGTGCTATATATGGTATATGGTGTTGGTATATATGGGTTATGGTTGTATTAGCTCATGGCCTACATGGTTGTGATTCTACATAGGTATATGGCCTAGTGTATGACTATTTACCTAGGGGATAGGGCCTATGGCCTATAACCTAGATGACATAGCCTAGGGTTGACCAACCTAGACTAGTTAGACCTTGGTTGACCTAACTGGACTAGAGTTAACCTAGTTTGACTGCTAGAGTTGACTAAAAGTTGACTTTAGCCTAGATTGACCCCAAACATCATGTAGATGCATTGTAGCAGTCTATCTCATTATTTTAGACATGTTGTGGCTTGTACTATTCTGATTAGGAGTCAGACACCACTCCTCAGGCAGTATTTTCTTCCGGACATTCAGGATATCAGGCGAGTACATTCTCTGACTGTTTCATACTCGTCTGGATTTATATTCTTGCTCTAGATTACTATACTTGATGCTGACACGATTGTTATCACGGATTGGTACTATATGGATCTTCTTTTGAGATGTTACCATTGTACAACTATTGTATAACATTGTACAACTATTGTATAACATTATACATCTATTGTATAGCATTGTACACTATTGTATAAGATAACATAACTGGAGTGGATCCTTGTGTATTGATTGGGGAGGGGGAGTAGAATTGGTTATGTAATCAAATCCTATTGTACAACATTATATAACTATTGTATATGTCTATTGTGCACTCACGTACAATGGAGTTACCATTGCATTGTCCTAAACCGTTTACATAACCATATTGTACTCTAAATCATATATTGCTTACAGTTCTTACTTATCATATATAGATATTTCCTATTATCAAATCTCTGCTGTTTTTCATATACATTCTTCTTTCATCGTTTCATGTATCTTACTCTATTGCATGCTTCATATTTTCTAACTTGATATGAACTACGTGAGATATATTGTGCTCGCTCCCGTCCTGACTAGACCTGTTAAAAATTTTACAGAGGATGATGAGGAACCCTGCACCCCTTACTTTGGAGCTTGCCTAGATGACACTCGCGACCTGGACCCCTGGGGAGGTTCAGGCAGCTGCTGAGGACGATACCTTGCATAGTATAGATAGCTTAGACTGTTCTTTCTTTTCATGTTTAGTTGTTGTCCTTATTTTCAGAGTTGTATATTTTAGAAATGTTGAGACTGGTAGTTGTTAACTTTGTTATTCATTATGCTGTACCTCAGTTGAGGATTCCTTTATCTATTTCCTTCGTGCTATATTCTATCTTTAGATTGTGGTTGAGCTGTACCTTCTGTGATTGGCCTCACTTTTGGTGAGTATTCATATTATGTTAGTTATAGTTCATGACCTAGAACAGCGTTCTACTGCCGATACTGCGGCGTAGGTCGGGCGTTGTTACGTATTCGTACCCTCACAGTGGATGCGGGTCTTGACATCTTGCCTTTAATTTTGGAGGTAGGACGTACTCCTGGTTGAGTCAATTCTGGAGCTAGATCTGGGTGATCCCACATGATCTCTCCCTGGGATGTCATGAGTGGTACCAATACACTCACATTGTTACGAGTTGGTGGAAGGTTGATGACTTCCATTATCGCCTTAGGGATGTACATGATGCCATCTTGAGCTTCATTTGGTGGTATGGTGGCAAACTGAAGAGACACTATATTCGTCGAGACTGTCTTTTCCTCATAGTCAAGCGAGAGGACATTCGCATTGATCATGCATTGTATGTAGTTCTTCAAGATATAACAGTCTCGAGTCGGGTGACCGACGAACCGATGGTAGTGGCAATACCTCGGGTCGTCTACCATATCCACCTCGTCAGGGCGCTTGGGATCGGGCAATTTGATCTTATCACCTTGCTTCAGTATTACGAAGAGCTGCAAGGTGTCTGTATCATTGAAGGAGTAGACCTCCTTCTGCCTTGGCACGATCGGTGGCTTCTGAGTAGGATCCGGCGCACCTTTAGAGGTATTCACAGTCAATGCCTATTTTCCATTCGGCTCGTGCCCGTTGTTGTTGTTGTTGACGGCGCGCTTCCCCTTGTCATCGAACACATAGAAGTTGACCCCTAGAATTCGAGCATCGTGGGCCTTCTTCTCGGCGCCTTCGACACCGATAATTAGTGCACTCCAGTCCGGGTGCTGAGTGGAATCGAAGTAAAGCTTAACTGCTGGTGTCATATTCATACGGCAGGACTCTATCATCACATGTTCAGGTATACCAGAAGGTAACCTTAAACATGCTTGACAGAAGCTTTCGATGTAACCTCGAACTATCTCTTTTGCCTTTTAGACAACTTCCATCAGAGAGGACATTATCATGTCTTTTCTTTCGTCGTAGAATCGGGCCAAAAAAAGATGCTTCAAGTCTTCAAAGGAGGATATATAGCTGTCAGGAAGGCTGTAATACCAGTCGTATGTACTCCCTTCAAAGACCCTATGAGTAGACTCGTGAGCACGACGTCTTCTTTCGGCAGATGTCCCGTGATGGAATAAAAATAGGTCAAGTATTGATGGGGAGAGTCTTTTTCGTCAAAAAGGTGTCAATAATTGTGGTTTGTAGTTGGGAGGATAAACCACATCATTCCATTCAGAAGGATAAGGCTGTCGAATTTCAAGCTTTTGGCGTTCCTCTTATTTGTCTTTTGCCTCGAAGTAAGCATGCTAGCGTCTTACCAGCTCAAATAGTTCTTTAGTAGAGCTAGGAGCAGGTGAGGGAGGCAAAGTATGAGGCTCAGTACCCGAAGGACCTGCTGTTCCAGGTAAGGCTTGATGACCTGTTCCTGAAGATACCCGTTGAGGGGGTATACTTGATTCTCCGTTGGCCCCAGAATGGGGACTGGCAGATATATGAGCCCTTGTCGAAGGTGGAGAAGTCAGAGTATTTTGAATCTCAAATATCAATTAGGTCAAGGATTGCATGGTGGTAGATAGGGTCTTAAGACCATCTTCTAAGTTATCCGTACGTCGTACGATATCTGGAGCTGAAGCGTCTACTTCTTCTTCGTCGCCACCATCTGTCATGTATACATGCATGACATAGGTCGAAGTGGAGGGATCGATGGATGCCTCACTCTCATCCTCATTTTTTTTATAGAAAGGTTTGCTTAGGAGCTTCTTCTGACACCTCGAACTGGCTACCCCAGCTACATCGATGCTAGTTCCTTGATGGATACTCTCATCCTCGAATGAAGGATTGTTGTAGATAATCGGGATCTGATCACTCCATGCTTAAGCTGTTGCCGGAACCTTCATCCTTAATCGAGTGCTTTGAATACCACGATCGATGGGACTATTTCTTTGCTTTCTTTTGGCCGTCTCTTCGATGAACCTGTTGAGACCGAAGGGTTGGTGTTGTTTGCTTTTCTCTCGGGTGTAGGAGAGTTGGAGACAACATGGCACAAGGCAACAAAAGGTTCTCCTTCATCCTTGATTGGCACCTTCTTTTTGAGGCTACATCGGACAGGTGTAGTAGGTTGTAGTCGCTGTAATATAGACTGCCTCGCAGCCACTATTTTGCAACAACAGCAGTTGATGGTGACCGTAGCACAAGTATACCCTACGGGGGGCTCATCGTGCATGGAGGTCATCTTTCCAATCTACGTCTGTGAGCGATCATATTACCTATATCGTGTGAGGAGAGATTCACATTTACACCCCTCTCAGGCGTATGGCAGGGCCAAGCGTCAGGTGGTCATGTGAGCATTGTGCCCCATAATCTAGTTCTAGCACATGAGATGTGCCCAAATCATTGACGAGAGAGAAACAAGTATTATGAGTCAAACCCATTTCATGTGTACAGCCAACGTGGGCATATGGGTTTAGAGCCGTAAGATTTGCCCCACCCAGCTTGGTTCCATGCACATGAGATGCGCCCAAATGGAAAGGTAACTTCAAGAGTTGACTCATTGCTGGTGTCAGAACACTAGAGGCGACTTTGTACATCTTTCCATCAGCTGTGCGTATGACTTTCAGCATGCATTGTTGGTTCGCTGTTGGCATAGCACATTGATGGTGAATAGCCCATGCTGCCTTGGACTTTTTTGTATTGGCTCATAACGACGCATAGTACTCAGAATCCAATTTTTCCTTGCCATGACTGTGAATGATTCTGTCAAAGACATAAGCCTTCCCCTACACATCAGAGCTCACACACAGAAGTATGGCTACTCCCTTGTTACGTCGGTGCATCCTCTTCGATTGGGAAGAGGTAGGTTGAGAAATGCAGTCAACACCGCGCTTCCCAGGCAGAAGTGCTGCACCAGTAGAAATATCTTGTTCGTTGATAACATCAGCAGGAAGGGAGGACTGTACTGGAACAACTCCTTTAGTGGTGGTGCTCGGCATATTGCCTTTGTGCAGCCAGACTTGGCAGGTCTTTTTAGGCATTGGCAGCCGCTTCGAAGGACTCGTGCTGCGTTTAGAGAGAAACTCCTCATACGCTTGCTGAGCGAAGCGTGCCACCAACATCTTGTAGGAGAAGCCGAGTTTGTTATCGTCAGAGTGCGACACAACCTTCTCTTTAGAGAAAAAAGTGGTCCCTAGCAAAGTCGCCAGCTTGTTTGCCATTAAAAAGCTTGAAATGAACTTTATATTTAATCACAAACAGAACAAAGTACAATATAGGATCTCGATAGAATCCTTCTAGTACACTTTTGTTTTTATCTGGGAATTATGATGATCGAGAGATAATTCTTTACTCCGTTGATGATCTGACAACTATCTCGAGCTCTCTGAAGGTCTGAGTTGCTCTCGAAGGTGATGAGTCAAAGATGTTGAAGCGTTTGAAAATATTGAGAATATTGAAGTAGTTGAAGCCCCTGAATGAAGGAATGATCCTTCTATTTATGGGCAGCAGAATGATCTGCTTATGTGCACATATGTGATGTGTGTACGGAGATTTTGCACGTACGTACGCCACGTGTCTGACTTTGTTGGGTGCATGAAGATGCGCTAGGAAGATGGAACTGAATCTGTTTGGACTGTACTGTTGGGCTGCAGAGGAGCTGACACATGGCTGTTGTTGCAATTTTGTTGTTGCTGACATGCTCGATGGTTGGCACCCGTTCGTAGGCAGAACTGAGTCAATAACAGGTGGCGCATGTCTATTGTTCAAATATCTTGGATTAGGTACAGGATGTTTTGCTTGGATGGGCCTAGGATCTGGTACATAAGGAGACTTGTCATCTGACTTTTAGGGACCAAGAGCAAGTTTGGGCGCATGGCTGTAGAGGCGCATGCAAAATCTAAGCGCATGGCTAGTTGAGGCGCATGCGAGTGATCAGTCGGCCACGTGGTGGAGCACAACCATAACCGACAAAGGAAGATGATTACGTCTCTTTATCGATTACTCAAGTTTTTAGACGCATCCTACTGAATCTGTCATGTAGCATTAATTAGTCACGCCCCTTAAGACGCATATGTTGCAGGGCAAATCTGTCTGGAGAGTGCATCAGTCGCTTGGCGCATCTCCTTTGGTCAACATATTTTGAGTGTTTCGAGGCCAAAATTGATTACTTTTGACTTAGCTGAATTTGAGGTGGCAGATTTATTGCCATAAATGCATATTCATCGCATTAACTTCGAGTAGGCTGGCACTTTACGCATGGCTTTGGTTTATGCCTTAGCATATAAATAGCAGCGGTAAAAGAGAGTTTATTCTCGTTTCACCCAACTTCTCAGCGACGATAAACTCGACTGATCCTCCCCCTTTGCGAGACATTGCACTACGGTTTTTGAATCTCCTCGTTCAAAGAAGCTATGATGATGAACTCCTTTAGAAGACTGAGATGCGCCCGGTAGGCTATGGAAAGAACAGTTCGTGCTCGTGCCCCTTGTCGATAGTGTTCTTGTATAAAACAGAGTTGGGTGTCTTTTGCATGCAAAGATCAGGATCGTCGTGCCCCGACTTCTGTTATATTGGAAGAGTCATCGTGTTTAGATTGATTGCTAACCTACGTTCTACTCAATAACTGCTTTATTAGCCGAAGCACTCGTGTGTTGACGAGGAAGTGATTCGCTCTGTTGAGGATGAATGATGTGCCTATATTGAGACGTCAGAGTAATGCTGTTTGCCATTGATTGTAAAAGTGTAGAACAATTTTATAGGAGGACTGAACTTAGACTCACAATACAAACTCACTTGTACAAAGAAAGCCTAGGGACGAAAAACTAGGTACAGCAATCTAAGTACAATTGTTTATTTTTTTCTGGGGGGTGACGGTAGAGGCTCGGGAAAGCGACGACAGCTCTGCCTTACTCCTTGGACGATCGGACGTAGCCTTGGCTCTGATGAAAAAATGCTCTCGGAATGGGTGGGGAGACTCTTCTGTACGTGCCTTTGTCTCTCTGTGTGTCCAACCGGGTCCTTCTCTCTCTGTGCTCTCTTCTTCTCCTCTCTGTTCTTTTTTTTTCCTCTGCTCTTTTTTTCTTTCACGTTTTGCAAGGAAATGGCACCTTGCTATTTATAGGAGTAGAGTGTGATCATTAGGGTTTGCAATGATTTTCTCTTGAAAAGTCGACGATTTGGGGATTAATTACCATTTTCCTTGATCCTGCTTGGTTGGCAAATAATCTGGGCTGTTAATCTTGATTGCAACAAATCTGGACAATTAATGTTGATTGTGCCAAATCCGTATGGACAATTAATGTTGATTGCCACGAATCTTTGTGATTTGTTATGGCAAGCTTAGATATCTTGCCACGTGTTCAATATGCTTAATTATAATAAATCTGATTTAACCCAGGTAATTATGATGATTGCACTAAATCTGGTTGTTGATAGTAACAAATCTGAGTGGATAAATCTTGATTTATTTGGTGCCACGTGTCCAACCATCATTATGCTGCAAGTCGTAGGGACACGGAGGGAACTGATCTTCTGCCACATATCCTAGCCGTGAGTCACAGAGACAGGGTTTCTTGACAGAGCCGCATGAAGGTGGCTTCTTAGGAGTTGAACTGCACGAAGGTGGCAGCCGCATAGGTATGGCCTCCGAAATTTGAGCCGTATGAGAGTGGTTTCCAACTGAACCGCATAAGGCTGGCCACGTGTCAAGGCTGCATGGCCTTTCAACATTTGAGCCGCATGAAGATGGCAGCCACATAGGTATGGCCTCTGAAATCTGAGTCGCATGAGGGTGGCTTCTCAGGATTTGAGCCATATAAAGATGGCCCCCATAATCCGAGTCGCGTGAGAATAGCAGCCGTATGGGGGTGGCCTCCATCTGAGCAGCATGAGAATAGCAGCCTCATGGGGGTGACCTCCATCTGAGCCGCATGCGGCTGGCCACGTGTCAAAGCTGTATGGAAGACTTTGGGATTTGATGGATTTGTGCCAGCTAATAGAGATTTTTTTTGTTTCCCTAGGAGCACGCCTTTATGTCAGAGTCATCATTGCAGCTTTATGTCAGAGCTGCCTTGTTGTGTCAGAGCATTAAATGAGACGCTACTTGAGGGCCAGCTGTATGTGGCATTGAATGAGGCTGCGGCATAGAACCGCATGGGGCTATGGGGATTTATGAGCCGCATGAAACTCTTTTGGGCCGCATGGAACTCTAATGAACTTTTGGGCCGCATGGTGCTCCAATAAACTTTTGAGCCGCATGAAACTCTCCTAATCTTGAGCCGCATAGGATTTTCTATTTATTTCCATCCTTCTACAAGACCCCTTCAACGTTTTCAATTTAAAAAATTAAAATACTTTGAATAAGAAGCATGACTATTTCCACATAAGCTCTCCTGGCCGCATAAGATATTCTGGCCGCATAGACGTCTTAGCCGTATGGCTTTCCTGGCCGCATGGACCGCTCTAGCCGCATAGACTGTCTAACCGCATAGACTACTCCGGCCGCATGGATCGCTTCTGGCCGCATACTGTCCTTTCTGCCACGTAGGCGGCATTAATTGCTCTTGATTCGTTTCGATTTGGAGCCGTCTTTTGGGGGAATCCCAAGAGTTGGTTCATTAAATATTTGGATTTTGGGCTTTGATGAATCTCCTTTATGAGAGAGGACGAAATCCTAGGAGTCAGTTTTGCCTGCAGCACACGACCCGAAGCGTTCATCGGTCCACGTGCCCCTTCCTTTGGCCTCCTATAAATAGGAGTAATTTGGAGAAAGAAACTCTTTTCTTTCTTTCTCAATTCAAGTTCTTCTTGCCCTAACTGTCATCCTCTTCTTCTTCTTCTTCTTCGATCAATGATGGCCCCCAAAGTTTCCAAGGCTGCGGCGAAGGATAAGGGAGTGGCCTCTACATCGACTGCGGTGCCTGAAGTCCACCTTGACGTCCACCCCACCATTGCTGTAAGGACTTTGCGAGGATCGTGTGCTTCAAAAACCCTAACAAAGATGGCTCTGTTGCATGTTTTATGCACAAGCCTTTAAACTGTTCAACTTGTGTGTGCCGCATGTACGTCCCATGGCCGAGCCGCATGGAGGGTATACCCCATGTCCGAGCCGTATGGGAGTTGTCTGGTGGCCGCATAAACGCTCCACGAACTGAACCGCATAAGGACCTGTCGAATCTTCCAACTTTGTTTCTTTTATCTTTGATTCTTGCAGCGTCCCTGCCGAAGGCTGACACTACCAAAATAAGTCATATTACCGACGTAATTAGCGACGTATTAAGAAAACATCGCAGGAAAAAAATAATTTAGCGACGTTTAACGTCGCAAGACGTCATTATTAGCGACTGACAGCGACGTTCTGCGACGTATTTAAACTACGTTTCCGTTTTAAAGAGCTCACGTCGCGTATAAGTCGGTAAACGTCGCTAATATTAGTAATATTAGCGACGTTTACCGACGTATTTATTACTTCATCGCTAATATCACTGATATTAGCGACGTTTACCGACGTTCTAATATGACGTCGCTAAATTAAAAATATAGGTCAGGTTCGAGTTTTCATTCCCCCCATTATTTTTGCCCCCAAATTTCTTTCATCCTTCCCCCTGACCCCGATCCGGCGATCCCACCCCCCTCGGCCCCCGACCGCCCTCGGCGACCCACACCGACCTCAGCGACCCCCACCCCCCTTGGCGACCCCTCTCCTCTCCCCAACCCAAACCATCCCCTCTTCTCTCCCCAACCCTCCCCCTCCCTCCCATCAGCTCCACGACCCCCTCCTTCGGTGACCGCCGCTCCCCGACCCCCTCCTCCGGAGACCGTCGACCCCCTCCTCCCTCTCGCCATCACCGTGCCCGATCCCTCGTTCGACTGTCCCTCCCGTTCGCCAGAGCCAGCTCTAGCCACCTCCACCGCCGCTCCCCCTCGCCGTCGCCTCTCCCCTCCTGCCACGATTGATCAGGTAAACCCTAACCCTAACCGTATTTTTAATGTTTTAATTAATAATCAAGTCATGTTCAGACCGCTCTAGACCTTCTAGCCATTGGCAATGCCGAGGACCCAAACTAGCACCCGTGGAATAGACTGGATGAACCAAAAGTCCCATTCCTATAATTTCATGTGGCAACAACACGCCGACGATATGTCGTTCAGACAACATTTTGCCTAGTCACCAAGCAGAGTGACTTGGCTAGTTATGAGGTTGTATTTTAGGACACCTTATTATTGCTCATATTTGTCATATCTTTGTTACTTGTTTGGATTGAGATATAGCATGCTCTAGGACAAGAATATCGGATTATAGAGTTACCCCATTGTCTTTATAGCATGAACATATTAGAGATGGTGATGTAGTCCATAGTGCATAGCTAGTCGTATCATACCCAGCTCTCTAGTATTCCTGTTCAAGGACGACAATTGTTAGGAGGCTCGAAGCGGACAACAACTGTAGAGATGATGAGTTGAAGAGATGACGACCATGGAGCACTTTCCACCGTCGGCAGAATAGAGACGGTCGTCATCAATGGGCTTAAGTCAGTTGGCCAATGAATTCGTCATCGTCATCGCTCGCATGCCTCGACTGCATGACACCACATTACATCGTCATTTCACCCCCATCGATTGCGACAAACATCGTCGAGCCTCAAATCTGTGAGCATTACCCCCCTCTTATGTCACTACCTCATCTTCTCCTCTCCTTCCTATCAAGAATTGGGAAGAAAAGTTCAGGACATGAAGAAAGAGAGATTTAAGGATACAAAAGAGGTTAGTTAACGTCTTAGAAGGGTATCCCTGACCAAGCAAGGGCAGGCTCAACATAGGTCCATGGTGTGGCCTGCTCCTGAGTTTGTCCTATTATTTACCTTATTTACTTTATAATTTACAACCAAATGGTGGCCAGTCAGTAAACTATTGTGATTTATAATTAGGAGATCCCGAATCCTGAACGACACTTTGACACATGACACAACACTTTGACACACACACACTTTGACACATGACACAACACTGACGTGCACACACTATGACACCTATGTGCTCAAATTTTGGCTAAATTAGGGTATTCTAGATATAAGATAAATAATATGCTAAATTACTACCCAAACTTTATTCTCATATTGATACATAATATTCACAAATACCCTAGTTACAGACATTACTATTGGTGTTATTGGACTCCTAGCTTAGCTTAGCCCATTAAGCCCTAACCCATATCTTATACTTAGTACATGATTATGCAGAGTAACTCCTCTAATATGACTCATGCTGAGTCACAGTCTTTCTACTGAAGCTAACTCATACAAATATCCATCTTCTTTCACAGTTTAGTTAGTCTACATCTAACACCAACTGTTTGGCCCTCCACATACTAATATGGTTGTCTGAAATAAATCCAACTATAACGAATGCTGAACATCCTTCGAGTTTACGACTCTTGTATGCTCTATACTTGAGTTACGAACTCGATATTAGAGAGTACTCTCTATTTATAGCTTGCTTTGTGAACAAAGAGCTTGCAAGAGTTCTTTTTCCAAAGCACAACTTGACTTGTTCCAGATTTGAGACCCTGATTTTCGTATGTCATCAGTTCATGTCGGTCTTCACTTTCCCCGGTAACTTCCTCCAATTAACTCTATCCCTCGGTAGAGCTACTATTTCAAAGCTTTGACACTTGTATATCATTCACTACCTTGATGTATCTATCTTACAGAATTATGGAGCTAAATTTCTATCTGCAGAATCGTTCGTGGATGTACAACCGTCATCCTGATGACATATACGGTGTGCGGGATGAATTCATAGAGGGCGTACACCAGTTCCTGCAGTTTGCCAAGGCGTTCCCTCAGTACATGGACGGTAACAAAATTAAGTGTTCGTGTGCACCCTCGGTTGCTAGAATGAAAAAGTCTAGGACAGCGCGGGCTAGGCGAGCTCAGTCAACTGTTCCAAGCTCTGAACATCCGAGCGCTTTGCTTACTGTTATGCAAGCCTCCAATGGAAAGTTGTACCGAACCACTCGAGTCCAGCCCCCGACGGCAAACGGACAGAGTGGTTTCCAAGTCTCCCAACAACCAGGAAGAAAACATGGTGCCAACACACTCAGATGCTCGAGATTCTCGGGCCCATAAAATGGGTGTAAAGGTTGCTCGGGATACACCTGACTTGCGTGACGTAATCCTTCACAAGCACAAAGAAAGAGAAGACGCTTCGGTGTGCAGAGAGTCCTTCTATGGACATCACTGTACCCAAGTCATTGTTAGCTGCTGCTGCAATAACGCGGCAGTACAAGAAGACCGGCGGTCCGTCTTCCAACTACTGCAACATCCAAGCTCAGAAGACGAGGTGCTTCTCATTGCCTCCTACAATTCTGCTCTGAAGATCCCTGGCGGCGGAAGAGGAAAGAAAACAAATGTCTCCAGCCCGAAAATCTTAACCAGCGTAACCACGAAACTCTCTTCTAAGCGGTTGTCCACGACCGTTACAGGAGGAGTTTACCAAGGTACTCGCTCAAAAATGAAATCTGCTACACTTGGAGATTCGTCGTCCACATCTCTGGGAGGCACTGGAGCCAGTGGTAGCATTCCTCCGAACATCCACGACAATCCGGTGTTCCAAGAAGACAATCCAGGGAAAATAGTTCCCCCAACCGAGGCAGTAGGTTCCGACGTCCCCGAGGACGTCCATAACTCTCAAGACGAGGCAAGCTCTGAAGCTGGGGGTACCACTCCTTCTGAGTTCGAACCAGAGGAGAACATTCCCATATACCTTGACGATTTTTCAGTGCAAGGGTATGATTCAGAGGGCACGTCCTCCACCATTCCTTCTATCTCTCCTCATGTGAGGACGGTGTTCATGAAAAACAATGACCAAGACGGTCCCAGTGATCGCCAAACATCGACACCCTGGAGGCCATACTCCATACCTTGGTCAAATCCATGGACGAGATCAAAGCAGCCCTACCAACTCTGCAAGGAAGGACGCCTGGCCAGACAAGCTTGGGTCTCGCGGCGAATGCGGACTCAAACTCAACCCCGTATGACAACCCTCCTACTATATCGGCTCTTACCACTACAGACGAAGCCAGGGAGACAAGATATCCTGCAATATCGGCTCCTATAATATCGGCTCCTACCGCTGCCAGGACCTCAGAATACGGCAACCATATCCTGCTGCATGGAGAGATGTTCCCTTCCCACCAAGATATAAACCATTCAACATTAATTCGTATGATAGGAAGACATCTGCAAGCAGGTATATCACCTACTTCGAAGTCACAACCGACCATTTGTCTCATGACGACGCCATCCTTACGCGGTTGTTCATTGGAGCATTGGAAGGGGTCGCCTTCGACTGGTACCGCAACTTGCCAGACAACTGCATCCATTCCTTCGCCAGCTTCAAAAACATGTTCCTTGAAAGGTTTTACGAGGTAGGACAAGATGTGACAATGTCCACCCTCATGGACGTTGTTCAAGGGGAGAAGGAGCTAACGATGAACTACATTGAGCTGTTTCGCCAAACTGCGATAAAATTTCCCTCAGGCAATCCAGATTCTTCCTTGATTGAAATCTGCCAAAAGTGGCTGCTTCCCACAATCGGCCTCTGGATGGGCGAGAGTCAGTTCAAGGACTGGAAAACTTTCATCATCAGCGCCACTAACGCATGCAAGTTAAAGAAAACCCGCCAACTGGGGTTGCACATCTCGGAAGGAAAAGACAAGGGTAAATTCCCTAATGCCAACAACAACAACGACGGTAATTCCTCCAATAATCGAGACAATAAGGGCAAGCAGGCTATGGTGGCAGACACAGCCCAGAAGCCTGAACCAAAGACGGCAGAAAAGCAGTGGCCTCAGATGACCTTTTGCTTCGAGGACAGCCATGTCAAACCCATCTTGGACAAGCTCATACAAGGGGGTAGAATTCAGCTCTCCCCACCAAGACTGGAACCTCGGCCGGCAGAAACCAAGAGCCCTAAGTACTGTCACTACCATCGCTACGTCCACCATGCTACGCAAGATTGCTTCCAACTGAAGCGATACATCCAGCATCTCATCGATTCTAAGGCCCTCGTCATTGATTTCGAAGAGGTGATCGTGGCAGCCAACATGGTGTCAGTACATTTCGGCAGCTTCCCTCCGATAATGACTCAAGATGGAGTAGTACCCATCCCCAGGGCAAAGATGGAGGTCACTAACCTTCCACCTCTCCGAGACCAGGCCGCTGGTCTAGTGTCTCTCACCACATCGAGGTCATGTGGGTCCATCCGAACCTGGTACCTAAAGTGACTCAGTCCGCACCGCCCTCCACCAGCAAGAAGAAGAGTGGAAAAGTCAAATCCTGTCGCACAATCTCGACAGAAGTCGAAGAAGCTACAGCCGTCGTCACCCGGTCGGGTGCACAATCCTAACCTACACCGTATAATTCAGCTGAATATCATCAGCCGGCTACTGCTGATGCTCCAGAACCTTCTCAGCCTCCAACGACCGACAAGCCTAGGCCGAAGGAGACTCGTTTTGACAAACCACTCCGAAAAGAGGCACCACATGGGCTGGAGAGGCCTACAACTTTGACATCTTGGCACAATTGGCCAACACACCGGCTAAATTGTCACTATACGAGCTCCTGAGACTCTCCAAAGATGTTTGCGTCGCATTGAGCGAGACACTCCAGAATGCCGACGCATATCTGGCTCTGTCCAATCTCACTGGGGAGAGCTCGCTTGTAGATCTTCAAGACGGCGCTTGCACAGGTGCAATGTCCAACATTGTCTTCACTTCGCAGGATATGTTATCAAGGCCAACTTGGATGATCGCCCTCTGTATTATACTGGATACGTTGGCGATATCAAGGTAGATCGGATGCATATTGATCCCGGTTCTTCCATAAGCATCATCCCGAAGAGCCTGCTGCACCACCTGCGTATCCTAATACATCGCCTGACACCGTCAAGTACTGCCATCACCGGTTTTAATTCAGACAGAAGCTATCCGATCGGGAAGATTCGGCTGAAATGCCAAATCGGCAATCTTCAATCAGAAGTGACCTGTTATGTCATAGATGTGGACACTTCTTATAATATTCTCCTGGGGCGTCTTTCGATACACGATTATATTAACGTACCTTCTACACTGCACCAGTGCTTCAAGTACGTCGACAAGCACGGCTTCGTGAGGACAGAATTTGCCGACATCGATCCCTTCAAAGGGGTCGAATCCTACTACTCAGATTCATGCTTGTACGAGAAGTCAAAAAGGCACCTTGTCGAAGGAGATACTCAAGCTCAAACTGAGGCGGCAACTGGATCGTATAATGTCTGTAGTTGATATTACGTATTTTTGGAATACGTGTACGTATTTTATCTTGTATTGCATGATTCCTTGCTTAGTTTTCTTCGTGGCTTGGTTTATTCTTGGTTCGGGTTGGCTTGGTTCGGTTTGGGATTGCTTTTGGTTCATCATGGACCAAAAGGGTGAACCCCCTACCTACCACCACCACTACCATTTATTAACCCATTTTTCTTTCTCTCTCTTCATTAACCTCTTCTTCTTCTTCCATTTACTTCTTCACCTACCAGAGAGAGAGAGAGAGGGGTTTAGGCAAGTGCAACTTGCTTCATGGAGAAACTCTAATTTTATTGCTTCATTCTCTTCCTTATAGCATTTTAACTTACTTTAGTACTTGGCATTTCCACTTTCCATGGCTAGATTCTTGTAGATCTAAGTTTATTTTTTTGGATTTCTTAGGTTTTGATCTACTTAACCTTGTTATTTCTGAGTTTTGATGGTTCCATGTTTTAGAGAATTTCGTTCTACCCCAGTTTGACCTATGGAAGTTCGGATTTGGGCTCCGGATGTTGGAGTTATGGAGCTTGAGAACTTGGCTCTCATGGTGTTCTCCTTCTCAGAATTTTAGAGAAGATGAACTGTGCTTGGCTTGACCGCATGAATATTTCATGCAATACGTGTTCTATTCAGCCGCATGACTGGAAGTATTTGAGCCGCATGAGGGCCGAACTCATCAAGCCGCATAACTCGCTCAATCCCCATCCGCATAATACTCTGCACTTCTTGAGCTGCATGAGACGCTACCCTTTTAGCCGCATGCGCCCTCCCCCTTCCTGGCCGCATGGGATCCCGCTTCTTCCAGCCGCATGGAGTCCACTTGCACTCAGCAGCATGCGCCCTTGCTTCCGCAGCCGCATGTCCACCCGCTGCATGGGACTTCACTTGACCCGGCCGTATGTACCCTGGCTCGTCCTAGCCGCATGAGAACCCCCTTTCCTTGAGAGCCGCATAGGCATTGATCCTCGATGGCCGCATATACTGCAGCCTTCTTCCTTAGCCGTATGAGGACCCGAGCTCTCTCAACCGCATGACTCTGAATTTCCCAGCCGCATAAGTCTTCCGCCATTAGCCGCATGAGTACCCTCCCCTTCCTCCAGCCGCATGGGTTGCCCCTTCTGCCTGCCGCATGGATTCCTCTCTCGGTGGGCCGCATGATTCTTTCCTATGCCTTGTCTTGTTATTTTATTATTGTTGCTACTATTCGTTTAGTATTATTCACTCATGCCTTGTAACCCTTAGTGTAATTGGGTCTCCTGATTGAATGCTTGCACCATGATGCCTTGCATATGTACCTGAACACGAAAGTGACCCGTCGTGGTGCACTCCTGACAAGTGAACATGACATGACCTGATAGTGGCCCGTCTTGGCGCACTTCTGACAAGAAAATTGGACATGATAACCTGACATGATATATCTTGATAAGCTGTTGCGACGGCTACCTGATATGACATGACCTATATAATTAACCCGGACACCGTGGGCGATTGTGCTTGTACAAATAATCCAATCCTGTCTTGCATCATGTCTAGGAGGGGACTCCTGAGTACCACGTTCAGGAGTATCTACTGAAATGGACTAAGGCTAATAACTAGATTAATACATTAGTCATAAAGAGATCTTCCAGCTACAGGCGATCCCTTTACCTGGGTGCGCCTGGGATCTGTAGCCTGCCGTCGAATAGGGCACATTTCCAGCACACTGTCATGTGTTGCACCCTTCAAGCTTCCTAAGGGTACATGCATTTCCTGGATGATGTACCCACCTGAATTCAACCCTAATCTTTCGACCTAGGTAACCTAGATGGTCTGCAGGGCTTATGGCTGTGGAATGATCTCACTGTATTTTGCTAGTAACTAGGCCTGTGATAACCCTAGTTAGTTAAAGTATCAAGCCGTAATTCTTGCTTAGCCGTGAAATGACTGGATGGAGTCTAACCAGTCTAGTCTTGTCCTGATTCTGTTCCAGATTACTGTATGACCTGAATGCCTGTATTTATTTTACCGATAAATGGTAGGAATTCCAAGTTCTGCTCAGACGAAGGGTTACAACCCCGGTCCTTGTTTGGGTTACGGGTTGTAACCTGGCTATCTGAATAGTCCCATGGTTATCTCATCGTATATCACCCTGTTATGCTTTTGTTAACTCCTGTCTTATTTATTGCTATATTATTATCTTCTGTGCTAATTGCTGGTTTTAGTTCCTTAGTGAAGCTTTGTGGAACTTGCTCTTTCTGGGGTCTGACCCAGCTGGTTTTGTAAGACCAGATTTCGGAGCAGCTCCAGAGGATCTACCGACTTTCCTGCCCGATGGTGGCGACTAGACGTAACCGGGGCAACGAGTGGATTTATTTTTGATCTCCCACTTTATTGTAAAAATATTCTTTTGAGGCGTTTAGCCGACGAGCACCTATTTAGCCGACGAGCACCTATTTAGCTCGATCGTACTTACTTATTCTTTTGAGGCGTTTAGCCGACGAGCACCTGGAGAGCGGGGGCAGACATAGCCAGCTACGTATATGAAATGGATTCCATCTCGCTATACGGTCACGGCTGTCTAGATACATGAGGGTTTACTACAAGCCAACAGTCTCCTTCGGTCATGAACAATCCTATTGTCTCAATCACAAGCAAGTAAGTAAAGTCACAAAAAGTATGATCATTAAATATACAATAATAAGGCATCCCAAATATTACATATTCAGCTGATCATGAAGCTAGTCGTTACAAAATGTTAGGACTAGCAAGAGTTTAGTCATACATGATCAACCCTAGGATCTGTCAATCATGTTACTGCCTGTAGACAGACAGTAAGTAAGTGCAATCAAGCTAAATAGGTGCTCGTCGGCTAAACGCCTCAAAAGAATATTTTTACAATAGAGTGGAAGAGCCAAAAATAACCCACTTGTTGCCCTGGTTACGCCTGGTGTTCACCATCGGGCTGGAAAGTTGGTAGATCTTCGGTTGCTGCTCCGAAATCTGGCCATACAAAACCAGCTGGGTCAGATCCCAGAAAGAGCAAGTACCACAAAGGAAGCTTCACTTAGGAACTAAAACCAGCAATTAGTACAATAGTATAAATAAGTAAGAACAGGAAATAAGAAAAATACATCAGGATGATATACGATGAGATAACCATGGAACTATTCAGATAACCAGGTTACAACCCGTAAACCAAACAAGGACCGGAGTTATAACCCTTCGTCTGAACAGAACTTGGAATTCTCACCATTTATCGGTAAAATAAATACAGGCATTCAGGTCATGCAGTAATCTGGAACAGAATCAGGACAAGACTAGACTGGTTAGACTCCATTCAATCATTTCACGGCCAAGCAAGAATTATGGCTTGATACTTTAACTAACTAGGGTTATCACAGGCCTAGTTACTAGCATGATTCAGTGAGAATCATCCACAGCCACAAGCCCTGCAGTCCATCCAGGTTACCCGGGTTAAAAGATTTAGAGTTGAATTCAGGTGGGTACATCGTCCAGAAAAGGAATGTACCCTTAGGTAGCTTGAAGGGTGCAACACATGACAGTGTGCTGGAAATGTGCCCTACTCGACGGCAGGCTACAGATCCCAAGGCGTGCCCAGGTAACGGGATTGCCTGTAGCTGGGAGATCTCTTTATAACTAGTGTATTAATCTAGTTATTAGCCTTAGTCCATTTCAATAGGTACTCCTGACCGTGGTACTCAGGAGTCCCCTCCTAGACATGATGCAAGACAGGACTGGATTATTTGTACAAGCACAATCGTCCACGGTGTCCAGATTAATTATACAGGTCATGTCATGTCAGGTAGCCGTCGCAACAGCTTATCAGATATATCATGTCAGGTTTATCATGTCAAGTATACTTGTCAGGAGTGCTCCACGACGGGCCACTATCAGGTCATGTCATGTTACTTGTCAAGAGTGCACCACTACGGGTCACTATCATGTCATGCTCAGGTATCATTTCCAAACATATTAAGCAGATTCTTGATTATCAAGTTCATGACAAAAGGCGTTACAAAACATGGGCAAATAGTGATAAATAATAGTACACAGGGCTATTGGAAGTCATACGGCTCAGGCATATGCTGCCAAGAAGTGATCACATACGGCTGGGAGGGAGCAGCCCATGCGGCTAATAGGGTCAGGCGTATGCGGCTGATAAGGGAAAAGCCCATGTGGCTAAGAAGGAGTTCGGGTCCATGCGGCTGAAAAATGTAGTATCATACGGCTGGGTATAGAAGGAGGCGCATGCAGCTTAGTAGAAGCCCATGCGGCTAATAGGGTCAGGCGCATGCGGCTGTGAGTGAAGGGTGCATATACGGCTGATAATGGACTCAGCCATCATATGGCCAAGGGTGCTGATGCATATGCGGCTCGGGAGCAAGGCCTTATGCAGCCAGAATATGAAGGGGGTGCATGTGGCTCGATTAGGAGCTCATGCGGCCAGGTCAGTTCAAGAGCTCATGCGGCTAAGAAGGAGTACAAGTTCATGCGGCCAGGAGAGGCAAGGGCGCATATGCGGCTAAGTGGGGAAAAGTCCATGCGGCTGGGAGAACACTTGCCGCATGAAATGTTCATACGGTCAAGTCAAGTACTGTTCTTCTTCACCAAATTTTCGAGAAGAAGAACACCAAGAAGCCATGGCCACCAAGCTGCATAGAACTTTCTTCCAGAGTCCAAATCCGAACTTCCATTGGTCAAAATGGGGCAGAATGAAATGCTCTACAACATGGAACCATCAAAACTCAGAAATAACAAGGTTAAGTATATCAAAACCCAAGAATTCCAAAAATAATATAAACTTAGATCTACAAGAATCTAGCCATGGAAAGTGAAAATGCCAAGTACTAAAGTATTTTAGAATGTAGTAAACAAGAGAATGGAGCAATAAAATCAGAGTTTCTCCATGAAGCAAGTTGCACTTGCCAAGACCTCTCTCTCTTCTCTCTGGTAGGAGAAGGAGTAAATGGAAGAAGAAAAAGAGTAATGAAGAGAGAGAAAGAAGAATGGGTAATAAATACCAAAGGTGGTGGTAGGTAGGGGGTTCATCCATGGTTCATGATGAACCAAAATAATCCCAACCGAACCAAGCCAACCCGGGCCAAGAATAAACCAAGCTATGAAGAAAACTAAACAAGGAATGAAGCAATACAAGATAAAATACGTACACGTATTCTAAAATACGTAATACGAACCACAGGCATTACAACTCTACCCACCTTAAAAGAATTTCATCCTCGAAATTTAATTAAGAGGCTAGAGAGACGAGGACAAGCTATACTAATCACAAGTAAGCTATAACTAGGCAGGCAATCACTCATTCAAGCAAGGAATCGAAGCCATGAGGCATAAGGAAGACATTATACCTCACGAGTCAAACAAGTCGGGATATCGCGATCGGATATCATCCTCATGCTCCCACGTTGACTCACCCAAAGAGTGATGACCCCAAGCAACTCGGACTAACTTGATAGTCTTGTTCTTGAGTGTCTTCTCTCTCCGGTCCAATATAGACACGGGCCTCTCCTCATACGAAAGGTTGGTACCAACAACCAATTCCGAATGATCCAGGACGTGGCTCGGGTCTGGGATATACCGTCGTTGTTGGGATACATGGAACACGTCATGTACCTCGCTTAGCGACGGTGGAAGAGCGAGACGATAGGACATTTCTCCTACTCGCTCCAGAATGTCAAATGGCCCTATATACCTAGGACTAAGCTTTTTCCGTACGCCGAAACGAATGACGTCACGGTTAGGCGAAATCCTCAGGAATACATGATCACCGACAGAAAACTCGAAAGGGCACCGATGAGAATCGGCCCAATGGCGCTGGCGATCTTAGGCAACTCGAAGATGATCCCTGACTTTCTGATCACTTCAACTGTCTGGGTAATTATTTCTGGACCGAGCATCTGCCTCTCTTCGACATCATCCCATGCTAGCGGGGATCTGCACTTCCTATCATACAGCGTCTCGAACGGTGCCATCTGGATACTGGCTTGGAAACTGTTGTTGTACGAGAACTCCACCAGGTGCAGGTGATCTTCCCATGAACCACCGAAGTCAAGTGTACAGGACCGTAATATGTCTTCAAGAGTCTAGATCGTACGCTCCGACTGACCATCTGTCTGCGGATGATATGCTGAACTGAACTGGAGATGAGTTCCCAAACTCTCCTGCAGGCTACGCAAAAAGTGCGACGTGAATCTTGAATCTCGGTCCGAGGTGATACTAACTGGCACTCCGTGCAACCTGACAATCTGCCTGAGGTACATCTCTGCTAACTGAGCTATCGACTGACCAACTCTGAATGGAAGAAAGTGAGCCACCTTCGTGAGCTGATCAACTATAACCCAGATAGCATCGCTACCAGCTGGGGATCTAGGTAATCCAGTCACAAAATCCATGGTCACATGCTCCCACTTCTATTCTGGAATCGGCAAGGGCTGAAGAAGTCCAGCGGGCCTCTGATGCTCAGCCTTAACTTGTTGACAGACTAAACAACGAGAGACAAACCGGACTATCTCCCTCTTTATGCCATTCCACCAGAAGTACTGATGAATATCACGGTACATCTTCGGACCGCCCGGATGAATAGAATACTGAGAACTGTGAGCCTCTGCCATGATCTCCTGTCTGATATCTCCGCTGGGTACACAAAGACGCTTACCATGCCTAAGTGTACCGTCTTCATGAATTCATAGCTCCAGTCTTCGGCCTACCTCACACTCTGCTCTGAGTCGCTGAAGCTTGGAATCTGCTGACTGTGCCATCCGGATCCTCTCAACTATAGTGGACTGAACTTGCATGCTGGCCATCAATGCTATACTGGAAGGGAGAACAACTTCAATACCCATCTTCTGAAGATCTGCTAGCAGCTCTGGTTGCGCTGTTAGGAAATAAGCTCCGGCTCTCCTGCTCAATACATCTGCAACGACGTTGGCCTTTCCAGGATGATACTGCAGGTTGACATCATAATCCACAAGCAGCTCCAGCCACCTCCTCTGACGCATGTTAAAATCCTTCTGGGTGAAAACATACTTCAGGCTCTTGTGATCGGTAAAAATCTCCACCCTATCTTCCGTACAAGTAGTGCCTCCATAACTTAAGTGCAAACACTACTGCTGCCAGCTCCAAGTCATGGGTTGGGTAATTTCTCTTATGATCACGAAATTGGCATGACGCATAAGCTATTACCTTCCCATGCTGCATAAGAACACATCCTAAGCCTCTGCCCGAAGCATCACAATATACGGAGAATCCTCCGGTTCCATCTGGAAGCACGAGAATGGGAGCCGTCATCAAACCTCGCTTCAACTTCTCGAATAAATCCTGAGATTCTGCTGTCCAAGCAAACAGCACCTCCTTGCGGGTCAACTAGGTCAATGGTGCTGAAATCCGAGCAAAATCTGAAACAAACTGCCGGTAATAAACGGCCAATCCAAGAAAACTGCGAACCTCTACAACTGTGCTGGGCACTGGCCACGACTCAATGGCCATGATCTTCTGGGGATCTACTTCAACTCCTCCTCTGGTGATGATGTGACCCAAGTACGATATGCGGTCGAGCCAAAACTCGTATTTACTGAACTTGGCATACAACTGGTGCTCTCTGAGAATCTGAAGAACCACACGGAGATGCTGTTCATGCTCCGCTTCACTCCTGCTGTAGACCAGGATGTCATCCAAGAACACAATTACAAACTGATCCAAGTAGGGCATAAAGATACGATTCATGAGATCCATGAATACAGCCGGTGCATTGGTCGCTCCAAATGGCATCACTAGGAACTCCCAATGCCTATAACTCGATCTGAAAGCTATCTTCGGGATATCCTGCTCTCTGACTCTGATCTGGTGGTATCCTGACCGCAAATCTATCTTCGAAAATACTGCTGCTCCTCTGAGTTGATCAAACAAGTCATCTATCCTTGGAAGAGGATATCTGTTCTTGATTGTTACTGAGTTCAAGGTACGATAGTCAACACATAACCTGGACGTACCCTCCTTCTTTTTCACAAGAAGCATCGGGGCTCCCCAATGTGATCCACTAGCACGAATGAATCCCTTGGCTCAAAGTTCTTCAATCATCTTGTACAAGATCTCCAACTCTGAAGGCGCCATCCTGTAGACTCTCTCTGACACTAGTGCTGTCCCGGGAATCAAGTCTATGGTGAACTCGATCTCCCGCTCTGGCGGCATACCTGGGAGCTCTTCGAGGAAAACATCTGAAAACTCATCCACTATCTTGGGCAACTGAACTACTGCTACTACCATCCGCAATACTGGAGGAGAGGGCTCAACTGCGCCTCGGGAAAAGGAAAACTCTGGCTCGCATGGAATGCTAAAAACAACCCTACCAATGTGGCAGTCTATCCTAGCATACTGGTTTCTCAACCAACCCATCCCTAAGACCACATCATAATCGGCCATCGGGAACTCTATCAATCTAGCAAGAAATTCTCTACCGCTAACTACGATCCGACACGAGGAAAATACTCTATCGACTCCCACAAGTCCGTTACCAGTAAGTATATTGAGCCTTACTGATAATGACTTGGGCTCCAATCCTACCCGTGTCACGAATCATGCAGACATAAAAGAATGCGATGCACCAGAATCAAATAAAGCTGAAGCTGGAAAGGTGTTGACGAGAATAGTACCTGCCACTACCTCTCCGGGTGCCAATCCTTCCTCTGCAGTCATCACCAGAGCCTGACCATGCCCTCGGGGTGCTGTTCCCTTCTGCTGAAATCCTCGCTGCCTATTCTGACTCAAGACCTGGGCTTAAACATACTGCTGGGGGTTCTGCTGCTGGAATACCTGGGACTGAGGCGGCAAGGGCCTCGACAATGGATACTTCTGCTGCTGGACCAGAGCTGGTCCTCTCACCGAAGAGCTGGAAAGGTTGGATGATGATGAACCACCCCTATTCGGGCAGGATCCGACCCTATGGTCTGCCGCTCCACAAGCCAGACATAATCCCTGTGCCCTGCCACACTCTGCCACTACATGGCCGGGCTTCCCACAATGAGAACATCCCACTGCGGAAGACTGCTTCTGCTTCTGTTGCTGAGGGTACGTCGGGGTGGAATGCTGAACCGACGTTACTGAGGCCGTCCGCCTCGGAGCTCAAATAGTCAAAGCCCTGGCTGTCGGGGCTGGTACTGAAGACTGATTCATCTGGCCGTGGGATCTCTTCCGACCTCCGACCCTATCCACAATCCTCTGGAAGGTGTACTCATGCCTTCTAGCTGCTCTCAAGACTGCATCAAAGGTCTGATGCTCAAACTTCTCAACTGCCAATAGAATCTCCAGGTGAAGCCCTTGCTGGAATCGCTGGGCTCTATCATACTCGGTTGCCACCAAGGTGGGAGTAAACCGACTGAGTCTTGAAAACTCGGCCGCATATCCATCGACCGTCTTGACCATCAGCTTCAGATTGGTGAACCTCATCTGTAGATCATACCAAGCTACAGCATCAAAATACTTGGTCTGGAATCTCTCTCTGAATACTGCCCAAGCAATAGGTGCTGCTAATCCAACGGCCTGCGCTGCCCACCAGCTGCGGGCAAGATCTAACAACTGTAGGCGCACTATGACTACCTTCTCGTTCTCTGGGGTCCTGGCTGCTTCTAGAATCACCTCTGTGTTCTGAAGCCAAGCATCTGCGACGATAGCATCTTCACTACCGTCGAAGAAGGAAGGGTTCAAGCGCTTGAAGCTGTTGGCCGCGCTGTTACCCTGATGACCTCCTCTGGCCAAAGTATCTGTCACTGCCTGGTGTAAGGCATCTTCACGATGATCTTGGGAAGCTATCAAGGTCCTGACGAGTCCTACCAAAGTGCCATCATCAGGCTCGGCAGGCTGAACTGGCTGGACTGGTGGCTCTCCATCAGAAGGCACGACTCTGGAGGCTACTCCCGAATGCTGGGCTTGATCTCCGGGTTGCTGCTGATCCGCGGAAAATGCTCTGCCTTGATGACCGGCAGGTCCAGGAACGATGCCGCTGAAGAAGACGACATGGGGAACAATAAGGAAGGACCAGGACAGATCAATGATACAAGCAGATGATCAGGACAAGAATCCAGGGATTCAGAAGATACGAGCAGAGATCAAGGGCAAAAATTGATTGAGATATTTATTCGGTAAACTCTCATATATCTTGATTTACAAGACCTGCATGGGCTACCACTTAAACCATGTCACGCCCTAGAACCAGAATACTGGAGAGCGGGGGCAGACATAGCCAGCTACGTATATGAAATGGATTCCATCTCGCTATACGGTCATGGCTGTCTAGATACATGAGGGTTTACTACAAGCCAACAGTCTCCTATGGTCATGAACAATCCTAGTGTCTCAATCACAAGCAAGTAAGTAAAGTCACAAGAAGTATGATCATTAAATATACAATAATACACTACCAAAATAACCAACTTTAGCGACGGCCACATCCGTCGCTCGTCCGTCGGTAACATGAATTACCGACGGCATAGCGACGGATATTTGATGAAAATGGCCGTCGAAAAATACGTCGTCGCTACAATTTGTCTGTCGCTAAGCCGTCGGACAAATGATTAACCGACGGACTAGCGACTGATTACCGACGGTTGCCTTTCAACGGATTTAGCGACGGATTAGCGACTTGTTCCCGTCGGTTTACATGCCATATAATATTAAAATATCCGTCGCTAAGCCGTCGTAAATAGGTCGGTAAAAGCGTATCAGAGAGGTTCCTGATACGCAAAATCAGTCGCTATTCCGTCGCCATTCCGTCGTTAACCTCGACGTTATAGCGACGGATTAGCGACGGGTAGGGCGTCGGCCTGGTTCTGGAAAGCTTCCATATTTCCAGAACCATGTCGACGGATAATGGGTCGCTAAGCCGTCGCTAGTCCGTCATCATCCTCGACAGATTAGCGACGGAGTAGCGACACACTATCCGTCGCTAAGTCTCTGGAAACCTACCATATTTCCAGAACCATGTCGACGGATTTGCCGTCGCTAGGTAGTCGACATTACGTCGCTAATATTAATTGTACCCAGTTAGCGACGGAAGTTCCGTCGCTAGTTAGTCGCTAGTTCGTCGCTACCTGCAAATTTATTTCAAACAGTTAGCGACGGACTCGCCGTCGCTAGGTAGTCGCTAGGGTGTCGCTAACTGCAAAATATTTATATCACCCAGTTAGCGACGGATATCCCGTCGCTAGTCCGTCGGTAACTGCAAATATTTATATGACCTAGCTAGTTAGTCGCTAGTCCGTCGCTAGTTAGTCGCTCGTCCGTCGGTAACTGCAAATATCCGTCGCTAGTTAGTCGCTAGTCCGTCGCTAAATGCAACATTAATAAAAAAAATTTACAGAAACATTCTATTTCCTTTTCGTAAATATTACACATATTCATAATATCCAATATCCAATATCCAAACATCCATGTACGATCAACAAATATCCAAATTCATAATATCCAATATCAAACAGAAATATCCAAACACAAATACACAAATTCATAATATCCAAACATTCATGTACGCTTCCAAAATATCCAAAATTCAAAATCCAAAAACAGTACAAATATCCAAAAACAGTACAAATATCATTGAGATGGATCGCGTCATCGTTCGGCCCTGCGGATGTACTCTTCTACCATGTACGCCGGCACCTGGGACAACACATGCTCTGGAAGGTTGCGGAGCTGCTCTGGCGACATCATGTCCATGAGCCCAATGAGCGCAGTATCCGGTACCAGGCGGACCTCGGCAGAACGGTCAAATGAATAACGTCCAGGGTCGGAAGGACCGGCAACCGCACTAGACGGACCGGGAGCAGACGGATCTGGACCGGGAGCAGAAGAAGGACGTGGAAGGCGCTCCAGCACATCCGACATTAGACTCCGCATTTCCGACATATCGGAGGTGAGAGTCGCAAGCTGCGTCCTCATATCGTCCGACGGGGGCGCGGGAGGAGGCGGGGGCGGTGGATATCTCGGAGTCGCGCCCTGCAACGACGCCGCCAGGGAACCTACGCCGTAGACGCGCCCTTTATTAAAGCCGCCGACAGACTCTACGAACACGTCGTCGTAGCGAGCGGCCATAGAAGAGGGCGTCTGGGTGGGCGTCGTTTCGCCGACAACCTCGGCAGGGGGCTCAATCTGACTAAGGGCCTCACGATATGCAGCCTATCCAATGAATGTGTTTATACTATAAGTTTTCCTAAGTTATAATCTAAATCCTATGTTTCCCTAAGTTATAATTTGAATCCTACGTTCACCTAATTAAGTTAACAATAATTATATTTCTAATATAAATCTCATAAACATAATTACTTACATCAGTCGCCTGGGCCCTCGCGTCGACGAAGCTCCCGTCTGCCCGCCTCTTGTGTGTATGCAGGAATACATCGTAGGCGGTGACCGACTCCGGCTCTCTCCCCTCCTTTACCGCCCGTTTTGCCTGCATACGAAATATACGTCAAATTTAATTAACTACGTATATTAATAGTACCGAATTTAATAGTGAAATGAATTTGCGGTATCTCACCAAATCTGCACGTGTCGCTGCGTGGGGCTTTGAACCTCCCGTATGCAGACCAGCGGCCTGTCTGCTCGCCTTCGCTTTCTCTGATTTCTCCCTGTACTGAGCAGTATTCATCTTATCCAACATCTGCTCGTAGTACTCCTCCCGGAGCCACTTCTTCCTCGAATGCGCCGTACGAACGTCGTACACCGCATCCCGTATCTTCTTTCCGGCGGCGGCTTTGTAGGCCTTGCGAATCAACTCATCGCGATGGGGGGGCCACCAGAACGTCGTCTGACATACAAATTAAATTATCACGTAATTAAAAAATTAGTGGATTAAAGAATAATTAATAATTAACCAAAAGATATATATATACCTTCATCTCCTCGAGCCAGACGTACTGCATGTTCTGAGGCACCTCAGAAAAATTGAGGTAGGGGCCATGGTAGTTTTCCCGGATAATTTGCCCGAGTATCCGGGCAGCATCATACGGGAAAAACCTACAAAGAAGCAAAGACTGGATTATTAACTTGAATAAATGAAACAAATTTCATAAATTAACTTAAATTTACTTACGTATCACCCGCGGGCCATAGCTCTCGTCGGTTCTCGCCTATCGGCCTCTCTGGAGGCGTCGGAGGATCCGCGGGTCCGCGGATGTACTCAGCGGTAGCAGGATGAAGCTGAATCCGGGGGTACTCCGGAGCCCACCCTGCAGTAACTGATGGTGTACCCGCTGGTGCATCCGGGGGCGGAACGGATCCGCTAGCGGATGGAGTCTCAGGCCTCGATGAAGATGAAGGATGGGTCGCAGAGATAGATCGACGGCGGGAAGAGTCTGTGGCCGGGCTCTCCAGGTCGGGATCGGAGGACTCTATATCCGGGGTATGTGGAAGGCGACCACGACCGCTACCACCACGACCGCTACCATCACGTCCACGGCCGCTACCATCACGTCCACGGCCACCGCTACCACCACGCCCACCACGGCCAGTACCGCCACCACCAGCACCACCACGGCTACCAGCAGCACGAGTGGTAGTGACCATGACCAGTAAATAGAACACATAAATATAATTAACAATATAGAAGTATAAATGAATATAAAACTGAACTAAAATATATATACCAGCAGCAGGGCGGCGAGTGCCGTCAAGACAATGAGAACTAAGAGTGCCATCTGTAAAAAGAAAATCATACAATAAGTAGATGATCGAACGACAAAAACATAAACTGAAATAAGAATGTGTCCGTCTAAACTGAATTCACTAAGTTAGTTGTAAGTGCTTCTAATATATACCGATATTTAATCTAATCATCGTTATCGTCCTCGTCCTCATCGTCATCGTCATCGTTCTCATCCTCATTCTCATCGTCGACTTCATCTATATCATCATCCTCATCGTCGACTTCATCTGTATCATCATCCTCATCCTCATCCTCATCCTCTTCTTCTTCTTCTTCTTCTTCTTCTTCTTCTTCTTCTTCTTCTTCAGGCTCAATACTTGGGACAAGACGCCTCTTTCTCCCCTGGTTGACAGCTAAGTCTTGTATATCAACCTCTTCCTCCCCTCTATTTTCCTCAGCATGAGGTATATCGACATCTTCCACGTCCATGGTATCCGACTGTTGTCCCATGTATTGGGGCTTCTCGATCTGGTCCTCTTGGTATGCTGGGTCTCCAATGTTAAATGTATTTTTAGATTTAATCTTGCATACTGCCCACCAGTCAAATCGATCTCTACGACGCCTTGGGTAGCTTGTATAGTAGACTTGAACAGCCTGACTTGCTATTGCAAACGTGTCGGACCCTCTATACCTCCTGCGATGATTTATATCGACGAATCCAAATTGTTTATCGATTCTCCAACCGATATTTGGTCTCGTATCGAACCACTCACATTTGAACATCACAATATGCATATCATATGGGCCACTATATTGTAAATCTACAATCTCCCGAAGCACTCCATAATAGTCAAAGTCCGGCTCGTCGTCATAGATGGTGCCTCTTATGCAAACACCAGAATTCTTGGTATCGAAGCCGTCATTGAGAAATTCGGCATTTATAGCATGCTGAGTTGACTTAAACTTGAAGCCATTAACGACATAGCCTGACAAAGTCTTTGCATGCTTCTTCGGTCCCAATGCCAAATAATGAATGCTCTCATTTATGAGTGTTGTTTCAGGCAATAAAACCTGTAAACATGTATTGATAATTTAAATATTTTAGCTGCATATATTTTAATGGTAGCCGCATAACATATTATCTCAGTTACTTACGTATTTACGAAACCAGGACGGAAAGGTACAATCAACCTCTCTTTGAAGTCCCTCATCTGTAATATATGGTGTCCTCATTTTGACTTCACCTCTAAATACACTGTTAGAGAGAATAAAAATAAGTGTAGTCACTTAATTCACCAAATTAGAGATTATAACGAGGCGTAATCACTTACTTCTCCAAATCTCTCACTTCTTGTATGTCACAATTTAACAAGACATATCGGTGAGCAGTATCATACTCATCGTCGGTCAACCACCGTTTCTTACTAGCCCCAATAGGCTTGCCCCTTAAATTGAATATACCTCCATCCTCAACGTCTTCTTCATTCCTTTGAGGTCTATTTCGATTTGTCTCGACATGAGTATCGAAATAAATGGAGCAGAAATTTGACACCTCCTCGATAAGATATGATTCGCATATCGAAGCCTCTATATGAGCCTTGTTGCCAACTTTCTTCTTTAGATGGTGTAGGTACCTAAAGAGACAAATTATCTTGAGAATTAACAATGAATTGTAAAATCCACTTAAATTTCACTTAAATTATATCGGTTTTTATTTACCTTTCAAAGGGGTACATCCATCGATAATGAACAGATGCACCGACACGGGCTTCGTATGCTAGATGAATCGGTAGATGCTCCATGCTGTCGAAAAAGCCCGGTGGAAATATTTTCTCTAACTTGCAGATTGTTAAGACAATCTTCTCCTCAAGTTGTACCATATGTTGCACCGTCAGCTTAGTTGAACAGATATCCCTGAAGAATGTAGACAGCTCGGCCAACGGAACCCATACAGCAGAAGGCAACAACTCTCTCAAAGCAATGGGCAGTAATCGTCCTTTATGCGTTCTTCGCTGTGCCACGTCATGTGTTCTGCTGTATTTAGAGACATATACATCCTCTGCAAGCGCTTCGTGATCGACAAGTAATGCATATACTTGTAAGGACGTCGTTTTCTAGTCGACTTTCCTTTTCCCTGTATTGGCTTGTAACGATCCGCATTACAGAAGCTGCAACTTTCTGATACGCAATTCTCTTTGTAGTACAACATGCACCCGTTGCGACAACAATCTATCTTCTCGTACCCCAGTCCCAGTTGTCGGACCATCATCTTTGACTTGTAGAAGTTTTTTGGTAGCTCTTTTGATTCCTTCGGTAACACCTCCTTGATTACTTCTGTGATCCGATTATAGCAAGCTTGTGGCAAGTTAAAATCAGACTTTATGTTCAACAACCGCATCATCACTGACAGTGCGGAATGAGTCTCACAACCAGGATATAGAGAAGTATCTGCGTCCTGAAACATGTCATAGAACTCCTTCGCCTCGGGATTAGGATCCTCCGGATCAAAATTAGGCCCTGCCGCATCATACACCATATCTCGTGCAAGGTTCTGCAGATCTCCATAATCAACAGAGCATCCGTGGTCTTCGATGACATCCGTTGCAGCATTATCATCAAAAGCATAAGTAGCAGCTTCCGCAGCCTGTCTTTCTGAATATAGTTCACCTTGCGATGACCACAGGCCGTAATTACGTACGAAACCCTTACGGGTCAAATGATCTCTCACAGTCACCACTTCTTCGTAACGTCTATTGTGACATTTAACACATGGACACTTAATTTTGTTACCGTCCATGTACTGAGCTTTGCTCATTGCATAATTAAGAAATACTTCCACGCCTGCCTGAAAATCGTCACTCACACCAATTCTACTCTCGTGTTGCCGTTTGTACATCCATGTACGATCAACAAAATAACGACTCATCCTCAATTTGGATGTGAAAATCTGTATCGTAAGACAAACTAAACATAAGAATAGCCCGATACCGATACTCATAAATTTGGATTAGGGTTAGGATGTTAGATATAAGTGAACTAGGTGATGTAGAGTACAATATAGGGAACTGTGAATGGACTGAAAGTTGCACATGAGAAGGTTCAATGAAGGGCCCATAAATGGGTTCACATGATAAGTTAGTAAGAATCCACATCACTATACATACTCCCCCGTCTCAGGAGTGTGTCTGGCTCCTATTTAGAACAGCACAGGTCACAACATGTCCGGAATAGCAAAACAGAGCTCTACAATGTATATCGATATCGGACTATTCCTACGAGTATTGGTATCGGCGATATCAATACTCGTGTGAATAGGAGATTGCAATATAAGTCTAAGCTATCTAGCTAACATGTATACTTGCATTTACATTGTATCATAACTTGTATCTAGTTACCTTGCTAATCATGTATATACTCTTAACATATATGTGAAGACACTATACTAACATGTATTTAAATCAAGGTTCAAAGTATCGGTATCGGAATCGGTATCGGACTATATATTCCTACGAGTATTGGCATCGGTGATATCAATACTCGTGTGAACCAAACTCTGTGTGTGTATTCCAGGTGACAGTGAACCATAAAACAGGTGTATGTGTGAGCTATGAGCTTATGAGTGTTTCAGGAATTACATTCTCAGTTCGACCCAAGACAGTGATTAAGAATTTCTCAGGATTTAACAAACAGTAAACATTAAATAGGAAACTCAGATTTCAGGAACCAACTTACAGTGGGCATGTGTTCATGTGGGCTCAGACATTGGAAAATATTGACAAGAATATTAAATCAAAATCAATTTGAACGAAAAAATTACAGGAACTCAATGCCAGTGGACTAACATCAAAAATCAAATAACTAATTAACCCAACACATTTAATCAATATGGATCAATCTTCAAATCAGTTTAAAAGGGATGAATCAATATCAAGTATTAAGGAAATAAATCTAACATGTTGAATTCTAACTAATCAGTGAACTAACTAATCAGTGAACTAACTAACAGGAATCTAAATGGTGTAATGACAGTTTAACATTAACCAAGTTCGAATTGTAATCGCCAAATTGAATTCTAACTAATCAGTGAACTAACTAACAGGAATCTAATCTAACATGTTGTTTAAACATGGAAAAGAACTTGCAAAAATCAGTATAGAACTGGAATTAAAATCGGTTTCAAACAGGAATGTATCCAGGACTGTATCAGTCCACATTCCAATCCAAACTCAATGTCAAATCCTCATTCAAAATCCCAATTAATTCTCCACATGAACCCAACATCCCAACACATAAACTCTAACATAATAACTAGCTATTCAGAAATAAAATTCTAGATAACACATATTATTAATCGTTAAGAAAAATAGGAAACAGTGGTTACATTGATATATGAAGTATCAGAAATGTAAAACCAGCCTCGACCATACAGGAGAGTTAAGATAAAGCTTCAGGTTAAGTGTCAACGAGAGAGCACGCATGAGATAATAATTCAAAGAGAAAATTTGCATAGGCATGAAAGCTCGAGCGAGTAAGTATCAAATAAATGAATAATACAGTCAACCCAGGAAAATCAGTATTCGGTAGCTTCTAAATCATAGTTTGCGATATCGGCCGATACCGATACTGGTATTGAAGTCGAAAGAGAAAATGTTTGGGAATTGTTCGTCCCCCGTAATGGTTTATGGATCTATCTGAGTGTTGGGTAGTTTAAGAAACTGTCGAAGATGGATGAGCTAGTTTTCTTTTCTTTTCTTTATTTCTTCCTTCCTTCGAACAAGTGCAATGGATAAAAGCAATTGCCAGACAGTCACTGCATATATGGGGCAATTCAACAAACACCCTGGTTGCGTCTGCACCTCACGGCGAGACCATGCCACCGCTCGCCAGTGAATGAAAATACTATCGGGTCACTAACTAAAGGAGCAATTAAGTAGTACTGAGTAGTAGTAGTAGTAGTATAGCAAATACTATTTGTTAATATACTTCCGTGGATTCGTCTTCGTTGCTGATGATTATTAACAAGTTCTTCTCACATTATGTAAACCCTAGAATGCAACACTGATTAAAAAAATATGAATGGAAAAAGTCATAATCCCCACCCCCTCCCCCAAAAGAAGATTAAGAAACAACAATAATAATAAAGAATTTAGAATAGAAAAATGAATGGGTTACTAAAAAAAGGAATGGGTGTTTTGACCGGAGTCGGGATTGTTGGCGTCGCAGTGGAGATTGAAGGAAGCCTTGGCGAATCTGAGGTATATGTAGACCGGGAGAGAAGAGGGGCATGCTGTTGGCAACCCGAAGCAACCCTTTCGACCCCCTGACCCCATTCACCACCCCCCCCCCCCCGCCCTCTCCACCCCCCGCGAAGCCGACCCCCCCCCCCACTCCCCCCCGGCCCCAAAACCCAAAATTAGAGAAAGAGAGAGAGAGAGAGAGAGAGAGAGAGAGAGAGAGAGAGAGATACCTGGTAGAGAGAGAGAGAGAGAGCCGCGAGAGAGAGAGAGAGCCGCGCGCGAGAGAGAGAGAGCCGCGAGAGAGAGAGAGAGTTTTGGGGGGAATGAAAAATTACCCCCGTCGGTTCAATTTAAGTTAGGGCACAGAACCTAGCGACGGAATAGCGACGGAATAAATTAGTCGCTAAACCGTCGCCAATCAAAAGCTGTTTTCCGACGGATATATCCGTCGCCAGTTAGTCGCTAAAGTTTTCGCCAATGTTTTAAAGATTTTGCCGCCAACATTTGCGACGAATAAGCGACGAAAAAGAATCCGTCGCTAACGTTCGTCGACTTAGCGACGGAAACCCGACAAATTTTTACATTTAAAATTGGAAAAAATTATGTTATGTTGTCTGTCGCTAATCCGTCGCTAAGATGTCGGAAACTGGTCGCTATTAGCGACGGAATCCGTCCGTCGCTAAACTTCCGTCGGTAAAGTGGGGTATTTTAGTAGTGATAAGGCGTCCCAAATATTACATATTCAGCTGATCATGAAGCTAGTCGTTACAAAATGTTAGGACTAGCAAGAGTTTAGTCATACATGATCAACCCTAGGATCTGTCAATCATATTACAGCCCGTAGGCAGACAGTAAGTAAGTGCAATCGAGCTAAACAGGTGCTCGTCGGCTAAACGCCTCAAAAGAATATTTTTACAATAGAGTGGGAGAGCCAAAAATAACCCACTCGTTGCCCTGGTTACGCCTGGTGTTCACCATCGGGCTGGAAAGTTGGTAGAACCTCGGGAGCTGCTCCGAAATCTGGCCATACAAAACCACCTGGGTCAGATCCCAGAAAGAGCAAGTGCCACAAAAGGAAGCTTCACTTAGGAACTAAAACCAGCAATTAGCACAATAGTATAAATAAGTAAGAACAGGAAATAAGAAAAATACATCAGGATGATATACGACGAGATAACCATGGAACTATTCAGATAACCAGGTTATAACCCGTAAACCAAACAAGGACCGGGGTTGTAATCCTTCGTCTGAATAGAACTTGGAATTCTCACCATTTATCGGTAAAATAAATACAGGCATTCAGGTCATGCAGTAATCTGGAACAGAATCAGGACAAGACTAGACTGGTTAGACTCCATTCAATCATTTCACGGCCAAGCAAGAATTACGGCTTGATACTTTAACTAACTAGGGTTATCACAGGCCTAGTTACTAGCAAGATTCAGTGAGAATCATCCACAGCCACAAACCCTGCAGTCCATCCAGGTTACCCGGGTTAAAAGATTTAGAGTTGAATTCAGGTGGGTACATCGTCCAGGAAAGGAATGTACCCTTAGGTAGCTTGAAGGATACAACACATGACAGTGTGCTGGAAATATGCCCTACTCGACGGCAGGCTACAGATCCCAAGGCGTGCCCAGGTAACGGGATTGCCTGTAGCTGGAAGATCTCTTTATGACTAGTGTATTAATCTAGTTATTAGCCTTAGTCCATTTCAATAGGTACTCCTGACCGTGGTACTCAGGAGTCCCCTCATAGACATGATGCAAGACAGGACTAGATTATTTGTACAAGCACAATCGTCCACGGTATCCAGATTAATTATATAGGTCATGTCATGTCAGGTAGCCGTCGTAACGGCTTATCAGATATATCATGTCAGGTTTATCATGTCAAGTATACTTGTCAGGAGTGCTCCACGATGGGCCACTATCAGGTCATGTCAGGTTACTTGTCAAGAGTGCACCACTACGGGTCACTATCGTGTCATGCTCAGGTATAATTTTCAAACATATTAAGCAGATTCGTGATTATCAAGTTCATGACAAAAGGCGTTACAAAACATGGGCAAATAGTGATAAATAATAGTACACAGGGCTATTGGAAGTCATACGGCTCAGGCATATGCGGCCAAGAAGTGATCACATGCGGCTGGGAGGGAGCAGCCCATGCGGCTAATAGGGTCAGGCGCATGCGGCTGATAAGGGAAAAGCCCATGCGTCTAAGAAGGAGTTCGGGTCCATGCGGCTGGAAAATGTAGTATCATGCGGCTGGATATAGAAGGAGGTGCATGCGGCTTAGTAGAAGCCCATGCGGCTAGTTGGGTCAGGCGCATGCGGCTGGGAGTGAAGGGCGCATATGCGGCTGATAATGGACTCAGCCATCATACCGCTAAGGGTGCTGATGCATATGCGGCTCGGGAGCAAGGCCTTATGCAGCCAGAATATGAAGGGGGTGCATGCGGCTCGGTTAGGAGCTCATGCGGCCAGGTCGGTTCAAGAGCTCATGCGGCTAAGAAGGAGTACAAGTTCATGCGGCCAGGAGAGGAAAGGGCACATATGCGGCTAAGTGGGAAAAAGTCCATGCGGCTGGAAGAACACTTGCCGCATGAAATGTTCATGCGGTCAAGTCAAGTGCTGTTCTTCTTCACCAAATTTTTGAAAAGAAGAACACCAAGAAGCCATGGCCACCAAGCTGCATAGAACCTTCTTTCGGAGTCCAAATTCGAACTTCTATAGGTCAAATTGGGGCAAAATGAAATGCTCTACAACATGGAACCATCAAAACTCGAAAATAACAAGGTTAAGTAGATCAAAACCCAAGAATTCCAAAAATAATATAAACTTAGATCTACAAGAATCTAGCCATGGAAAGTGAAAATGCCAAGTACTAAAGTGTTTTAGAATGTAGTAAAGAAGAGAATGGTGCAATAAAATCAGAGTTCCTCCATGAAGCAAGTTGTACTTGTCTAGACCTCTTTCTCTTCTCTCTGGTAGGTGAAGGAGTAAATGGAAGAAGAAAAAGAGTAATGAAGAGAGAGAAAGAAGAATGGGTAATAAATACCAAAGGTAGTGGTAGGTAGGGGGTTCATCCATGGTTCATGATAAACCAAAACAATCCCAACCGAACCAAGCCAACCCGGGCCAAGAATAAACCAAGCCATGAAGAAAACTAAACAAGGAATGAAGCAATACAAGATAAAATATGAACACATATTCTAAAATACGTAATACAAACCACAGGTATTACACTTTGACCAGAGGAGGTCATCAGGGTAACAGCACGGCCAACAGCTTCAAGCGCTTGAACCCTCCCTTCTTCGACGGTAGTGAAGATGCTATCGCTGCAGATGCTTGGCTTCAGGACACAGAGGTGATTCTAGAAGCGGCCAGGACTCCAGAGAACGAGAAGGTAGCCATGGTGCACCTGCAATTATTAGATCTTGCCCGCAGCTGGTGGGCAGCACAGGCCGTTGGATTAGCGGCACCCATTGCTTGGGCAGTATTCAGGAAGAGATTCTAGACCAAGTATTTTGATGCTGTAGCTCGGTACGACCTACAGACGAGATTCAACAATCTGAAGCAGATGGGTAGAACGATCGATAGATATGTGGCCCAGTTTTCGAGACTCAGTCGATTTGCTCCTACTTTGGTAGCTACCGAGTATGATAGAGCCCAACGATTTCAGCATGGGCTTCACCTGGAGATTTTGTTGGCAGTTGAGCAGTTTGAGCATCAGACTTTTGATGCAGTCTTCAGCTAGGAGGCATGAGTATACCTCCCAGAGGATTGTGGATAGGGCCGGAGGTCGGAAGAGATCCTACGGCCAGATGAATTAGTCTTCAGCCCTAGCCCCAGCAGCCAGGGCTTTGACTATTAGAGCTCCGAGGCGGACAGCCTCAGTGACGTCGGTTCAGCATTCAGCCCCGACGTATCCTCAGTAGCAGAAGCAGAAGCAGTCTTCCGTTGTAGGTTGTTCTCATTGTGGAAAGCCAGGCCATGTAGTGGCAGAGTGTCGCAGGGCACAAGGATTGTGTCTGGCTTGTGGAGCAGCAGACCATAGGGTTAGATCCTGCCCGAATAGGGGCGGTTCACCATCGTCCAACCTTTCCAGCTCTTTGGTGAGAGGACCAGCTCCGGTCCAGCAGCAGCAGTATCCATTGCCGAGGCCCTTGCCGCCTCAGTCCCAGATGTTCCAGCTACAGAACCCCCAGCAGCATACTCAGGCCCCAGTCCAGAGTCAGAGCAGGCAGCGAGGATTTCAACAGAGGGGACCAGCACCCCGAGGGCATGGTCAGGCTATGGTGATGACCGCAGAGGAAGGATTGGCACCAGGAGAGGTAGTGGCAGGTACTATTCTCGTCAACTCCTTTCCAGCTTTACCTTTATTTGATTCTGGTGCATCGTAATCTTTTATGTCTGCACGATTCGTGACACGGGTAGGATTGGATCCCGAGTCATTATCAGTAAGGCTCAATATACTTACTGGTAACGGACTTGTGGGAGTCGATAGGGTATTTTCCTCGTGTCGGATCGTAGTTAGCGGTAAGGAATTTCCTGCTAGATTGATAGAATTCCCAATGGCCGATTATGATGTGGTCTTAGGGATGGATTGGTTGAGGAACCAGTATGCTAGAATAGACTGCCGTATTGGTAGGGTTATTTTTAGCATTCCAGGAGAGCCAGAATTTTCTTTTTCTTGAGGCACAGTTGAGCCTTCTCCTCCAGTGTTGCGGATGGTGGTAGCAGCAGTGCAGTTGCCCCGGATAGTCAAAAAGTTTCCAGATGTTTTTCCAGAAGAGCTTCCAGGTATGCCGCCAGAGCAGAAGATCGAGTTCACCATAGACTTGATTCTCGGGATAGCCCCAGTGTCAGAGAGAGTCTACCGGATGGCGCCTTCAGAGTTGGAGATCCTGTACAAAATGATTGAAGAACTTCGAACCAAGGGATTCATTCGTGCTAGTGGATCGCCTTGGGGAGCCTCGATGCTTCTTATGAAAAAGAAAGATGGTACGTCCAGGTTATGTATTGATTATCGTACCTTGAACTCAGTGACAATCAAGAACAGATACCCTCTCCCGAGGATAGATGACTTGTTTGATCAGCTCAAAGGGGCAGCAGTATTCTCGAAGATCGACTTGCGCTCAGGATATCATCAGATCAGGATCAGAGAGTAGGACATCCCGAAGACAGCTTTTTGATCGAGGTATGGGCGTTAGGAGTTCCTAGTGATGCCTTTTGGAGCAACCAATACGTCGATTGTATTCATGGATCTCATGAATCGTATCTTCATGCCTTACTTGGATCAGTTTGTGATTGTGTTTTTGGATGACATCCTGGTCTATAGCCGGAGTGAGGCGGAGCATGAGCAGCATCTCCGTATGGTTCTTCAGATTCTCAGGGAGCACCAGCTGTATGCCAAGTTCAGTAAATACGAGTTCTGGCTCGATTGCATTTCGTACTTGGGTCATATCATCACCAGAGGAGGAGTAGAAGTAGATCCCCAGAAGATTATGGCTATTGAGTCATGGCCAGTGCCCAGCACAGTTGTAGAGGTTCGTAGTTTTCTTGGATTGGCCGGTTACTATCGGCAGTTTATTTCAGATTTTGCTCAAATTTCAGCGCCATTGACCCAATTGACCCGCAAGGAGGTACAGTTTGCTTGGACAGCAGAATGTCAGGATTCTTTTAAAAAGTTGAAGCGAGGCTTGATGACGGCCCCTATTCTCGCGCTTCCAGATGGAACCGAAAGATTCTCCGTGTATTGTGATGCTTCAGGCAGAGGCTTAGGATGTGTTCTGATGTAGCATGGGAAGGTAATAGCTTATGCTTCACAATAACTTCGTGATCATGAGAGGAATTACCCAACCCATGACTTGGAGCTGGCAGCAGTAGTGTTTGTACTTAAGTTGTGGAGGCACTACTTGTACGGAGATAGGGTAGAGATTTTTACCGACCACAAGAGCCTAAAGTATGTTTTCACCCAGAAGGATCTTAACATGTGTCAGAGGAGATGGCTGGAGCTGCTTGTGGATTATGATGTCAACCTGCAGTATCATCCTGGGAAGGCCAACATCGTTGCAGATACATTGAGCAGGAGAGCCGGAGTTTATTTCCTAAAGCGCAACCAGAACTGTTAGCAGATCTTCAGAAGATGGGTATTGAAGTTGTTCTTCCTTCCAGTGTAGCATTGATGGCCAGTATGCAAGTTCAGTCCACTATAGTCGAGAGGATCCAGATGGCACAGTCAGCAGATTCCAAGCTTCAGCGACTCAGGACAGAGTATGAGGCAGGACGAAGACCAGAGTTATGCATTCATGAAGACGGTACACTTAGGCATGGTAAGCGTCTTTGTGTACCCAGTGGAGATATCAGACAGAAAATCATGGCAGAGGCTCACAGTTCTCAATATTCCATTCATCCGGACGGTATGAAGATGTACCGCGATATCCATCAGCACTTCTGGTGGAATGACATGAAGAGGGAGATAGCCCGGTTTGTCTCTCGTTGTTTGGTCTGCCAACAAGTTAAGGCTGAAAATCAGAGGCCCGCTGGACTTCTTCAGCCCTTGCCGATTCCAGAATGGAAGTGGAAACATATGACCATGGATTTTGTGATCGGGTTACCTAGATCCCCAGCTGGTAGAGATGCTATCTGGGTTATAATTGATCGGCTCACGAAGGTAGCTCACTTCCTCCCGTTCAGAGTTGGTCAGTCGACAGCTCAGTTAGCAGAGATGTACCTCAGGCAGGTAGTCAGGATACACGGAGTGCCAGTTAGTATCATTGCGGACCGAGATTCAAGATTCATGTCACACTTTTGGCGTAGCCTGCAGGAGAGTTTGGGAACTCGTCTCCAGTTCAGTTCTGCATATCACCCGCAAACAGATAGTCAATCGGAGCGTACGATCCAGACTCTTGAAGACATGTTGAGATCTTGCACACTTGACTTCGGTGGTTCGTGGGAAGATCACCTACACCTGGTAGAATTCTCGTACAACAACAGTTTCCAAGCTAGTATCCAGATGGCACCGTTCGTGGCACTGTATGAAAGGAAGTGCAGATCCCCGTTAGCCTGGAATGATATCGGAGAGAGGCAGATGCTCGGTCCAGAAATGATTGCCCAGACAGTTGAAGTGATCAGAAGAGTCAGGGATCATCTTTGAGTTGTCCAAGATCGCCAGCGCCATTAGGCCGATTCTCATCGGCACCCTCTCGAATTTTCTGTCGATGACCATATATTCCTGAGGATTTCGTCTAACCGTGGCGTCATTCATTTCGGCATACGGAGAAAGCTTAGTCCAAGGTATATAGGGCCATTTGACATTCTGGAGCGAATAGGAGATGTATCCTATCGTCTCGCTCTTCCGCCGTCGCTAAGGGAGGTGCATGACGTGTTCTATGTATCCCAATTACGACGGTATATCCCGGACCCGAGCCACATCCTGGATCATTCGGAATTAGTTGTTGGTACCAACCTTTCGTATGAGGAGAGGCCCGTGTCTATATTAGACCGGAGAGAGAAGACACTCAAGAACAAGACTATCAAGTTAGTCCGAGTTGCTTGGGATCATCACTCTTTGGGTGAGTCAACGTAGAAGCGTGAGGATGATATCTGGTTACGATATCCTGTCTTGTTTGACTCGTGAGGTATAATGTCTTTCTTATGCCTCATGCCTTCGATTCCTTGCTTGAATGAATGATTGCCTGCCTAGTTATAGCTTGCTTGTGATTAATATAGCTTGTCCTCGTCTCTCTAGCCTCTTAATTAAATTCTGAGGATGGAATTCTTTTAAGGTGGGTAGAGTTGTAATGCCTGTGGTTCGTATTACGTATTTTTGGAATACATGTACGTATTTTGTCTTGTATTGCATGATTCCTTGCTTAGTTTTCTTCGTGACTTGGTTTATTCTTGGTTCAGGTTGGCTTGGTTCGGTTTGGGATTGCTTTTGGTTCATCTTGGACCAAAGGGTGAACCCCCTACCTACCACCACCACTACCATTTATTAACCCATTCTTCTTTCTCTCTCTTCATTAACCTCTTCTTCTTCTTCCATTTACTTCTTCACCTACCAGAGAGAGAAAGAGAGGTCTGGGCAAGTGCAACTTGCTTCATAGAGGAACTCCAATTTTATTACTTCATTCTCTTCTTTACAGCATTTTAACTTACTTTAGTACTTGGCATTTCCACTTTACATGGCTAGATTCTTGTAGATCTAAGTTTATTTTATTTTTGGATTTATTGGATTTTGATCTACTTAACCTTGTTATTTCTGAGTTTTGATGGTTCCATGTTGTTGAGAATTTCGTTCTATCCCAGTTTGACCTATGGAAGTACGGATTTGGGCTCCGGATGTTGGAGTTATGGAGCTTGAGAACTTGGTTCTTATGGTGTTCTCCTTCTCCAAATTTTGGAGAAGATGAACTGTGCTTCGCTTGACCGCATGAATATTTCATGTGGCAAGTATTCTATTCAGCCGCATGACTGGAAGTACTTGAGCCGCATGAGGGCCGAACTCATCTAGTCGCATAACTCGCTCAATCTCCAGCCGCATAATACTCTGTACTTCTTGAGCCGCATGAGACGCTACCCATTTAGCCGCATGCACCCTCCCCCTTCCTGGCCGCATGGGACCCCGCTTCTTTCAGCCACATGGAGTCCACTTGCCCTCAGCCGCTTGCGCCCTTGCTCCCGCAGCCGCATGTCCACCCGCCGCATAGGACTTCACTTGACCCGGCCGTATGTACCCTGGCTCGTCCCAGCCGCATGAGAACCCCCTTCCCTTGAGAGCCGCATAGGCATTGATCCTCGTTGGCCGCATATACTGCAGTCTTCTTCCTTAGCCGCATGAGGACCCGAGCTCTCTCAACCGCATGGCTTGAATTTCCCAACCGCATAAGTGTTCCACCATTAGCCGCATGAGTACCCTCCCCTTCCTCCAGCCGCATGGGTTGCCCCTTCTGCCTGTCGCATGGATTCGTCTCTCGTTGGGCCGCATGATTCCTCCCTATGCCTTATCTTATTATTTTATTATTATTGCTACTATTCGTTTAGTATTATTCACTCATGCCTTATAACCCTTAGTGTAATTGGGTCTCCTGATTGAATGCTTGCACCATTATGCCTTGCACATGTACCTGAACATGAAAGTGACCCATCGTGGTGCACTCCTGACAAATGAACATGACATGACCTGATAGTGGCCCATCGTGGCACCCTCCTGACAAGAACACTGGACATGATAACCTGACATGATATATCTTGATAAGCTGTTGCGACGGCTACCTGACATGACATGACCTGTATAATTAACACGGACACCGTGGGCGATTGTGCTTGTACAAATAATCCAGTCCTGTCTTGCACCATGTCTAGGAGGGGACTCCTGAGTACCACGGTCAGGAGTACCTACTGAAATGGACTAAGGCTATTAACTAGATTAATACATTAGTCATAAAGAGATCTCCCAGCTACAGGCGATCCCGTTACCTGGGTGCGCTTGGGATCTGTAGCCTGCCGTCGAGTAGGGCACATTTCCAGCATACTATCATGTGTTGCACCCTTCAAGCTACCTAAGGGTACATGCGTTTCCTGGACGATGTACCAACCTGAATTCAACCCTAATCTTTCGACCTGGGTAACCTGTATGGTCTGCAGGGCTTGTGGCTGTGGAATGATCTCACTGCATCTTGCTAGTAACTAGGCATGTGATAACCCTAGTTAGTTAAAGTATCAAGCCGTAATTCTTGCTTGGCCGTGAAATAATTGGATGGAGTCTAACCAGTCTAGTCTTGTCATGATTCTGTTCTAGATTACTGTATGACCTGAATACCTGTATTTATTTTACCGATAAATGGTAAGAATTCCAAGTTCTGCTCAAACAAAGGGTTACAACCCCGGTCCTTATTTGGGTTACGGGTTGTAACCTGGCTATCTGAATAGTCCCATGGTTATCTCATCGTATATCATCCTGTTATGCTTTTCTTAACTCCTGTCTTATTTATTGCTATATTATTATCTTCTGTTCTAATTACTGGTTTTAGTTCCTAAGTGAAGCTTCTATTGTGGCACTTTCTCTTTCTGGGGTCTGACCCAGCTGGTTTTGTATGACCAGATTTCGAAGCAGCTCCAGAGGATCTACCGACTTTCTAGCCCGATGGTGACGACTAGACGTAACCGGGGCAACAAGTAGGTTTATTTTTGATCTCCCACTTTATTGTAAAAATATTCTTTTGAGGCGTTTAGCCGACGAGCACCTGTTTAGCTCGATCGCACTTACTTATTTACTGTCTGCCTATGGGCTGTAACATGATTGACAGATCCTAGGGTTGATCATGTATGACTAAAACTCTTGCTAGTCCTAACATTTTGTAACGACTAGCTTCATGATCCGCTGAATATGTAATATTTGGGATGCCTTATTATTGTATATTTAATGATCATACATCTTGTGACTTTACTTACTTGCTTGTGATTGAGACACTAGGCTTGTTCATGACCATAGGAGACTGTTGGCTTGTAGTAAACCCTCATGTGCCTAAACAGCCGTGACCGTATAGCGAGGTGGGTTGCACTTTAATATATGTAGCTGGCTACGTCTGCCCCTGCTCTCCAGTATTCTGGTTCTGGGGCATGACAGATCGGAAGAACCTTTGACGATCCACCTCCAAGCCCATAAACCTGGCAGAACTGCACCCCTTACAGCCACTCTGCATAAGGATGCAATCAGCCTCTCTGCGCATGAGGAGCAGATGATAATCCGACTGCCAAGATCTGGCCAAGCGCCAAGGCCTACAACAGAGCCACTGACAATCAGGCTGTCTAGAGCTAGCCAGCAACAGACAGAGGAGCTTAATCCCTCTGTCAAGCCGATAACGATTCGTCTTCCCAGAATGAATCGACAGCCGAACGCTAAGCCGGGGACTGCTAGCCAGCCAACCACTCCCCGTCCAGCATCGAGCACCAAACTGGGGGTCGCTAGTATGCCAACGACTCCCCGTTCTGCTCCACCAATGGAGCCCCTGATGATTAAGCTGCCCAAGTCATCCTCTCAGTCTTCATTGACACAGGGGGTGGCCGAAGAAGAGTCAGAGCTGGCCAAGTATGTGGCTGCTCACACTGATGTTCCATTCGCAGATGATGTAATTCTACTAGAAAAGATACCTTACTTCATCAATAAAAGGCTATCTTTGAACTACCTCGAGCTTAATAAGCTTTGTACAATGTATGCCATGGAACACGGTATAGGCACCCACCTACACACACAGGTGACAAATGTCTACATCGCAAATCAACTTACTCCAGTAGAAGATGCTTATCACATAGTTGAGGGATAGGATCATCCAATCATCTTCGGCCGGAAGAATGATCCACAGCCCTTTAGGATAGAAGAAGTTGATCTCGAACTCGACACCGGGAGACTGCCCCTTTATCTATATAGTTCCCGATCCAAGTAACTCATACAAAATAGGGGTATGATCTGGAAACTACGCCAGGCTTGAACTACGGCATTGGACGACGAATACCCTTACAGTTACCAGTCCCGGCTGGGAAACCACAGGATTACTACAACAAGACCAGATGTGGGCTAGCTTATGTTACACTTGCAACGACCCCTGAAAGCTCAGATGAGGAATGCGACTGGCATTCGCATTCAACCGGATCACCCATTTCCGATTCAGATGTCAGCATAGGGGACGTATTCAGGCAAGCTCTGTCTGTCAAAATGGTATTTACTGATGCCTACGAAGAAGATGAAGATGTACCCAAACTTCTCGAGATGGAACCTTGGATCCAGCAACTAGACGCACAATGGAAAAAATGCTTCAAACTTCGTGAACCTCCTACGAAAGATGAGGTTATGCAAGTTGACCTCGGCAACGAATCCTCCCCAAAGCCAATCTTCGTCAGCAAAAGCCTGACAGATGAAGAGCGAGAGGCGCTTTTGCAACTTGTCAGAGAGTATATTGACGTATTTGCCTGGAGTTATGAAGACATGCTAGGGCTAGACCCCGAGGTCGCACTTCATAAACTCAACATTTGTCCGGACGCAAAGCCGATCAAACAACAGCAAAGACGTTTCCGCCTGGACATCATGAATTCTATCGAAGCTGAGGTCAACAACCTGATAGGCAGCGGCTTCATCCGGGAGGGGCAACATCCAGACTGGGTCGCCAACATAGTGCCAGTCCTCAAGAAGAATGGAAAAATCCAAATTTGTATCGACTTCCGAAATCTAAACGAAGCTTGTCCGAAAGATGAGTTTCCTCTTCCCGTCACGGACATCATGATCGAAAACACATGTGGCTTTGAGTGCATGTCATTCATGGATGGCTTTTCAGGATACAATAAAATCAAAATATTTCCTGATGACGAGAAGCATACATCATTCCAACACCGATTGGCGTGTACTGTTACACTGTCATGCCCTTCGGCTTAAAGAATGTCGGTGCCACATACCAAGGAGCTATGAGCGTCATTTTCAGAGATCACCTGCGTAAGACTGTAGAGTATTACGTCGACGACATAGCTGTCAAAAGCCGCTCTAAGGGAGACCACCTGCAGGATCTGAGGACGGTATTCGACCTGATGTGAGCGCACAACTTGAAGATAAATCCTACCAAATCCTTCTTGGGCGTATCTAGTGAAAAATTCTTGGGTTTTATCATAACTGTCCAGTAAATCCACATAGACCCTGAGAAGACGAAGGTAATCATGGAGATGGGTCCCCCGAAAAATCTCCATAAACTCCGAGGCCTTCAAGGGAGGCTAGCTTACATCAGAAGGTTTATCTCTAACCTCTCCGGACGATGTCATCCATTCACCCACCTCATGAAGAAGGGTATTTCATTCGTATGAGATGAAGAATGCCAGCACGCCTTCAACAACATCAAAGAATATCTGTCGAACCCTCCAGTCCTGGTGGCCCCGGTTGCTGGAAAACCATTCCTGATCTGAGGACGGTATTCGACCTGATGCGAGCGCACAACTTGAAGATGAATCCTACCAAATCCTTCTATGTGCGAGCAATAGAGAATTCTTTCGGTGCTTTGCTAGCACAAAACAATGATGCAGGCCATGAGCAAGCTATATATTACCTTAGCTGAATGATGATGGAGCCGGAGCATTGATACACTGTCGTAGAGAAGGAGTGCCTTGCTCTGGTTTTTGCCATTCAGAAGACGCGACACTATGTCACGGGGCAAACCATCCATGTCGTATCAAGAGTTAACCCCCTCAGGGTCCTCATGACCAAGCTAGGTGTACTCAGCTCTCGGCTCGCTACCTGTGCGATATTATTGTCTCCCTACCACATGATCTTCGTCCCGCAGAAGGTTGTTAAAGGTCAAGCTCTGGCAGACTTTTTAGCAGCTCATCCAGGTTCGGTGTCAACCAGAATAGACGAAGAGATTCTAGATGAGGTGGCCAATTTAAATGTGGCCTCTCATGATGCCATATGGCGAATGTTCTTCGACGGCGATTCCAGAACTGAGCCCAAGGGCAACATCATCGCTGGAGTCAGAGTGGTACTGATTTCTTCCTCCGGGCTGGTGATCAATCGGGCTTGCTCCCTCACGGAGCCCTATTCAAACAACGTGGCCGAGTACAACACTTTGGTCATTGGCCTCCGACTTGCAAAGGAGCTGGGGGTAGAGTATCTTGAAGCATACGGCGATTCGCAGTTAATCGTCAATCGGATCCGGGGTTCATATGAAGTTTGCCATGAAGATATGATCCCCTATCACCAAATAGCGATTAACATCATTTCGTCATTTGAAGGGTTCTTCATAGAACATATTTTCAGACTCCAAAATATCGAAGTCGATGCCCTAGCAGGTCTTGCTGCTTCCCTAGCGGTCCCAAAATATACTCATCATTTGGTGGACGTAATAGGCCACGAATTGGTCTGTCCCAAGAATAACGTTCAATTTCTAGCGACTCATTCCGCTCAGACGGTCGACGAAGTACCAAACTGGAAACAGCCATTCGTAGACTTCATAGTCTATGGCATCTTGTCCGAGAATCCAAAGAAAGCCACTTCTATCAGAAGACGTTCCCTCAGATTCTTCTATGATACAGAGACGAAAATGCTGTATCGGCGATCATACGATTGATTACTGCTTCGGTGTCTGTAAAATACAGAAGCCAAAGAAGCCGTGCGTGAAGCTCACGATGGCGTCTCTGGAGCCCATCAGCCTGGTCCGAAATTACAAGACCATATTCGTCGAATGGGCCATTACTGGCCCACGATGGTTACAGATGTGATAGACTATGCAAAAAAGTGTAAAGCCTGTCAAGTCTACGCAGATTTGATCCACCAGCCATCTGAGTTTCTACATCCGACGGTGGCATCCTGGCCATTCGAAGCATGGGGAAAGGACATCATTGGTCCGATCACTCCGCCTTCGTCCCGAGGACATCGTTTTATACTCGCAATCACAGATTACTTCTCCAAATGGGTGGAGGCTATTCCACTGGCAGAAGTAAAGACTTCAAACGTGATCAGCTTCCTCAAGCATCATGTCATCTATCGCTTTGGACTGTCCCGAAGGATCATCCTGGACAACGGTCCGCAGTTCGCAAGCCACGCCTTCTATCGGTTCTGCGACAAACACTGAATCCAGAATATTGCTTCAACGCCGTACAATTCGGCAGCAAATGGGTTGGCAGAAGCATTCAATAAAACTATAATCAAGCTACTCAAGAAGTTCGTGTCTTCAAACAAACGCGACTGGAATGAGAAGCTTAGCGAATGCTTATGGGCATACCGTACTACAGTCCGGACGGCCACTGGGAACACACCATTCTCCTTGGTATACGGGAGTGAGGAAGTTCTCCCATTGGAGACTTAAATCCCCTCACTCTGCATTGCCCTTACCTATCGATTGACAACGGATGATAATCACCATCGTCGGTTACAAGAGTGGGAGGCTCTAGATGAGAAGCGCCTGTTAGCTCAACAACGAATCAAGCTATACCAAGCGCGTATCTCGGGAGCTTTTAACAAGAAGGTTAAAATCAGAACATTCCAAGTGGGCGATCTCGTTCTGGCAGTTCGGAGGCCGATGGTTATGACTCATAAAACCGTCGACAAATTCTAGCCAAAGTGGGAAGGCCCATTTTTTATCGAGGTTGTATTCTCCAATGGTGCTTACCGCCTCGCAAAACAAAACGGAGACTTGCTCATCTTGCCCATCAACGGCAAGTTCCTGAAGAAGTATTATGTCTAAAACGACATCCTCCAAATCTTCCAGATTGTTGAGTTATGTACCCTCTGGTACCGCTGAACTTATACTCTGGCTCCAAACCTCCAAGATTGTTGAGTTATGTACCCCCAGGTAACGCTGAACTTACACTCTGGTCACTCCAGATGAATCTATATCGCATCTTCTGGGTAGTAAAGTCATGTATGATCACACCTCTGAACTTTTTTCCTAAAAAGTGCTCCTTCCTCATGATCCACTACACGTACTTTCAGTGTATAAAAATGGTAACGGATCCACAAATTTTCCGAAACAACCACGTCGATGTCACCTATGAGTTGTTTCACTTCCATCAAAAACAAACCACCTTTCACGTAGAACTTCCACGTCCATATTACCTCTGAGTTGTTCTGTGTACCCTTCATGGTGTCCACTCCTGCCACGTCCTCATTACCTCTGAGTTGGAAGATTCCATCGAAGAAACCCTCATATTTACCACGTCATCATTACCTCTGAGTAAGTATGTTGGTTCTCTCTCGACTTATTATCCGTACCCAAAACCAGGGTACGCTAAGGATAATAGGCCCACAAATATCCTCTGTTGACCCCAAGTGTCCTCTGTTGACCACAAATGTCCTCTGTTGACCCCAAATGTCCTCAGTTGACAATAAATGTCCTCTGTTGACCACAAATGTCCTCTGTTGACCATAAATGTCCTCAGTTGACCACAAATGTCCTCTGTTGACCACAAATGTCCTCTGTGACCACAAGTCTTGTACTAAACCCTCTAGTACATGCACCTTTTTTCTCATTATCATACGCCTTCGGAGCCCAGCTGTTCCATGGCATTCTTTCGCCCAATACTAAGAACTTCCACGTCCGTCTCACCACGGAATCGTTCTAGGTATCTTTATCAAACTTATTATCCGTACCTACAACCAAGGTATGCCAAGGGTAATAAGTCCATAAAAAGTCCCCCAGTGGGGCAAATATCACGAATACCAAAGATACAGTACAAGCACAATAGATGATGGATGATAAAAATATAGTCATTTATTGAAAAGCAAAAGTATTACATATTTGGGGACCACGTCTCTATCAAAACGAAGGAAAATGACAAAGATAGAAAAAAAAAGGGTCGAGTATGGTTCGGATATACATAATTCTCTGAGTCGATCCCTCAGCACGGCGGTCGATCGCTCAAATCGAAGCTTGGCCCGACGTTCAGCCTCCTGAGTTAGCCGCTCTGTATCTTCTATATGCGCATGGGCCTGCCAGCCATCTTCGAGTCTCTTCAGAGCACGCTCCAGGCCAGCAGAAGTTTGGGTAACCTTTTCGGCCTCCTGAACGATTAGCTCTTTACCCGCGCGGGAGGCCTCGATCTCAGATTCCAAGAAAGCCAGCTTCCTCTGGAGCTCGAGGATCTACTCCCTCGTATCGATTATTTCGCAAGAGGCAGCCGCCTCCCGAGCAATACAATCCTCGCTCCTACGGCTCAGCTGATCGTACTGAATAAACAGATTGTCGAGGTCCCTTATGATAACCGGCTTAGACGTATCTCGTACGGTTCGTACCTTTTCTATGACAGTGATAAGGAAGGCACGCTCCTGATCTATTGCTGAAGATAGATCAACTTCCCGCAGTCCCTGATACTGAGCCACCAGCTGATCAGCTTCCAGTAATTTGGGTTCCAGTAGCTCCACTATCCCCGCCCCACCGGGAAGGATTCTAAGAATTTCAATCTGGCCACGAGCGCATTGACGGGCCAGGGCAAAAGAGATCCCCCTCTCCACAGCAACTTCGACTCCTCGCCTCAGGTAACGGTAGAAACTGTCAACACATCCCTTGACGATTCATCCATAACTTTTGAAGAAGGCGGCATCAAAGCGAGAGTGGCTGGCAGAGTCGAAGAAGATACAACGGAACTTGATGCCCCTGCCACGAGGGAAACAAATTCAGAGCGAAAGGACGCTTGAATAGCGGCCAATTCTTCTTCTACAGCCCAAAGAATCCGGAGGCTCGGCAGGGCAGAGAGGTCGACCTCTGGAGCCACATGAACAGATGAGGGTACAGGGACCAGTTCTTCCTGCTCCGGACGTTCTGCCGCTTGTCCACTCGAACTTGATTCAGCAGAAGGTCCCATAATATAAGTCGGAGGGGGAGGAGGCACGCTCTCTTCCACCAGATTCTCTCTGACAAACTCTACCCTGACAATGTCCGTTATTAGTAGTGAAGGAACAGGACTTGTATATCCAGAGCAACCATCAATCAGCTTAATCTAGAGGATGTGATGATAAAGCAAATAAGCCTCCTCACTAGTCAAGACTTGGCTTATCTTACCAGGGGAGAATTGCGGAGGCTGAGGTTCGCTTACAGCCGCCGTAACCCTTTCACCGGCGACACCCGAACCGAATTCAGTTGGTTCCTCTGCCCCAGTCACCCCAGAAGGAGATACAACTGGATCAGCATCACCCTACTGAAGTTCAGCAGTCTTGGGGATGAGTTTAGCGGAGCCCACGTCGCCCTGGGTCGAGACCTCAGCAACGTAAGACCCTTCAGCCACCGCCGAGAGAACCCAGGCAGAAATAATCTCGACACACATGTCACTAATCAAAGTGGTCAGGACCGGGTTGACTTCAGAAACAGCAGCCGACTCTCGGGAGTTTGACTCCTCGAACGCCTATAGAGAAAAGAAAAATAATTAGAACATAGTTCAGGAAAAGCTAAAGAAAGAGAGGGTTGTAATTCAATTCACCTCCGAAATGGCACCCATATCCTCGCCTCTCTCCTTAATGAGCAGCCGACGAGGCTTAACCGTAGCCCATTTCACGGAGTAGGTTCTGCTGCCACCAACAGACTCAGGCCTACTTTGCTTTCGGAAAGAGCTCGGCTCAACAGGTGGTTGATCCACCACCACCTCATCTGTAGGAGGGAGAGTGTTATCGAGAGCGTGTTCGTCATCCCCTTCGTCCGTATGGCTGGACTCCGAGTCCGACACATCGACCACGTTCTTCCTTCTCTTCCTCGCCTTAGACCCCTTGGGTTTCTCCTCCAAGCCGGTACCAACAATGAAGCTGGTACTCGGGTCAAAGCCAACAGAAGGCTAGTTCTCCATGACGTGGTAGAGAGCCGCCAAATACAAGATCTCTCCTGAATCCCCAGTATCAAGAACCGAGAAGCTAGTACGGGTGTGAACCGTATTATAATAATGCCAGGCCCTGATGCCATCGAGGACGCTGCCTTCAAAACCCAGGCAAGAGCTGGGACTGTCCAGGAAAAATTGGCTATACCTAAACTATCGGGCGAACCTACTGGGCAAGTAAGGCTCCAAGTAGACAGCGTTGCGGTTGCGGTATACCAGATAGGAAGGGCAAATGTTGTGCAACCAAAGGAGCATTTTGCCGCCTAAGAAGTGGGGAGGCCCAATACCATCCAGATGTACAGCCCTTATTTCCTCAGCAGTAAATCGAGGAACAGATACGAAAAATTGTATCTATCCACTCTTGATAGCGCCATCCTACAAGCGCGTATAGTCTCGCAATCCTAAGGTATACGGTGATATTGGAAGATGAAGGCGTCATCTGCAGTTACGCCATCTTCGGGGCCAGGCCTCATTAAAGACCGACAATGCATCAGCAACCGCCCTATCAGATAGTGGTATGGCAGTTCAACATGTTCAAAGTCCTTCGTCGCGTTACGGGCGATGACCTTGGACGTAAAAGTGCAAAGGCCACCGTGTATACTGCACACCATGGCCGGGAGTAGAGCTAGCCTGACTCCGAAGACAAGCTTCACAGCAGGAAGGATGAAATTACGGCTGGTTCTCTCATTGGAACCAGCCCCTCCTGAGACCACGCAATTTTGCAGCCATACCATCAGGAATCCCTCCAGGAGAGCCCTCTCAGACATCAGCTGGCTATCCTGGTAAAAATAGCTAAAGGAGTCAGTTTTACTCCCAAATCTGTCTCCTGTGGCCCTCGATCTCTTGGCCGTCGACACTTGGCTCTGTATTTCCTCGTGGGTTTGAGGACTGCGGGAAGAAACCCGGCTTGATGCACCTAGCGTAAAAAGGTAGGTGAGCCAGGACGAAGTATAGGAAAGGTTCCCTTCTGAGCTACCATCCTTCTTGAGGGATATCTGGTGGCATGTACTGTGATGACACAGTAGTTCCTGGTAGACAGCTACGAAGCCCAGGAACCGTCGCTCCAGATCCTCGAACTCCTCATTCGTCGGAGTATACACTTCAAAAACTTCGTCTCCCCAAGGTAGCTTGGAGACTGTGTGCATCTCGTGTAGATCAATCCCCATCTCCCCCATAAGTGTGAAGAAAGTCCCTGTACGGCAGTTGTACATTTCCAGTAAAGCCATGAATAATTTCTTGTTTATGGGCAAGCCACAGCTGGTACCCCGAATGGCATGGTAGAGTCCAATCTCGCGCAGGAGAGTCTCGTACTTCCGTACGATCCACGTAGACAGGTTGGTCCACGAAGGGAGAGGGTGTAACCAATTCGACAATGACAACAGGCCAACAGGATAGGACCCCTTCCGAGTAAGTTGGTTTATGAAAGTGTCAGCCTCAGAGAACGTAAAATTGGGACCCTGTACATTCAAAAAACTGTTCGGGGCCAACACCATCACGTATCGGCTGACTGGTACCCTGTCCGTGTACACTGACCGCATGTTATTGTTGTAGTAAATTTTGCCCACAATCATCCCGCTCCGGGTCGGAGTCAAGGAATCCTCCATCTTCTTGGTCATGGGCAACATGTTGAACCATGACAGTGGGAAGTGATGCTCCATCAGAGGAATATGGATCGCCATCCCATCAGAGGTAAAATTCCAGCTCTTAGATACATCCAGAACTTGGGAGTTCTTCACAGTCAGGGTGTCCCCGAAGAGGAATGCAGGCTTCAAGTGTTTGCCCCCCTGCAGCCCTGAGTTCATCATCTCCGAAATAAAGAAGAATGACTACTTTTTTATGTCATCCAACCTCTCTAAAGGTTCATCTTTTGGAAACTGGTTCACCACATACTCGACTATGTGGTCATACCTATAGCCCACAGCAGATTGGGTGCGACCCACCAGAGGTTCTTCCGCAGCATTAACTGGCAAGTTCACTGAAAGAAGGACAAAGGAAACAAAGTCAGGAGATGATCAGAAAATATTTAAAAAGAGTTCATGCGGCTCTGTTTAGACGGGTCCTTATGCGGATCAGTTTTAACAGAGTTCATGCAGCTCTGTTTGGACGGATCCTTATGCGGCTCAGTTTTAACGGAGTTCATGCAGCTCTGTTTTGAGGGGTCCTTATGTGGTTCGGTTTTAACGGAATTCATGCGGCTCTACTTTGATGGGTTCATATGCAGTTCTGTTCAAGGGACTTCATGCAGTCCAGTTCATCAGGAGTTCATACGGCTTTGTTTAGCAGGGTCTCACGCGGCCGAGTTTAGATGAGCTTATACGGTCCAGGTTTTAAAGGGGGCTTTATGCGGCTCAGTTCTAAAAGAGCTCATGCGGTTCTGTTCAATGGGGCTTATACGGCCTAGTTCAGATAAGCTTATGCGGCTCTGATCTGTTGGGACTTATGCGGCCCAGTTCAGATAAGCTTATGCGGCTCGGATCTGTTGGGGCTTATGCGGCCCAGTTCAGATAAGCTTATGCGGCTCTGATCTGTTGGAGCTTATGCGGCCTAGTTCATCAGAGCTCATGCGGTCCTGTTCAGTGGGACTTTATACGGTTCAGTTTTAAAGGTGTTTATGCGGCCCAGTTCATCAGGAGCTCATACGATTCTATTCAGTGGGACTTCTTACAGTTCAATTTTAAAGGTTCTTATGCGGCCCAGTTCATCAGGAGCTCATACGATTCTATTCAATGGGACTTCATGCAGTTCAGTTTTAAACGTGCTTATGCGGCTCAGTTATTTCTCACGCGGCTCAAACATGGGGCATACCCCATGCGGCTCGGACATGAGAAGTTCATACGGCCCATACAACATATGCGGCTTCATCGTACTGAACTTGGGTAGTTCAATGAAGATGAAGGACGCATTAAATGCCAAGGAGAAAAGGCTTGTGCATAAAACATGCAACAGAGCCATTTTTATTAGGGTTTGAAGCATACGGTCTTCCACATAATCCTTACCATCAATGGCGGGGTGGACATCAGGATGAATTGTGGGCGCCTCAGTCGATGAAGAAGCCGTTCTCTTACCCTTCACCACAGCACTAGAGGAAGCTTTGGAGGCCATTGTTGATCGGTGATCAAGAGAGAAGACGACGGCAACTAGGGTAAGAAAAGTTGAAGAGAAAAGAAAGTAAAGAGTCTCTCTCTCCCAAAGAACCCATATTTATAGGCTGATGGGGGGCATGCGGATCAAGGAACTCTTCGCATGACGCATCGCCTAGAAAACAAAGCCGACTCTTGGATTTCTAACCCCTGTATGCGAAAAAGATTAATCTTAATCATTAAAGAAAAATCTAAATATTTAAAGCTGACTCTTGGGATCCTATCCCAAAAGACGGCTTTAAATCAGAGCAAATCAAAGGCAAATAAATGAGATGCCTACGTGGCACAGAACAGTCTATACGGCCAGAACATCCATGCGGCCAGAACATCCATGCGGCCAGAATATCCTATGCGACCAGAAGAGTCTATGCGACAAGAGGAGCTTGTGCGGACATAGCCATGCTTCTTATTCAAACTATTTCAATTTTACAAATTGAAAACTTTGAAGGGGGTGTTGTAGAAGCATAGAAAAGGAACAGAAAAGATTCATGCGGCTCAAAAGTCCTTTAGAGCTTCATGCGGCTCAAAAGTCCTTTAGGACTTTATGCGGCTCAAAAGTCCTTTAGGGCTTCATGTGGCTCAAAAGTTCTTTAGAGAGAGAACAATAATGTAAATAGCTACTATAAGTAGAGAACTATCAGTGACTAGTGATGTAGAGTACAAGATAGACATGTGAACGGCTTGAATTTGCCCATAATTACACTAAAGAGTTTGTACAATGATTACCTACTTTGGAATTGTTCACATGACTGCTTCTACTCACCCGTACCCCAATCAATACACAAGGATCCAGACAAGTTATGTTATTGTACATATTTCACATAAGGGCCCATAAATGGGTGCACATGACATATGATGGCTCTGTGAACATGAGAGTACATGAATCACAAGAGTATACATGAATAGTGAAAGCACAGGAGTACATAATGAAAGTGAAATGCACATAACATGATGTACCCGATGCTCCCGAGGGGGATAACATCTCAATGTAAGGATCCATATAGTACCAATCCGTGTTAACAACGTGACAACATCAATTAAAGTAATCTAGAGCAAGAATATAAATCCTAACAAGTATGAAATGATCAAAGAATGTACTCGTCTGATATCTTGAGTATCTGCTAAGTGTAATTTCCAGACAAAGTAGATGAGTCCTATTTAGAGAAACACAGGTCACAACATGTCCAGAATGGTAATACTGAAGATTACAATGCATTCTAGGTCATTCTAGACTAAAGTCAACTTTTGGTCAACTCTAGTCAACTACACTAGTCAATTTAGGTCAACTAAGCCATACTTGGTCCAAGCCTAGACCAACAAGTCTCACTAAGCCTAACCAAGCCCAGGCTAGCACTCAAACACATTACCAAGCCAAAATAAACCACACAAGTCTATACACTATACATAAATACATGTATACATACTTGTATATATACCTACATTACATTACATGTATTCTTACACTGCATCTATACCTTATATATATTACATTATTCATACATTACATTATATACATCTATCTATACATATTACATTCATTCATTCATGTATTACATTATATACATAGAGCAAAAAGTGTAAAAAAATACATAGAGAGAAAAGTGTGTGTGAGAGCATGGTAAATTGTGTGTCACATGGTAGTTGTGATAGGGGAGTGTGTGTGTGGAAAGTGAGTGGGGTGTGTGTGTACAGGCAAGAGAGTGATAGGGTGTATGTGTGTGTGTGTGGACAGTGAGTGGTGTGTGTGTGTGTGTGTGTCTTAGTGTATCAGAGAAGTGATGCAATGATTAGTGCAATACAGTGAGGTGATCTTAAGTTCATTGTGTAATCAAGTTCAGGTTAACATATAACAATCTCAGATTTATCTCAGGAATCTTAGGTTAATCACATACAACCTAAACACATGGTCAAGACAATGGCTAAGTTGCCAACCAAGCTACTGTTATGGCCTGCTGCTATGGTAACAATGCCATACCAAGCCAACCAAGACCAATCCAATTAAACTTCTCTCTTTTGCTGCCACGGTCTGCAAACAAACTGCTAAGCCAAGCCATGACAGGCCAATAAACATACTCACTCAATTAAACCTCAGTATTCATCTTCCAACCCAACATCTGAATTCAATCCCAGGATAAATCAAACCTCACCACATATATTCCTCACTCACAATTGAACTCAAAGCTAAGCCATGACAGCCAGGGCAAGCTAGGCCAAGCCTGCACTACTGCTGCTGCAAGCCAGCTAGGCTAAGTAAGCCATGGCAAGCCAAGGCAAGAAAATCCAGAGACTGATAAAATCTAAGATGACTGTTGTAAACTTCCCATATACTGATAAAGAACTAAGGTCTGAACCATATCCTCAATTCTCTGCTTCAAATCAACAACTAAAGATACAAACTTGTATTCCCACACTCATACAATATACATATGTAAACTATATATAACATAGAGACACATCTAATTATAACCTAATATCAAATTTCAAATACATGATCTCATCTCAGTTAACATTCAACATATATGCATCATGTATATAACCACACTAAAACTAGAAATTTCTAAATCCTACTGAATTATAGAACCTACATATCAGTACCAAATCCCAGGTGAACATATGTACTCACGACTAAAATACAAGGTTTTAGCAACGGCCCTATCCGTCGGAAATTCGTCGGTAATTCCTATTACCGACGTATTTTCGACGGATACTGGCTGAAAAATTCGTCGAGAATAACCTCGTCGCTAAAACTAGCTCGTAGCTAGTCCGCCGCTCTACGACTAATTAGCGACGGATTTTCGTTGGCAAAATAAAAACTTTTAGCGACGGCTAACCGACGGCTTCTCGTCAACTACGATAGTTTAAATTTTTAATATATTCATAAAATTAGCTACGAAAAATTTGTCGCTAAATCGTCGCTAACCGTGTATCCGAGGTTTTCTGATACACAATATCCATCGCTCAAAGCGTCACCATCCTCGTCGGATTAGCGGCGGAAGAGCAACGGATAATACTTCGCCACCCTTCTGGAAATCTTCTATATATTCCAGAATATGAGCGACGGAACGTCCGTCGCTCTTCCGTCGTGTAATTTTTCCAAAAATAGGCCGACGGACAATCCGTCAGGAAACTGTTGCTAGCTGCAAATGTCGGTCGGTAATCCATCGATAATCCGCCGCTACCTGCAAAAGTCCGTCGGTAAGCCGTCGGTAATCCGTCGCTAACTAAAATATTTTTGAAGAAAAATTGCAGGAAAGAGACTATTCGCTGTAATATAACATATTCAGCATCCACCATAAATAAATATAACATATCCGACATCCAATTTATCCAACAAATATCCATATTGCCAACACAATATATCCATGTAGAAGCATGGAAAAGGAACAGGAAAGCTTCATGCGGCTCAAAAGTCCTTTAGAGCTTTATGCGGCTCAAAAGTCCTTTAGAGCTTCATGCGGCTCAAAAGTCTCTTAAGGCTTCATGCGGCTCAAAAGTCTTTTAAGGATCCATGCGGCTGGAAAGTACACAATAGCTCTATACGGCTCGGAACAGGCCACGTGGCTCTATACAGTTCAAACTAGGCATCTACAGCTGGCCATCACTACTCTGTGCAGCTAGCTCATTAAAAGCTCTGACGCAATGCAGCAGCCCTGACACTACGGATTGACAGCTCTGACATAAAGGTGAAATAATGACTCTTGACGTGCTCCTAGAGAGACGAAGAAAATCTTTATAGCTGGCACGATCCACCCATTTCCAAAGCTCTTTATGCGGCTCAGTCGTCCATGCGGCTCAGTTGTAAGGACGTCCATGCGGCTCAGTCGTAAGGACGTCCATACGGTTCAGATTAAAGGACGTCCATGCGACTCAGTTGTAAGGACGTCCATACGACTCAGTGGTAAGGATCTCCATGCGGTTCAGATTAAGGGACGTCCATGCGGCTCAGTTATAAGGACGTTCATGCGGCTGAGTTGTAAGGACGTCCTTGCGGCTCAGTTGTAAAGACCTCCATGCCGTTCAGATTAAAGGACTTCCATACGGCTCAGTTGTAAGGACGTCCATACGGCTCAATTGTAAGGACCTCCATGCGGTTCAGATTAAAGGACTTCTATGCGGTTCAGATAAGGCCACCCTTATGTGGCTTTGACACGAGGCCGCACTCATACGGCTCAACTATGACAGTCCTCCATGCGGCTCGTAGCAGTTGGGACACATGGAAGGAGTTGATCAAATCTCAACAACTCTAATTTATGGAAATCGACATAACAGGCAGTTGGGACATGTGGCAGAAGATTGACCGAGACTTATCCCATCGGATTTGATGCTATCAACAAATCATCATAATGCAGATTTGGTACAATCAACATTAACTGCCCAGATCGATTTCCAACAAACTATCCAGATTTGTTACAATCAACATTAACTGCCCAGATTTGTTACAATCAACATTAACTGCCCAGATTTGTTGCAATCAACATTAACATCCCGGATTGATTTTCAACAAACAGGATCAAGACAAATCTTAACGAATCCCTAACCACCCACTTTTAAAGGAGCAATTACTGCACACCCTACTTATCATAAAGCCCTACAAATAGCAAGGTGTCATTCCCTTGCAAAAAAAGGTGGACACAGAGAGCGGCGGAGACATACAAAGAGATATAGAGCCAAGAGCACCCAGCAGGAGCATTTCTTCACCAGAGTCGAAGCGACGTCCGATCGTCCAAGGAGTAAGGCAGAGTTGTAGCACTCTCCCGAGCCTCTACCGTCAACCCCAGAATCAAAAATAAATAATTGTACTTTAGATTGCTTTTCCTAGGTTTTATTCCTAAGCTCTCTTTTGTACAAACGAGTTTGTATTGTGAAGTAAAAGTCCAGTCCTCCCATAAAACTGTCCTGTTCGTTTATAATCAATGGCAAACACTCCAAACATCCAATATATCACAACATACACAAAAAATATCTAACACAATGACCAACAAAATATCCAACACGCTATCCCAACATACATAGCAAAATATCCAAACATAAACAACCCAATACAAATACGAAGGCTCAATCTGGTTGCGTTGAGACATATACCATTCTAACAGCCACTTTGCAAAATATCCAAACATAAATAATCCAACACAATGCCTCAAAAAAGACCGTAAGTCAGATGATGAATCCTCACAGCCAGGGATCATAGTTGCGTTGGGGCATGTACCATTCTATCAGCCACTTTGCATACGAAGGCTCAATTTGGTTGAGGTCTTCTGTAGGGACAGGAGGGTCGGCCCCGATACTACTACTCTCTGACGGTGGCTCCTTCATAACTTCAACCTTGGGAGCAATCTCTTCCCTAATGGTCATCGATTATTTCTTGACCTCGACCTTTGGTAACAATACCTCCTTAACAGTCACCGGCTCTTGTTTGACGATGAGGACTTCCTCTGTGTCGACCTCTAAGGGTTCCTTGCCTCGGCCCCTTCCTCGGCTAGCAGCACCACCTCGGGGAGTCTTGGGAGCCATCTCTTTGACAACAGAAATTTTCATATAGGGTAAAGAAATTTACTCAAATTATAAAATAAATAAGAAGTTTATGAAAATTTTCAGCCACATATGATATCCACCTCGGGGAGTCTTGGGAGCCTTCTTCTCTCCTCTATCGTGGCTCTGGACCCATCTGCACCTCCCTACTTCCCTTCTTCTTATTTGACTCTCTCAGCCACATATGATATCCAGCTCAAGTGTAGAGTCGATGGAGAAAAATTAGGCAGGAAGAGGAGGGGGAACCAGCACAGCCGACAGCCTGACCTGGAAGAAGTACAGAGGTTTTGCTGGAGGTGCTGGCAATTTTCCCAAGATGGTGTTGAGGAGCAAGTGTAGAGTCGGCCGAAGGAAGCTATGGCTCCTTCGGCCGACTCTACACTTTTTCCTCAACACCATCCTGGAAAAATTGCCAACACCTCCAGTAAAACCTCTGTACTTTCTCCAGGTCATGCCGTCGGCTGTACTGGTTCCAAAACTTTGCCCCGGAGATTACTATCCTGATCACCATGTTGTACCATAGATTAATGTAAATGGAGCTGGAGCCAAAATACATAATCTAAAATACAAAATACAGAATCCAATCCCTGGATTCGCTGAAAATACAAAAACAAATATTGACACACAGTTCTAATTTATATGTGTTTTAAGTGTGAGAACGGATGGCTCAGAACACAACCCAACTGGAGAGGATACTCTGAGAGATCCATCTGAGTATGACGTATACTCTGAGAGATCACCTTTACAAGAATGATATTAGTAGTAGGATTGAGTGTTGGAGGAGATATTATCAGAGTATACGTCCTACTCAGATGGGTCTCTCATCGTTACTATTTTTTTCTGACAGTATGGTGGATGTGCTCCGTCAACAGATTCTTGCTCCAAGCCAAAACTTTGCCCTGGAGCTCAAGTGGACATCCTTCGTGTAGAGCTCGAGCGAGAGATTTTTGACAGCTTGGTGGTCTCCTTTGTCAAAGGATTCTTGCTCGTCCCACAATTGGTTGTGGGACGAGCAAGAATCCTTGACAAAGGAGACCACCATGCTGTCAGGAACCTCTCATTCGAGCTCTACACGAAGGATGTCTACTTGAGCTCCGGGGCAAAGTTTTGGCTCGGAGCAAGAATCTGTTGATGGAGCACATCCACCATACTGTCAGAAAAAAATAGTAACGGTGAGAGACCCATCTGAGTAGGACGTATACTCTGATGATATCTCCTCCAACACTCAACCCTACTACTGATATCATTCTTGTAAAGGTGATCTCTCAGAGTATACATCCTACTCAGATGGATCTCTAGAGTATCCTCTCCGGTTGGTTGTCGTGTCATCATTGCCGAGGGATGAGGGTTGGAGGACAGTCAACTTCATCTACGGCTACATAGATTTTGCCTAGCCAGTCGAATGGCTGCAGGGACTATGTCCTGATCACCATATCGTAGTCCAATACAATCCAGAGATTGACACAGTACTAATTCATATATGTAGTCCAATACAAATAGTCTAATACAAAAAAAAATCCAATACAAATAGTCCAATACAAATAAGTTCAGTAATAGCTAATGAGAACCACGCAGCTCACGTTAATGCTCAGTGATACGATCACGCAACCACCTCGAATAAGTGGGATCGACGGCGTTAGGAGAGATGTAGTCCCTTGCAAGTGCTGCATGAATAAAACTCCTGGTCTCACTAGCTATCGGTGCTGGATGAATAGAACTTCCGGTCTCAGTAGCTACTGGAGCCACATCCTCCTTAACAGTAGGAGGAGCCACCTCAGCATTCAATGTTTCCCTTAAACGTCGTGCCGCTCCTTGATTCATGGGTGCCATCTGGTAAGATCAATATTCACAAATAATATAATTGTAACATAAGCAAGCTAACTAAAGGAACCATCATGTCGTTTGAGTATATTTTTTATAGGACTGCATCAGTCAGGTAAGTCATTATATCAGTAAAATCAGTTAGGATACATGAGTATGTATCAATGCATTGGATTTGTGTGTGTCTAAGTATAAGGTATCAATTAGTAAGGTGAATGTTCAGAGGATGAGAGTTTAGAGTGGTTAGGGTAAGGCAATTTGCCTATTAGGAGTAGGCCATCTTGGGCCAATGGCATAGGCAGATTTCAGTCAGTAAGTGATATAACTGTCAAGTGACAGTGGATATCAGTCCTAGTATCCCAAGTATCAGTTAAGAAGTGTGTGTGTGTGTGTTAAGAGTGTGAGCATTTTATGAGTGAGTCCCTTTGTATTTGGGTGATGTAAAACCCCTAAATTTCTACTATTTTTTAAATAAATTTACTAATTTTTTTATTTTTGTATATTGTATATCGCGTAGTTGTATTGTACGTCGCGTGCAAAATTTTGTTTTTCGTAATTGCTCGACTAGTACGACTATGTGCGAGCGTACATATTTTTGAAAAATATTTTTCTCTATTTTTATAGTTTCGAAATAATATAGATAATAATTATTTTTAGCTATCGTGCCTAAATTTTCAAGTTTATGATTTTAATTATGAAAAGCCTTTCATTTATACAGATATAATAATAAATAATTTTCCTATAAAATGGTATATTAGAAAAGTATATTTATGTAAATATTATTTGGACATACATATATATTTCGTAATTATTTATTAGTTTATTTTAAAAAATAATGTAATTTTAGAAATTATTATTATTAGTATTTTTGGAAAATATATTTTTAAATTATTGTAGCGATTTAAATCTTGATTTGATTTTATGAATTTATTTAAATAGTTAAATTAATATATATATTTGAAATTTGATTGATTTTAAACTAAAGGATGGAATTTAATTAGATTTAAATTAATTTAGATTTGGATTGAAATTTATTGAATTTGATTTAAAATAAATAGAGGAATTATCTAAAGGGATTTACAACTATCATAATCCTTATCTAAATAGTAGCTTCCACCTCCTATATAAGGAGAGACTTATTATTCTCTATTTCATTAATTTTCTCCACCTACAAATGTGTTTGTGCATCGTGTCCGTGCACATCAAGCCATATCCATTCACTTCTTCTATTTTTCATCCAAATTGATTAATGTTCTCATTAAAATAATTCTCTTCTCCCTTCTATCTACTTTCTCTTATCGCAAATTCTTACTATCCCTTTATCGATCAACCATGTCCGTCTATCCTAGTAGTCCTTAAATTTCGAGTACGAAAATTTTCAAAGGTGGGTAGATTTGTAACTCATCTTCCCGAAATTATTATTTTTTAAATTATATCTATATATTTTAATTCCGTGTTTAAAAGTAATTTTGTAAAAGATATTTTGTGATTACTTTTGTTACCAAAAACTAGTTTTAAATTAATGGTTTGAAATAATGTTTCTAAAAAAAAATGTTCTCGAATTTTTATTTGAAATATAAAATATATTTTTATTATTTTTGGTCTTCTAAAAATTGGTTTTTAAAAAAAAATGAGCGATAAAAGATTTTTTTTGTCTATTTATTTTTAAATAACGATTTGGATTTATAAAAGTAAGTTTTATAATATTTAATGACATCGAGTATTATTTGATATGTTAATCAGTTATTTGATTATATTTAAATTTATTTAAATTATCTTGATGGTTATCAACTATACTTTAAATTATGTTGATAATTTAAATATTGTTTAAAATACTTACGATGACTAATTGGAGCATTACGATTTGTCTAATCTAGATTTGAAATGTTATTTGATTAAATGATTTATTTATTATTTGATTTAAATTATTTTGATAAATATAGATATTATTTTAAAGTTATTATGTTGAGTTTGATTTGGATTTGGATTCATATGATTTGAATTATTTGATAATATAGAATAATACTTAAAGTTATTATGGTGATCATTTAAAGGTTTGCAATCAAATTAATTTGTTTTTTAAATAATTTTTTTGATTTAAATTTATGGGAAGATTTATCCATTAGAATTTATTATCCTATTGGAATCACATTTGGCATTAATTAGATCATTTTTTTATTTAAATCAAATCCTATCTAATTTAGGAGATAAATCTGAAATAAATACCTATATAAACCCAATACATCCCCCTTCTATCAGCCATAATTCGAAATTATTTTTAGTCCAATAGAAACTCTAAAATTCGTCATTAGAATTCAGCCCCATTTTTTAGCAGCAAGAGCAACTTACAACGACGATATCTCCTAGTTCCGAACTCCGTTTCGCCTCCAGTTTAAGAAGCGTATCGAGATAAGGTTTCCAAAAACATATTTTAATAGACAACATTCGTTCTGTAGATTTCTACAAAACTGTTTGAGTATCTAGTGTCCCAAAAATAAATGTGTTTCAGTATTTTTGCGATTTCGAGAGATTCCGGAAACGAAAATACGATCCGTTTAGTTTTTTGGAAAGCTAATACGAAAACCTATACCATATCCCAACATTAGAATTTATTAAATAAATATAATAGGTGCAGTATTAATTATAATTATATAATAGACTATTTTCAGCATCTGAAGTTGTTCCTGCACCTTCCTCTTTGTCCGCTGTTGTTGATTCGTCGCCAGGATATCATCTTACCTCACTCGGACATCAGGCAAGACACCTTGCCTTTACTGTTTAATTTTTTGCTCAATATCATGCATGTTTTATTTCTTATAAGTTGTTCTTTTAAAATCCTATGTAGTTGTAAATTATTATATTTTAGTTTTCTTTATGCACTAGGCCTAGAGTTAAGGGACCATCTTTGTTTGTGCCGCATTCATTGACTCGACACATATGTGCCACGATATCACGTGTCTCATATAGATTCGGACGTGCGTACCGACCGTACATCGGTGCGTACAGGACGAGCGTTAGGATATAACTGCTAATATAGTTGTCTAGAAGACTTAGCGGTTATTAGAAATATCGTGGTGTAGATTCAGCACGAGTAGTGCATGGGGAGGGTGAAGACAGTTATTAGGGGCAGGGGCTTTCACACATTTACTTTTCTCTAGCTGCCATTTGTAACTCAGCCGAGAGCTAGTGTGTCGTGCACTTATTTACTTTTCTCTAGATGCCACTAGTGCCTCGATTGAAATACAAATGTGTCATGCATTTACTTTCCTCTAGCTGTCGTTAGTGACTCACCCAAGAGCTAGTGGCCGTGTATTTATTTTTCTCTAGATGCCCCTTAGCTCTCACTCGAGTGCTAATGGGCCGTGCATTTACTTTTCTCTAGACGCCACTAGTGCTTTGGTTCAAACGCTAATGCGCCGTATTTCTAGTCTCGGGATCCCTTGTGTGAAACGTTGTCTTCAAATTGCATTTTCACATAGAATAGTTAAGGACCTTTATTTGTTTAGTCATATGTACTTTTTTGTTGAGCTTTTATTATTCAGTTTGAGCTTTTATTATTCAGTTATTGGCATGATATTATGTGTCTTGTTACGTCCCTCTGAGGACCTGGTTATCTCGGCAGGTGTGTACTCTTGTCTTTCGCAGGTGTTCTAGCTCTAGCCGTGACCATCTCTATTTCTTCGAAGATGATTGCGCTTGGATCGTCTTCGTTTCGCTCGCCAAACTCATTTCATTTCCATGTATTTCTTTTCTTACATGTTGGTAGTGGATATGTCTCCGCCCAACATATTATATCAAGACAATTCATAATCATTATTTAAAATCTTTTATTCTTTTATTTTGTGTGGATGAGATTAGTCATAGTTTCTAATGCATATTACAGCTTATGTATACATACAAGGCCATGTACTTCGTATGTATACAGCTGGTATGTTTACGTTCCTAGTCCTACGTATTTTGGGACTGGGGCATTACATATTTTTGTGGTGGCCCATGCAGGTCAAAATAAATTGTTTGGTTACTTTACCGTACCAAGCAAGCCTGCGTATAGGATTAGAAGTCTAGGATCTCATCCACATACTTGACCTCTTTCCTCGATCCGATATTTGAATTACCGTTCGACTCATCAATTGCATCTTGCTTGAATCCTCCTATCATTATTCTTATCTTCCCTTCGTGTTTGCTAGAGATTGACCCTACTAGTTAGATATCCTAAACACTATTAGTTTAATTCTTTTAAGTTGGGTAGAATGCTTTATGACCTAGTAATTTCTTTGTCCTTGTGACCTATTTTAGTAAGTTCACTTAGATTCTAGAATTTGGAGGACCATAACCCATCTAGTCAACTAAGGACTTGGACAAGAAGACTATAGGACAACTGTATAAAGACCATCACAGGACATGACTTAGATCCTTTAGAAGTTCGACTATACTCCCTCTCAATTTTAAACTCTCGTGCCTATATTTTTACTATCTAGACTAATGATGCGAATGTAGCCTAGTTTTTGCAAGCTAAATTCTTTATCAAGCTTGTTCATGACATATGTTATTGGAGGCCTCTGCTAACGTATTATCTACTCAGAACCGGTGCATGATGGTCTGATCAACCTAGTGCACTTTGGTTCGCTTACATCTACCGTTCTACGTGGATGGGGACATAGCTAAACTTTCCCTCTAGAGTCCCATCCGTGACTGCCTTGGCAACTCCTTTTGAATTATTCGGTCGCCTTTGAACCACGTATTCGTATTCGATAACGCCTCCTTCGAACTCTATATTGATTTCGCCTTCGCATATTTTAGAAGGACAAAGGCGTTACACTAGAACTTCCTCTAGCCATCCTATCGACTATGACCGTTCTCACTCGATGTTGCTATATCTTCATCCTAAACTACTAATCCTTTTTCTCGGCCCTATATTTACTATCATGACCTTCTAATCGCTTAATTTAGGAGTAAAATTAAATTCGTTCTCTTAAATCGTGCCCTCAACCTACTCTCAAAATATATCTTTTTAGGTCTCCAATTTATCCTCTTGATACCATATTACTCCTTGCATGTTATCATGACTAACTTTAACCCTAAACTTTTTAATTGTTGCTTAAAACTCATGATCCTCATTCACTACCCACGACCATACCCGTATTATTTTTCTATGATCTAGATCGGAACTTCTTACGACATAATTTTGTTGAGGCTCATAATTGATTGTTTCCCACCGATACCCCCTTGTGTCTTTTCAACCTCCTACTAATTCTTAATTTCGAGGACGAAATTCTTTTAAGTTGGGTAGGATGTAAAACCCCTAAATTTTTACTATTTTTTAAATAAATTTGATACTAATTTTTTTATTTTTGTATATTGCATATCGCGTAGTTGCATTGTACGTCGCGCGCAAAATTTTGTTTTTCGTAATTGCTCGACTAGTACGACTATGTACGAGCGTACATATTTTTGAAAAATATTTTTCTCTATTTTTATAGTTTCAAATAATATAGATAATAATTATTTTTAGCTATCGTGCCTAAATTTTCATGTTTATGATTTTAATTATGAAAAGCCTTTCATTTATACAGATATAATAATAAATAATTTTCCTATAAAATGGTATATTAGAAAAGTATATTTATGTAAATATTATTTGGACATACATATATATTTCGTAATTATTTATTAGTTTATTTTAAAAATAATAATATAATTTTAGAAATTATTATTATTAGTATTTTTAGAAAATATATTTTAAAATTATTGTGGCGATTTAAATCTTGATTTGATTTTATGGATTTATTTAAATAGTTAAATTAATATATATTTGAAATTTGATTGATTTTAAACTAAAGGATGGAATTTAATTAGATTTAAATTAATTTAGATTTGGATTGAAATTTATTGAATTTGATTTAAAATAAATAGAGGATTATCTAAAGGGATTTACAACTATCATAATCCTTATCTAAATAGTAGCTTCCACCTCCTATATAAGGAGAGACTCATTATTCTCTATTTCAATAATTTTTTCTACCTACAAATGTGTTTGTGCATCGTGTCCGTGCACATCAAGCCATATCTATTCACTTCTTCTATTTTTCATCCAGATTGATTAATGTTCTCATTAAAGAAATTCTCTTTTCCCTTCCATCTATTTTCTCTTATCACAAATTCTTACTATCCTTTTATCGATCAACCAAGTCCGTCTATCCTAGTAGTCCTTAAATTTCAAGTACGAAAATTTTCAAAGGTGGGTAGATTTGTAACTCATCTTCCCGAAATTATTATTTTTTAAATTATATCTATATATTTTAATTTCGTGTTTAAAAGTAATTTTCGTAAAAAATTTGTAAAAGATATTTTGTGATTACTTTTGTTACAAAAAAACTAGTTTCAAATTAATGGTTTGAAATAATGTTTCTAAAAAAAATGTTCTCGAATTTTTATTTGAAATATAAAATATATTTTTATTATTTTTGGTCTTCTAAAAATTGGTTTTTAAAAAAAATGAGCGATAAAAGATTTTTTTTGTCTATTTATTTTTAAATAACGATTTGGATTTATAAAAGTAAGTTTTATAATATTTAATGACATCGATTATTATTTGATATGTTAATCAGTTATTTGATTATATTTAAATTTATTTAAATTATCTTGATGGTTATCAACTATACTTTAAATTATGTTGATAATTTAAATATTGTTTAAAATACTTACGATGACTAATTGGAGCATTACGATTTGTCTAATCTATATTTAAAATGTTATTTGATTAAATGATTTATTTATTATTTGATTTAAATTATTTTGATAAATATAGATATTATTTTAAAGTTATTATGTTGAGTTTGATTAGGATTTGGATTCATATGATTTGAATTATTTGATAATATAGAATAATACTTAAAGTTAATATGGTGATCATTTAAAGGTTTGCAATCAAATTAATTTATTTTTTTAATAATTTATTTGATTTATCCATTAGAAATTCTTATCCTATTGGAATCATATCTAGCATTAATTAGATCATTTTCTTATTTAAATCAAATCCTATCTAATTTAGGAGATAAATCTGAAATAAATACCTATATAAAACCAATACATCCCCCTTCTATCAGCCATAATTCGAAATTATTTTTAGTCCAATAGAAACTCTAAAATTCGTCATTAGAATTCAGCCCCGCTTTTTAGCAGCAATAGCAACTTGGAACGACGATATCTCCTAGCTCCGAACTCCGTTTCGTCTTCAGTTTTTTTTAAAAGAAGCGTATCGAGGTAAGGTTTCCAAAAACATATTTTAATAGACAACATTTGTTTTGTAGATTTCTACAAAACTATTTGAGTATCTAGTGTCCCAAAAATAAATGTGTTTCAGTATTTTTACGATTTTGGGAGATTCCGGAAACGAAAAAGCGATCCGTTTAGTTTTTTGGAAAGCTAATACGAAAACCTATACCATATTCCAACTTTAGAATTTATTAAATAAATGTAATAGGTGCAGTATTAATTATAATTAGATAATAGACTATTTTCAGCATCTGAAGTTGTTCCTGCACCTTCCTCTTTGTGCGCTGCTGTTGATTCGTCGCCAGGAGATCATCTTACCTCACTCGGACATCAAGCAAGACACCTTGCCTTTACTATTTAATTTTTTTCTCAATATCATGCATGTTTTATTTCTTATAAGTTATTCTTTTAAAATCCTATGTAGTTGCAAATTATTATATTTTAGTTTTTTTTATGCACTTGACCTAGAGTTAAGGGACCACCTTTGTTTGTGCCGTATTCATTGACTCGACACATGTGTGCCACGATGTTACGTGTCTCATATAGATTCAGACTTGCGTACCGACCGTACATCGGTGCGTACAGGACGAGCGTTAGGATATAACTGCTAATATAGTTGTCTAGAAGACTTAGCGGTTATTAGAAATATCGTGGTGTGGATTCAGCACGAGTAGTGCATGGGGAGGGTGAAGACAGTTATTAGGCGCAGGGGCTTTCACACATTTACTTTTCTCTAGCTGCCATTTGTAACTCAGCCGAGAGCTAGTGTGCCATGCACTTATTTACTTTTCTCTAGATGCCAATAGTGCCTCGGTTGAAACACAAATGTGCCATGCATTTACTTTCTTCTAGCTGCCGTTAGTGACTCACCCAAGAGCTAGTGGTCGTGCATTTATTTTTCTCTAGATGCCCCTTAGCTCTCACTCGAGTGCTAATGGGCCGTGCATTTACTTTTCTCTAGACGCCACTAGTGCCTTGGTTGAAACGCTAACGTACCGTATTTCTAGTCTCGGGAGCCCTTGTGTGAAACGTTGTCTTCAAATTGCATTTTCACATAGAATAGTTAAGGACCTTTATTTTTTTAGCCATATATACTTTTCTGTTGAGCTTTTATTATTCAGTTTGAGCTTTTATTATTCAGTTATTGGCATGATATTATGTGTCTTGTTACGTCCCTCTGAGGACCTGGTTATCTCGGCAGGTGTGTGCTCTTGTCTTTCGCAGGTGTTCTAGCTCTAGCCGTGACCATCTCCATTTCTTCGAGGATGATTGCGCTTGGATCGTCTTCGTTTCGCTCGCCAAACTCATTTCATTTTAATGTATTTCTTTTCTTACTTGTTGGTAGTGGATATGTCTCCGCCCAACATATTGTATCAAGACAATTTATAATCATTATTTGAAATCTTTTATTCTTTTATTTTGTGTGGATGAGATTAGTCATGGTTTCTACTGCATATTACAGCTTATGTATACATACAAGGCCATGTACTTCGTATGTATACAGCTGGCATATTTACGTTCCTAGTCCTACGTATTTTGGGACTGGGGCGTTACAGGTGAGCTATTCGAAAATAGAGAAATAAAGAGAGAATAGGGCTACTATCATGAAGAGAAGGAATATTAGTTGGTGCCAGTCCTACAATCAGTGAGGACATGGGTACTGTTTTGAGTGTTCAGTTGTATGAGTGTCTTGTGTTGGTGTCTTTGGATCAGTAAAATGAGGGTGTATTATGAGTTAGTATTTTATTAGCAATTAGGATACATTAGTTAGAGAGGTCAGTAATCCAAGTATCAGAGTTAGTGATCAGTTGTATGAGATTAGAGGATGGAGCACTTGGAGCTTGGAGATTTTTAGATCTTGGAGCCATTTTTATTAGAAATTCAACTCCCAATAGGTATATGCATTCTAAACCCTCTAAATTGCATTAAATAGTGTAGAGGCATCAAATAAGAACCCCATGCAATAGGGTTGCCAATGGTGAGGAGTTTTGACTCTTTTCCTTCCATTTGAGGACTTTCTTCTTTGTATTTTGACCTATTTTGGGAAAAATCAAAGAATGATATTTCTAGGGTTTGTAAATAGGTTTGTTGGGTCCTAATTGTGATTTAGAATATGTGGGCATACTTAGGGTCAATTTTGGATCCATTTGGAGTATGTATCATGGGCGTGTCACAACGTATCCCGATACGCACGTCAACTGTTTGACAAAATGACCAAAAGAACACCCAATGCTCTAAACTCAGATTTGACACTTGATTTTAGATTTATACTATTATAGATTATCATTTGTACATTCATTTGGTGATATATGGAAGTAGTACATGGTTTTGCATAGCATTGAGATAAGTGGATTGTTATTGGATATATATTTTTTATTGGATATATGAATAGAGGACTGATATTGCATATGTGGACTGTTCTTTTGGGTTATACTTGTTCTTGTGACTGTGCCTCTATGTCAAGTGTGTAGCTAACTATTATTGTTGAGTGTGTGTGTTCATTAGATAACTATGTGTGTATAGGGAGTGGGCTATTTAGCATATAGCAGTTTCCTCTAATGGGACTTTAGGAGAGGGCCATTGCATCAGTCTGTAGGAGGGGATGCGTATTAGTCCTTTAACTAAGTCGAAACCCTACCCCTGCCCCGAAACCCTAAACCCTACCCTGCCCACCGCCCTTAACAACCTTTCCCCCCGCCCCCACTCCCTCCTCCCCACCCCGTCGGCCCGAGCGACAGCCGACCCACCCCCTCACCAACCCAAAACCCTAAACAGAGAGAGAGAGAGCTAAACAACCTCCCCCCCACCCCCTCTCCCTTCCCCCCACCCCGCCGGCCCGAGCGACAGTCGACCCACCCCCCACTAACCCGAAACCCTAAACAGAGAGAGAGAGAGAGAGAAAGAGAGAGAGGAAGAGAGAGAGAGAGAGAGAGCATACCTGAGAGAGCGATATCTCGTCAGAGAGAGCTTCGCCAGAAAATAGGGTACCCGCTAGCTCGTCGAAGAGGGAGAGAGAGAGAGGGAAGAGAGAGAGTTTTTTCGGGGGGGAATGAAAAATTTTCCCCCCTCCCGTCGGTTCAATTTAAGTTAGGTCACAGTATTTAGCGACGGATTACCGACGGATATATCCGTCGGTAGGCAGCCGCTAAATACCAACTAGATTACCGACGGAACGTCCGTCGCCACATAGACGCTAATTTAGCGCGCCATTTATTTCAGATTTTGCCGCCACAATGTGCGACATATTAGCGACGGACACGAATCCGTCGCTAAAGTTTCGTCAAATTAGCGACGGCTGTGCGACTGATTTTGACACAAAAAACTAAAAAAAATTTCCATTGCTTTCTGACGGTAGCCAGTCACAAGGTAGTCGCTATGGCCGACGGATACAATCCGTTGCTAATCCTCCGTCGCCAATTTGCTGTATGTTAGTAGTGACTCATTCAAAAAAACACTATATGTATCAGAAAAATCCATTTTCGAATCCAAAATCATTTGAAAACCTAAACAAACCACTCGTGTCACAGGGGGTTACGTGTCAACATGGGGGGGTCAGTGTGTCTGTACTGTGTCCATATAGTAGACACGAAGTGTCCAAAACAGTGTCAAACATAGTATCAGGACATGTGCACATAGCAGCCTCGTGCACACATGTCGAGAGCACTAGGACACAACACACGATACTAGAGGTATCGTACATGTATCCCTAGGTAGGCTAGGTATAGGTCTATGTATTCGACACACTAACACGAGTCCACGTGTCGTTGTGTCCAAGATATGAAAATGTATCAGTGAGCAAAATCAACAGTGCACTGTACAGTGTAGAATCAGTGTAGCTCGTTATTCATGCCCGATACAACACAAATCAATATGAGACTTGGGGGACATGATGTCAATCGCATCCCCGACCTACGTGTCAAGTTACACATGTTCTCGTGTGCTATATAAGGAGATAAGGGTATCGGACAGCAGGACATGCGCACGACTGCGTCGTACAGCGTGTCCAGTCCAGATTTGGATACGAACACGAGATGAAATGTGTTCAGAGGTAAAGATTTGTGATCCCTACATTTAGGGCTACAATCCTATTCAAATAAAATTCAAAATAATTGAAATAAATATGAGGCATTTCATCAAACACCTATACACACACGCTGATACGTGTCCGATATGGACACTAAATCAATACAAATTCTTACCAAACTCAATCTACAGCTAGGGGACACCTAGATAGATGCATCTATGGAAAGAAATTAGGATTTAGAGGTGTTTTGAAGGGGTTACCTATTGAGTGTCAATCTCAACAAAAAAGCCCCAAATTGTGAAGTCCTCTTCCTCAAGCATTGTCCAAATGAGCTCCCCTCCTTGCAAGCTAGCCTCCTTCAACCTCTATTCCAGATTTAAAACCAATTACAAAAGATTGGGATCAATTTGATGGAGAAATGTGAGGAATGATGAAAGGGAGAAGAAATTAGGGTTTCCTAAAAGGGGGATTTCTAAAAGAGGCAAGTGAGGATTAAGAGGCATTATATAGGGGTGTTGGGGTCTCCATATGGCTGCCATAGCATGGTTAGGGTTAGGGTTTGGGCATGGAGAAAGGATATGGGCTCTCTAGCAATCAATTCTAAGTCTCAACTTAAGGCCCAAGCTAATTCTAGGCTAAAGCTAATAAAATATCTAACTTACAATATCTAGATATTCTCTAACTTAGTTATTAAGTCTCTAACATTCTAACTAAACCTCCATGAACATCACTAACAACTAGGTTAGGTCAAAAATAGGTTAGTCTCTAATAAAAAAGATTAGCACCTGTAACGCCCCAGTCCCAAAATATATAGGACCAAGCACGTGAACATGTCAGCTGCACATATACGAAGAATACTCCAATATATGGAATCCTCATATATGCACATAAGCTATAAATAAAATAACCACAAGCCAGTAATATATAATCTAATCTCATCACAGCTCAACACAGAAGATAATAGAGTCCAAATAATAAATAAGTGTATCAAAAGGTAGCCGGATGAACATACTCACTCCAAACAGCTATGAAAAATAGTCTCACAAGATCAGAGTCCAACCTCCAAAAAATAGAAAGAAATAAGATGTAAAAATAATGTCCACTAATGTCTCAATAAAGAATAGACTAGAAATCAGTAGGAACTGCCTCGTCATTGATGTAGAATGGATCCAGAGCCGCTCCGTACTCCTGCAGAAAGTCATCTAATCCTGGAGAGATAACCAGGTCCTCAGAGGGACGTAACATGATACAAAAAAACACCATGCCATATAAACTGTAATAATATAATAGAGAGAAAAAGGATGCATGCAACAGGGTGCCTACCCGTTCTACAGTAACAATGCAGTTAAGAACAGACCTTCAACGCATGGGTATCTGGCTCAGTAGCAGTAACTCAGGTATAGTCCCATCAGGTACCAGGGACCTCAAAGCATAACATTCCTCGAATGTCAGAGGCCTGCAGTATCCGTAATAGAAAAGTGCATAAGGCCCATACGTTAAGAAAACTGTTCTCCCCACCCAATGCCTAGTAGGGTCACATCTATGACTCATGAACCTCTAGTAACTGCCTAGTCTTTTAGCATATAATTCTATTGGTAGTTACTCCTATCCGTCGCACGCTCCACACGTATCGGTGGCCAGTCGACTACGCGGATACGTGTCCTACATGTGACTCACAACACGTGGTAAAGCAAGTGTCAAGGCCGTATGAGATATACCAATACCTCAATATCAATGGTGGTCACTAGGCTAAGTCAATGCAAGAGAAATAAATAAAACGAGAAAAACGATCGATAGAGTCGCTTGCACCCAAGTGTGACTTGGACGCACAATTTTATAATATCAAGAAAAAGAACTGCTGAAAATAATAACTAAAAATAAGAATATAATGACCACAGAGTAAAGTGGCAAGGTATCTTACCTGATGGGGCAAAATGGGAAGTCCAGAAAATCACAATGTCAGCCAAGAAACGTCACAATCTCCAAACAACTCCGGACGCTGAAATAAACATAAAAAATGCACTCAGTGTAAAGGATATACCTAGAAAATGCCTGTCTAAAAGTCTAATTTTGGAACAGGGAAAAAATCGTAATTTTGGGTCAAAACGATGTCCGCTGTTGGACCCGCTTTACTCCGAAACGCATGTCAAAGTCTATGGTCTCTAAAGTCGTCAAACTATATGTCTACGGATTCTGTTTGAGGAAAAAAACCCAAAAGTATGTCCAATTTTGGATTTCGATGAGCCGTGTACAAAGCGCTCGTTTGAGTGGGTCGCGGCCCGCCAAAAATGGGTTCCGATTCGACCTTCTCAGAATCGAACCAAACGTGGCACACAGGACCAAAATTTCGATTCGGACCTGTTGGCACAAGTTTCATCTAGAATCGACGATTGTACACGAAGTTAGGGCAAAATTTGCAAATTGGCGATACGGGGGTATCTTGACGGATATAGACTGATTTCGTCGCGCACACACGACAAAACTGAGTTCCGTCAGTTCCAACACATCGGCAACGTCCATACGCGCCTTTCGATGCATATAGTACGCGACCATGTTGCCCGGTTTGTCGGAGCACACGCCTTATCGGACAAATTCTAAATTTTTAGTATTTTTAAAACAGTTTTCTTTGAACTTCATCGATCCGTAACTTCCTGTACATTAAATAAAAATCGAATCTAATAGATGGGTTTTCATCTCGTATATGTTAACTAGGACTTTCTAAATTGTTTCCTACAAATTCTTAATATCTGGGCCGAAATCGCCCTTCCAAAGTCAGGGATTTGGGGGTTTCTCGGGTTCTATTTTTCGAGAAATTTTTGTCTACTTTCCTGAATCTTTTCTAGGATTTCCTAAGCATAAGAAATTTTTCTAATTGCTAGGGTTTAGAGATGGTTATGTTTTCTACGCACAGCATTCGATAGATCGAATTTTTGTCAAACACAAACAAAGAAATTCGGATTCGAAATATGGTACATGGGTTCTGAAATAAACAGGGTATCCCCTGTTTCTTCTCGGCTAGGCGCGGTTGTCCGGCAATCCAGTCGTTGACGACATCGAGCAGGCCCTCGACGGTGCGCACGGGGGGTGTGGGGAAGGAACTGGAGTCAGAGTTCGGACTGGAAAAGAAGTTTGACGGATGATTTTTCCAAGAACCCTAATTCACGAAACTTTTATAGGGTGTTTAAATTCCTAATTTAAATCCGATTTGAATCTGCAGGGTGCTAGGATTTGATTGGGGTTTGGTCGACTAGATAGGGGAGGATCCAGTTAAGATTTTTGTAAAAAAAATTTGAATTAAATGGTGGAGATATGAAGAAGTTTGAAACCAAACTTCATTCGGAGTTCTCTGCTGCTCCACTCAACTCGGGAGGGAAAGGGTACTGTTCATGTGAACAGTACCACACCTTTCTAATTTTTTTTTATGTTTACTAATGGCCGGGCTCATGTGAACAATTACGTAGGCTGTCAGTAGTTGGCCGCCCCTTTGCTGGGTGTGGGCCGGGCCTCTTTTATTTATTTTTTTTAACTAATAACTAGAGTTTTATTTCTATATATATACTTATATATATATATATATATATACATATATATATATATATATATATATATATATATTTTTTTTTTTTCTATATATATACAAATATATATTTATATATCCATATATGCTCAATCCATTTTAAGCCATTTATTTGTGCAAGAAAATATAAGGAAATTATTAATAAATATCTAAAATTTATAGATTTTATAGTAGACTACAATTAATAGCAATTTCAAACATGCACACACATAATATATACTCATTCTTTAATTATACTACTAAACTAAAATAATAAATTTCATAAAATAATATAATTGTATAACAAATATAAATAATTATAAAAATAAAATTAGTGTAAATTATGTGGGTTTACATCCTACCGAACTTAAAGAAATTTCGTCCTCGAAATTAAACTAGGGTCGGGGGATCAAATGCAATGCAAGGAAATTAATAGTAATTTAAGAGCTTAAAATGCAAGACATACCTTCATCTTCGAACAAATACGGGTAGCAATTTCGGATATCGTCCTCGCCCTCCCATGTAGACTCCCCTGGCGAGTGATGCTTCCATGCCACGCGAACCAATGGAATAGATTAATTTCATAACACCTTCACTCGATGATCGAGGATACCTACTGGTTGCTCTTCGTACGACAAACTCGGTCCAACTGTGATCTCGGAGTGATCAAGTACATGATTGCTGTCCGCCACGTACCTTCTCAGCTGAGATACGTGGAATACGTCATGCACTCCTTCTGGCGATGGTGGCAAGGCCAATCTATAGGCAACCTCTCCAACACGTTCAAAGACATCGAAAGGCCCGATGTACCTTGGACTCAACTTGCCACGTCCTCCGAATCGAATCGTGCCTCTAGTGGGGGATATCTTCAAGAACACATGGTTGCCCCCTTTGAACTCCAAGGATCGGCGACGATTATCTGTCCACTGCTTCTGACGATCCTGTGCTGCTCGCTGGTGGCCCTAAATTTTCTTCACTGTCTCCACTGTGCTCAAGACCAACTCGGGACCCAATAGCTGTCGCTCTCCTATGTTTCTCCAATAACAGAAGATCGACACTTCCTACCATACAATGCTTCAAACAGAGCCATCTGAATGCTCGCTTGATAGCTAATGTTGTAGAAAAACTCAACAAGATGGAGATGGTCCTCCCATGAACCGCCAAAATCAAGCATGCACGCTCTCAACATATCCTCTAGTGTCTGAATGGTATGCTCCGACTGGCAGTCTGTCTACGGATGGTACGCAGTGCTAAATTCAACCGTGTGCCCAAACTCTCTTATATGCTCCTCCAAAAGTGCGAGGTGAATCTCGAGTCGCGGTCCGACACAATACTAACAGGCACGCCGTGTAATCTCACAATCTGCTCCATATACATCTCTGCCAATACCTCTGTCATCTAGCCCACTCTAAAAGGTAAGAAATGGGCTGACTTTGTAAGTCTATCCATAATCACCCACACTGCTTCACGTCCCCAAAGACTCCGAGGAAAATCCGTGACGAAATCTATAGTAATGTGCTCCCACTTCTACTCGGGAATGGGTAGCAGCTGCAATAATCTGGCCATCCTCAGGTGCTCCGTCTTCACTTATTGACATACCAAGCACTTGGCAATAAAGCGAGCTATGTCTCACTTCATTCCGTGCCACCAATAATACTGTCGTAATTTATGGTACATCTTGGTTCCTCCGGGATGAATAGAGTAAGTCGAACTGTGAGCCTCTGCCATAACCTTCTACCGTAGCTCTCCATTGGAAACATAATACGATCACCACATCGTAATGTCCCATCGGGGTGGATCCTCAATCCCGTATGCTCTTCTGCTTCAGTCCTCTCTCTGAGCCGTCGAAATCTAACATCATTGGGCAATGCTGCCTTGATGCGCTCTACCAATGATGATTGCACTTGGAGGTTGGCTAATACGCCGTCTTCTCCAGGCAATACTACCTCAATACCAAGTTGCTCCAAGTCTCTAATCAATTTCTTATGTGTGGTTAAAAAGTGTGCCATGGGCTTACGGCTTAATGCGTCTGCCACGACATTAGCCTTTTCCGGATGATAATGTAGCTCGATCTCGTAATCCTTCATCAACTCCAACCAACGCCGCTGTCGCATATTCAACTCTTTTTGTGTGAACACGTACTTGAGGCTCTTATGATCAGTGTAGATATCAACCTTTTTACCGTACAAGTAGTGTCTCCATAGCTTCAAAGCAGAGATAACCGCTGCGAGCTCTAGATCGTGGGTCGGATAATTCTTCTCGTGCACCCTCAACTGTCGTGATGCATATGCTACTACCCGACCGTGCTGCATCATTACGCATCAAAATCCTTTCTCGGATGCGTCGCTGTAGATCACAAATCCTTTCGGGCCCGATGGTAGTGTCAAGATCGGTGCTGTGGTCAATCGCTTCTTCAACTTGTCAAATACAGCTTTACACTCATCTGTCCATACAAACTCCTGGTTCTTGCAAGTTAATGGAGTCATAGGCCCCGCTATTCGAGAGAAATCTTCTACGAACCGTCGGTAGTAACCCGCAAGTCCGAGGAAACTTCTCACCTCCAAAGCTGATGTGGGAGCGGGTCATGATTTGACTGCTGTGATCTTCTCAGGGTCCACTGATATACCATCCCCCGTAACAATATGACCAAGAAATGATACCTCCTTGAGAAAGAAATCACACTTGCAAAGTTTCGCAAAAAGTCGCTCATTCCTCAATGTTCCCAAAACTATCCGTAGATGCTGCTCATGCTCCTCTTGTGTAAAACCCCTAAATTTCTACAGTATTTTTTTAAAAAAATTTGGTACTGATTTAAAATTTTGTATTGTACGTCGCATTGTCGTATTGTACGTCACACGCAAAATTTTAATTTTCGAAATTGCTCGACGAGTGCGAATATGTGCGAACGTACATATTTTTTTAAAAATATTTTTTCTATTTGTATCATTTCAAATAATATATATAATAATTATTTTAGCTATCGTATCAAAATTTTCAAGTTTATAAATTTATTATAAAAAGCCTTTGGTTTATACAGCTATTAATAGTAAATAATATTCTTTGTACATACATATATATTTCATAAATATTTTATTAGTTATTTTTTAATAATATTTATTATTTTCAAAATGAATATTATAGGTATTTTGAATTATTATGGCGATTAAATCTTGATTTGATTCTATAGATTTATTTAAATAGTTAAAATAATATCTATATTTTGAAATTTGATTACCTTATCTAATTGTAAGCTAAAGGTTGGAATTTAATTGGTTTTAAATTGGATTTGGATTTGGATTGGATTTTGATTTGAATTTGGATTTAAATTTATTAGTAGCTAATTATCTAAATTGGGTTTAAATAAATCATAATCTTTATCTAATTGGGAATTCCCACAACCTATAAATAGGCAGGTACTCCTCCATAAATTGCTACCATTCACAAGTAATTCTACAAAATTCAAGTACCGTGCATCGTGTCCGTGTCTCCATCTCCTCCACTAATTCCTCTATATACAGTTACATTATCCTCTTCTTCGTGTCCACATTTCGGACACAGTCCTCCTCGTGTCACGTAGGATACGATCCCTAACCCAAACCCTAAACCTAGCATAACCATCCACCACCATTAAGACCCCACGCCAGCCCCCAGATCCCTTCGTCCTCCTCCTGGAACCCCCATCACGCCTGGACCACCGATCGCCACCGTCGCCATCATCATCACCATGCCCGGACAACAACCACCCCGTCTCCACCCCGCAAGGCCAACTCCGACCAAACCGCCACCAACACCGTCTCCTTCTCCACAAACCACCACCGCAATCAACCTTTCCCCAGCACCGTCGCGGCCAATCACCACCAGCAGTGCCAAAAGAAAATAAACAAATCCGGCGATGGCGCCACCGCCACCGCGCCACCACTCATCAAATGCTACCTATCATCACCACTAACCTTGTGAGCCGTTGATCCCCACCGGCAAACGTCCTCGCCAAGTCCGCCTTTCACCGTCGTGTGAGTTCCGCTTCCTGTCGCGGGCGCACGCATCCGCCGCCACCGTCGTCCCTTCTACGATGCCCCGTCCTAGTGTCCGGCCGATCTACCAGGAAACCCACTCGACCCTGAACCGCAGCCCCTTCAATCCCGCTCCTCCGCCCGGACTCCTCCGCAGTTCCGCGTCGACCGAAACCCCTAATTCCTCCGCCACGCCTGCGGCTTGCCACCACCGCCCGGCGCCTGTTCGCCGCCGACCCTCCACTCTTTCTACCGCCTGGACGCCTGGTCGTCGCCTCCACGCGCGCGGAGCCGCCTCCGCTCCCTAGCGTCGAGTTTCCGTGCCGCCGTGAGCTCCCCGCCTGCCGTTTCCTCCACGATCCACCTTTCTCCTCCACTCGGGCCGGCGAGATCGCCTCCACCGCGATCAGCGTCGCGTACGCAACCACCGAGCCTCGAGTCGTGTGCACGCGCATCTCGAGGACTGCGCCGTCCTCCGCCCTCACTTCTCCGCCCGACGACTCCTTCCGCTCCTTCTTCCGCTCACCTTTCTCTCTCTCTCTCTCGATTACTCCCGCTCCTCTTTCCCTTTCCTTCTCTTCCTCTGTTCCCCATCCCTCTAACAAAACCGAGAATAGGAATGGAATTTGTCCTGTACTGGTTTATGCTTTTGTTTTTTTATTTATTTTGTTACCATTACTTTATCAGGAAGTATTATTATTATTATTATTATTATTATTATTACAGTTTATTCTGTTTCCTTAAGTTATTATTATTATTATTATTATTATTATATATTAAATTTTATTGTGTTTATTATTAATACATATTTGGTTTGAGACAATATAAATATATATTAGTGATAGCCTTATAATATTTCTTTCATAGTATTTTATTAGTATACTCTAAAATGTAGACATATAAAAATAACGCATTTAATATTTGTGAGAAATATACCCTTAAAATTATTTTATATCATATGCATATTACAAAGCATTTTAATAATTTGTTTCGTTTTTTTTTTAGATTTTATGTATAAAATATTTTGATTAAGGAAGTCTACTTCGTAGAATTGTTTTCTATATATTTAAATAAATATTTAAAATATTTTTACTAACAAATAGTATTACCTTTAAATGATTTTATATATTTTCAAATATTTACCTAAAAGTACTTTAACTAATTTAGTTTTACCTAGAAAACTTACTTTGACCAAACCTAGAGTCGCCCCAAAAACGACTTTCGACTTTTGAGTATTATTTTGAAAATATATTTTGACGAATAAATTATATTTTCAAGTATTATAAAATAATTTTCAAAATCGTATATATTCATTGTTATCCATTTTTCCTCCTTTCCGTGACCAAACCCCATTATTCCTATTCTCTTCCCAAGTTCGTAACTCCTTATGTCACCCTAACAAATTCGACCGCCCTGGATACGATGGAACAGTCCGTGCCATCAGCGGAAACCGTCTTGTGTATTTGCAATACCGAAGTTGTAGTTCGTGCCACCTTGATAATTGCAGCTCACCAGGCGGTCTACCAGGTAAGTATACCTTGCTAATTTACTGTCAAATTATTTATTTTCTGTATTATTTATTTTGTTTCATATTGTTAGTTTCCTTTGATATAAATTGCGCGTCCAAGCCATACTTGGGTGCAGCGACTTTATTAGTCGTTATTTATTTTATGCATGTTGACTTAGTGTTAGCGGACTACCTTCTTGTTGGGGGATATCCTTATATCTTCCTTTGGTTGTGACACTCACACTACACGGTTTGAGACATGTTGCTAGGGGCACGACTTATTGACAAGCTATCTCTAAAGTCGTATGACGGATAGATGATCGTAACTGCTATGATTAGGGTTTTAGAGACTCAAGCAGTTACAAAACTGGACGAGCCATGGACATGACTTGAACAGTGTAGGAAATATTGGGGGAGGACAGTCGCTAGTGCGTATGGGAAGCCAAACAGGTAACCCATAGTTTTCGAAAGGAACTATGGCGATATATTTGCAGATGCCCTCTGACGTTTCGGACGTTATGGACGGATACGTATGACTGGATGCCTGTTACGTACTTTTAGCCTAAAATCCCACCCATGCGCATGAAAGTTGTCCTCTAAATTGCACATTAGGCGTTTAGAATCTCCTTTGCATATTTGTGTCTAGGATAGTCATTTTTATACTATTTATTCTGACAGTCATATTAGCTTGTTCTTCCTGTATCTTGCTACGTCCATCTGAGGACCTGGTTTTTCCCCAGGTGTGTATTCATGTCTTCCGCAGGTATTCTAGTCAAGGCAGTGGTCTTTTCCATTCCTTCGAAGACGATTGCGCTTGGTTCGTCTTGCCATTTTATTGATCGATTCTTGTACATTTCTTTCATTGAGATAGTTGGTAGTGGACTTTGTCTCCGTCCAACGATTGTATCATAAATATTCAAGTTAATTTTTCTATTATTATTCTTTTCATTGTGGATGAGATTTAGTTTGTCTTGGATTACTGCATTTTACAGCTTATGTATACATACAAGGCCCTGTACTTTGTATGTATACAGCTGGCATGTCTACATACTTGGTCCTACGTATTTTGGGACTGGAGCGTGATACTTGACTCTTGGAGTAAATCAAGATATCATCTATAAAGACTACTACAAATTTGTCCAAGTACTGGTGAAAGATCTTGTTCATTAAATTCATAAAAACTGCGAGAGCATTGGTCAAACCGAAAGGCATGACCAAGAACTCGTAGTGTCCATACCTTGATCGAAAAGCCATTTTTGCAATGTCTTCCTTCCGACCTTCAATTGGTGATAGCCTGATCGTAAGTCAATCTTGGAGAATACTTTTGCTCCACGCAATTGATCAAATAGATCGTCTATACGCGGCAAGGGATACTTGTTCTTCACCGTCACTGCATTCAATGCTCGTAGTCGATGCACATGCATACTGTCCCGTCTTTCTTAGGCATAAAAAGAACGGGTGCTCCCCACGGTGACGCATTGGCACGAATAAAGCCCTTCTCCAATAAGTCATCAATCTGTGTCTTCATCTCGACCAACTCCTTGGGTGCCAGACGGTATACTCGAGATGAAATAGGCTCGGCTCCGGGGATAAGCTCAATAGAGAACTCAATATCTCGGTCAGGTGGCAGTCCTAGCAATTCCTCGGGGAATACAACCTCGAACTCGTGATGATAGGGTGCTGAGGGGTGTCATGCATCATCATATGAGTCCCTGATGCGGGTGCATCACAACTCTTTTCGTCTTCTTTGGTGAACTCAAACTCCGCCGCATTTGGTGGTCTAAAGACAATATTGCCCCTATGGTAGTCTATGAGAGCGAAATGCTGGCTCAACCAGTCCATTCCAAGAACCAATCAAATATTGGTATAGGGAATACAAGAAGTCGTGCCCTCATCTCTCTACCACTTATCACTACAGGACAAAGTCTACAAACACCACTAACAGGTACAACTCCTCCTCCAGTGAGTATTCTAACATTCTTAGCTAAGGGTGTGATGGGAATGCTGTGTCTAGGGGCAAAACTAGTGGCTATGAATGAATGAGTGGCTCCAGTATCAAATAATATAATGGCAGGAAAAGACGCAACTAAAACCATACCTGCTATAACCTCTGCCTCTGTCTCTGTATCCTCAACAATAAGTGAGAATACCTTCCCATAATTTTGTCCGGGGACCTGAGCTCTGGCCCACTCGAACTGTGCTGACTGGGGTGGTAATGGTGGGCGAGGTGCTCCTGCCGTTAGCTGAGGAGCTGAAAGTGTTGGGGCTGTCGGTCTCGGGTTTTGCTGGACATGAACTAAGGACTGCTGTTTCGGACAATCCTTCACCTTGTGCTGTCCTGACCCGCATCTCAAGCATGATCCAAGTTGAATTCGACAGTCCTTCAAGATGTGTCCTTGCTTCCCGTAAAAGTTGTAGATGAGCTTCTGATAAGGTGTGTGCCTCTGCTGGAACTGTCCGGTGGCCCTCCTAATAGGTCTACTCTGAGTAGCTCGGGCTGGTGTAACTGCTGGGGTATGGCGCCTCGATGTCTGCTGCTGCTTCTTGCGAAGAATCTCCTGAGCATGAGCTTCTTCCAGGACAGCTGAATGAAAGACTCGAGACTGGGTAGTCCTATAAGACTTGAACTCTGGTGCAGGCCCCTGGTAAAATCTCCTCACCTTCTCTAACTCCGTCGGAATAAATCCCGCAGCAAATCTACTCAGGCGATTGAATTCTGAGTTATACTCATCAACTGTCATATTCCCTTGTTTCAGATGAAGGAACTGGTCGTAGAGACCATCTCGAACATGAATAGGAACCTCTCATAAAATGCATCATAGAACTGCTTCCAGGTGATCCCCGTGCCTAATCCTCTCTCTTTCGCCTTCCACCAGTGGTGAGCATTATCTTCTAACAGTAGGTCCACTGTTGTCATCCAATCTCGAGCTGACAACTGGGATGCCTTCAGTAGCTTTTCTGTACTAATAAGCCACTATGACACCTCTAGTGGCTTCTCCGTTCCTCTAAAGGCCTTGGGGTTCATATCCGTGAAATTCTTGATAGAGCCTTCATAAGGATACAGAGCCTGTGCTGGTGCTGGTACTGGAGGTATTGGTTGAGGTCTAGCCAATGCTGCCATCATCGTCTGTCTCATCAGCTTAGTCTGCTGCCACTGAGCCTACATCATGGCATACATAAGCTGGGAAGTAGGGCTCCCATCAGTCGGTAGTGGAGGCATCTGAGGTCCCGACTGTGGAGGAAACTGCTGAGGGAATGGTGGTGGTGGAGGCAGTGCTACATTCCCTTCCGGTGGCATGGTAGTGGTCTGTCCAGCCTGGCTGCCTGGGTACCGCGATCTCTGGGTACTCCGTCGTCGGTGTCGTAGTAGGCTGCGACTGTCCTAGCTGGTATGGTGTCGCTGGAGTCATTGGAGGATTTTGTCCCTCCGGAGTAGCCTCTTCACTAGATGTGAGGGCCAAGGCATAAGTGTGTCCGCTTCTTAAATGCATACTATTGGCATGAGGAGGATAAGTTGATATTAGGAAAGATTAGATATGAGGTAAATTAAATAATCAAGGAATTTTCAATAAGATTGGAAGTCAAAGAGGTAGTAGTAGTTCTGGATGAGATATTCCTATTCCTATATGCAGGCTTGTTGGGCACAGTCATGTAACCCAACAATATTATCGTTGACCTGCATGGGCCACCACAAAAACATGTAACGCCCCAGTCCCAAAATACATAGGACCAAGCACGTGAACATGCCAGCTGCACATATACGAAGAATACTCCAATATATGGAATCCTCATATATGCATATAAGCTGTAAATAAAATAACCACAGGTCAGTAATATATAATCTAATCTCATCACAGCTCAACCCAGAAGATAATAGAGTCCAAATAATAAATAAGTGTATCAAAAGATAGCCGGGTGAACATACTCACTACAACAGCTATGAAAAATAGTCTCACAAGATCGGAGTTCAACCTCCACAAAATAGAAAGAAATGAGTTCTAAAAATAATGTCCACTAATATCTCAATAAAGAATAGACTAGAAATCAGTAGGAACTGCCTCGTCATTGATGTAGGATGGATCCAGAACCGCTCCGTACTCCTGCGGAAAGTCGTCTAATCCTTGAGAGATAACCAGGTCCCTCAGAGGGACGTAGCAAGATACAAAAAATACCATGCCATATAAACTGTGATTATATATAGAGAGAAAGGGATGCATGCAACAGGGTGCCTACCCGTTCTACAGTGATAATGCAATTAAGAACAGACCTTCAACGCATGGGTATCTGGCTCAGTAGCAATAACTCTGGTATGGCCCCATTAGGATACCAGGGACCTCAAAGCATAACATTCCTCGAATGTCAGAGGCCAGCAGTATCAGTAATAGGAAAGTGCATAAGGACCCATACGTTAAGGAAACTGTTCTCCCCATCCAATGCCTAGTAGGGTCACATCCATGACTCATGAACCTCTAGTAACTACCAGTCTTCTAGCATATAATTCTATTGGTAGTTACTCCTATCCGTCGCACGCTCCATACTTAACGGTAGCCAGCCGACTACGCAGATACGTGTCCTTTATGTGACTCAAAACACGTGGTAAGCAAGTGTCAAGGCCGTATGAGATATACCAATACCTCAATATCAATGGTGGTTACTAGGCTAAGTCAATGCAAGAGAAATAAATAAAGCGAAAAAAATAATCGATAGAGTCGCTTGCACCCAAGTGTGACTTGGACGCACAGTTTTATAATATCAAGAAAAAAATTGCTAAAAATAACAACTAAAAATAAGAATATAATAATCACAGAGTAAAGTGGCAAGGTATCTTGCCTGATGGTGCAAAATGGCAAGTCCAGAAAATCACAATGTCAGCCAAGAAACGTCACAATCTCCAAAGAACTTCGAACGCTGAAACAAACATCAAAAATGCACTCGGTGTAAATGATATACCTAGGAAACGCCTGTCTAAAAGTCTAATTCTGGAACAAGGGCAGAATCATAATTTCGGGTCAAAACGATGTCCGCTGCTGGACACACTTTGCACCGAAACGTGTGCCAAAGTCTATGGTCTCTAAAGTCGTCAAACTATATGTCTATGAATTCAGTTTGAGGAGAGGAACTCAATGGTATGTCCAGTTTGAATTTCGATGAGCCGTATACAAAATCGCCCGTTTGAGTGGGTCGCAGCCCGCCAAAAAGGGGTTCCGATTCGACTTTCTCAGAATCGAACCAAACTTGGCACACAGGACCAGAATTTCGATTTGGACCTGTTGGCACAAGTTTCGTCTACACGAAGTTAGGTCAAAGTTTACAAATTGGCGATATGGGGGTATCTTGACGGATACGGACTGATTTTGTCGCGCACACACGACGAGACTGAGTTCTGTCAGTTCCCACACATTGGCAACGTCCATACGCGCCTTTCGATGCGTATAGAGGATGACCACGTCACCCGATTTGTTGGGGGGCATGCCGTATCGGACAAAATTCTAAATTTTTAGGATTTTTAAAATAGTTTTTCTCTGAAGTTCATCGATCCGTAACCTCCTGTACATTAAATAAAAATCTAATCTAACATATGGGTTTTTATCTCGTATATGTTAACTAGGACTGTTTAAATTGTTTCCTACAAATTCTTAATATCAGGGCCGAATCGCCCTTCCAAAGTCAGGGGTTTGGGGGTTTCTCGGGTTCTGTTTTTCGAGAAATTTTTCTCTCCTTTCCCGAATCTTTTCTGGGATTTCCTAAGCATTAGAAAATTTTCTAATTGCTAGGGTTTAGAGATGGTTATGTTGTCTACGCACAGCGTTCGATAGATCAAATTTTCGTCGAACACAAACAAAGAAATTCGGATTCGAAATATGGTACCTGGGTTCTGAAATAAACAGGGTATCCCCTGTTTCTTCTCGGCTAGGCGCGGTTGTCCGGCGATACTGTCATCGGCGAGGTCGAGCAGGCCATCGACGGTGCGCACGGGGGTGTGGGGAAGGAGCTGGAGTCGAAGTTCGGGCTGGGAACAAAGTTTGACGGATGACCATTCCAAGAACCCTAATTCCCGAAACTTTTATAGGGTGTTTAAATTCCTAATTTAAATCCGATTTGAATTCGCAGGGTGTTAGGATTTAATCGAGGTTTGGTCGACTAGATAGGGGAGGATCCAGTTAAGATTTTTGTAAAAAAAAACTTGAATTAAATGGTAGAGATATGAAGAAGTTTGAATCCAAACTTTATTCGGTGTTCTCTGCTGCTCTGCTCAACTCGGGAGGAAACGGGTACTGTTCATGCGAACAGTATCCCCCCTTTCTAATTTTTTTTTATGTTTACAAATGGTCGGGCTCATGTGAACAATTACGCAGGCTGTCAGTAGCTGGCCGCCCCTTTGCTGGGTGTGGGCCGGGCCTCCTTTATTTTTTTATTTTTTAACTAATAACTAGAGTTTTATTTCTATATATATATATATATATATCTATATATCCACATTATATGCTCAATCCATGTTAAGCCATTTATTTGTGCAAGAAAAATATAAGAAATTATTAATAAATATCTAAAATTTATAGATTTTATAGTAGACTACAATTAATAGCAATTTTAAACATGCACACACATAATATATACTCATTTTTTAATTATACTACTAAACTAAAATAATAAATTTCATAAAATAATATAATTGTATAACAATATAAATAATTATAAAAATAAAATTAGTGTAAATTATGGGGGTTTACAGCACCATAATAATCAATCAAAATTCATTTTTCATTTAAAGTCAAAAATGACCAAAATATCCTTAGGCAAAAATGTATAAATAAATCACCCTAATCACATGGTTAGGTTCCCATGATCATGGTTAGTCTCTAGGTCAAGTAGTATCTAGGGTTTCACTAGCAAAACACAAAAATCACAAATCACCTATTAAAATAGTTTTAAAAGACTTAAAAATTACCAAAAATTATAACATGATTTAAATCTCATTCTTAAAAGACAAAAATTACCAAAGTTCAAAATTACCCTCATTTAGAAAAGTGGGTGTTACACTCAAGAAGTTTCCAAATTTTATGAGACATAGTACAGGTAGAAACTCGATTGAACTCCGTTTTGTCAATTGCACAGAATTATGCATTGATGGCACATGCATCTAGACTAGCCTTTGACTTTTCTTCATCAGTGAATTTGTCATGTGGCTTGTCTATAAGTACGCCCTCAATCACTATACATGCCGGTTTCTTATAACCGTCAACAACTATAGACCAAAGATCAAAGCTAAGAGACTTTAGAAAGAAAGTCATTCGTGTATTCCAATAAGTATAGTTCGTTCCATCAAATAGTGGAGGTCTATTTGTGGATTGCCCTTCACCGTTGAATATTGACTTCACGGTTGCCATAAAAGTATACTCTACGGTTGTTATATAAGAATATAACCTACTTTGATACCATTGTAGGACCGTTGAGCACCTCTAGAGAGGGTGAATAGAGTGTGTGCGTGTGCAGCAGAAATTATCACCAATTAAAAAATTTGCAGCTAACAACAATGGCAGTAATAAAGGGACAGAATTGTGAGTGCAGCAAGAGATAGAAAATCAAACTTAGTGAACACCGCGATATATACTGGTTTCCATCTGAGAGGACTAGTCCAGTCGCAGGTACTCTTGCCCGCTGTTAATCTAGTATTTACAAGCTAATTGAGGGCTTACAGTCCCTTTACAACACCGTGCTTAGTGATAAGTGCACGACTGACTTCACAACACCGTGCTTGGGGACGAGCGCACAACCGGCTCCTAAAACTGAGATATTTTTTGAACTTTAAAAATCTCTTTACAACTCTGTAAACCAAAGGCTCTAAATCGAACAGATGTAACTGGTTTTGGCTTAGAGATGTATAAGTGGAATGTGAAAGCTTTAGATCACTGAAAAACACTTTAGAAATAGATAGAGAGAAGAGTGAATGTGTGATTATAAAAAAAATTCTCTTCTATTTATAAGTATTTTCGGGGACGGATGCGAAGATCTCGCAGACGAACGTTGTATGCAGATTTGGAGGAAACTGAATATTCAAATATATTAGACCGAACTCGGACCGAACTTGGTCAGAGTTCTGTCTGAGTTCTGTCACTCCAGAACATATTTTGTATGGCCAAATTTGCATAGGATTTTATGGCTTTGGATATGTGAAGCTAAGATAAATGGATAGGCTTTTTAGATGTGTAGACTGTAGATAACCTAAGCTAGTAGTACCCGATCAATTTTACATTCTATGTTCTAAACTCAATAAAGAATAAAATACAGAATAAAATGTAAAAAGGCTCGATCTGTTACCTGTTCAATTTTGCTTTGGATGATGACTTGAATGCTTGTTGTAGATGTAGTACGCTCTTCGATATTGATTTTACTTGTCCTGAAATGTTAATAGCAGCTCGTATATTTTGTGTATCGACTTAATTCATAGTTGATTATCAAAATCATGTGTGACCATTAGGCAATGGGCCAACACATCTCGTCCTCTCTCCCAGGTGGACTCGCTGGGAGAGTTATGCCTCCATGCGACGCGAACCAAGGGAATCGTCTGGTTACGTAGTATCTTCTTCCTGCGATCAGGTATCTCTACGCGCTGATCTGGATAACTGAGACTCGACCCAACCACGATCTCCGAGTGGTCCAATACATGGCTAGGATCTGCCACATATTATTTCAGCTGCGACATGTGAAACACATTGTGTACTTCCTCCAAGGTAGACGGTAACCAGTTAATATGCTATAACACCGACCCTCTCGAGGATGCCGAAAGGTCCGATGAATCTTGGGCTGAGCTTCCTGCCTCAGCCAAAATGGATAGTGCCACATATCGGAGAAATCCTCAGGAACACTAAATCTGCCACCTAGCACAAACAAGATTCCAAACAAAATAAGATAAAATTTCCAACCTAAACATCACACACAAACAAAACACCTATTACCTCAAACTCCAATAGCCTTCGATGGCTGTCGGTCCAGTGCTTCTACCTGTCCTGAGCCACGCGAAGCCTCACCCTGATCTGCTTTACCTTCTCTACAGCATCCACCATCTTCGTCACCCTAATAAGTCTCTTTCGCCCAAGTCATCCCAAGATAACAGGGTGAGACACCTCCGCCCATACAACGCCTAAAAAGAAGACATCTCGATACTAGCCTCATAGATATTGTATTAAAACTCTACCAGGTGAAGATGATCCTCCCATGAGCTGCCGAAATCTAATGCACAAATCTGAAGCATATCCTCGAGCATTTGAATAGTCCTTTCCGATTGTCCATCCTCTGAGGATGATAGGCGGTACTGAACTTGAGCTGAGTGCCCAAGCTAGCCTGCAAACGCTTCCATAAATGGGATGTGAATCTTTTGTCCCAAATAGAAACTATGCTCGCTAGAACTTCGTACAATTGGATAATCTATCGCACATATAACTCTGCGAGCTTCTCAGTAGATAAACCCAACTTGAATGGAATAAAGTGGGCCAATTTGGTCAATATGTCTACGATAACCCTAATCGCATCCTTCCCTCTAGGAGTATGTGGAAGACCAGAAACAAAATCCACAGTGATATGCTCCTACCTCTACTATAAAATAGACAAAGGTTGAAGCAAACCACCGGGTCTCTGCCTTTCGGCTTTGACCTATTGGCACACTAAGCATCTGGAACATAACTGTGCCACCTCGTGCTTCATCCCATACCACCACACATAAATCCCTTAGATCCTTATACATCTTAGTAGCACCAGGATGTATAGAATAATTGAAGCAATGCAACTCTTATACAACCTCCTCTCGCAGATCTCCGCTCGGCACGCAAACCCTAGACCCGTGCCTCAAAGAACCATTCTCAGCAATATAGAAGTCCTCAAGCAACCCGGCTTGCACCTCAGCCCTGATACACCTCAGGCCCACATCTTGGTACAAAAATATGTAACACTCCAGTCCCAAAATACGTAGGATCATGTATACGAATACATGCCAACAACACATCACCAATGGGCCAAGCTACACAACAAGCTCATTAGCAAAATACTTAAGCTGTAAATCATGATATCACACAGAAATACAATACAGTCCACAGGTATATACATCTAATCACACCCACAGAGTCCACAAAGAGATCAAGAATAAATAAAAAAATGTCTCAAATATCCACAATAAAAGTAAAGAAGTTTGTGCAGGTAAAATATTCTGAAACCACAGAGATAGAAACAAAGTACAAATCAATTACAAGTCCGATGAAAAGAAAAGAGAATAATGTAGCAAAACTAAATATGAAGGTAACATGATGACGAGAAATTGTCGGGTACTATCTCGTCCTCCTATGCCTGTACGCCTTCGATCTTCGCTTCCAAACCGTAAACCTCCGGGTAGTCTTCAGCTTCGTCTAAGCCTGGAAAATAGCACGATCCTCAGGGGACTAGCAAGGTGCCTAATATACATGCCAATGTACAGAAATAAGAAAAATATGAACTAAGACAATCTACTATCCCCATCTATGTGCTATTCAAGTGAGATACTTTTCCAGAATACCAGATCCCTTCCACTAAGGCTCACTAGCACCTCAGTAGGATATTGGCCCCAGTATTTGTGTCGTGGCACCAAGGACAATCAATTCTCGACAGTGATAATCCCTTACTCTGCTACAGAGATAAAGGTCACTAAATAATGGGCCACACGATAATAGGTCGGATATTGTGGTCAAGTTCTTCCCAATCCCCATGTCTAGAATCTAGCAATGTCAAGTCTGTACTGTCATCTCGAAGGTAATAGAAATACTGATACAAAAATCTAGAATGCTAACACGAGGTCAATACCAAGAATAGTCATGTAAATCTCGTATCATGAATGTGTCGGTGTCCTATGGTCAATCGTATCAATGGACACATCAGTATGTACGTAATGCCTAATAGCAATACTCGATGTCACTATCATGAAATCGACTTCCATCTATAGACGGACACTAAGTATCAACATCCTACATTATGCAATGCTAATAAAAAAGAACAACAAAACAGAAAAGAATAATATGTAACGAAGGTAAGGCACGCTTGCCTGTAACAGCTGTCTGTAGGTAGGCCTGACCAACTCTGGTGTCCTTGTCGATCCTCCCAAGCTCACCTATAATAATACATTATACTTAATATTCTATATCAACATACCATATATAAATTATATTAGTATCTATGCCTCCTAGTTGTCATAACGTTTTTACGATACTGCATCTATATATAAGTACATAAGGTACCAAATTCGCTCGTAAATACTTTACAATTATAACAAAATAATATTTTTAAATTCTAAAAATTATCTATAAATATTTATATATTGCTATAATAATATTTTCAATAGGGAAACCCTTTCACAAGTGGTCTTATGTCAATGCCATATATAACTTCCACAATTTGATACATTAATTTAGTCCCGAAACAACGATTAAATAAAACTAATAAATTCTGTAATAATTCCAAAAATTATTTAAAATAGTATTTATAATGATAAATCTTGCACAACATGAATTTTAATATGGATTCATGGAGTTTTGACACTTTTGGACACAAGGAAAACATAATATTTCGGAGTTTGATGACACGGCAAATGTCATAAATTTTTATAAATAGTAAACGAATGTGAAACCTAAATTTCAATATGCATTAGAAAGGTATCGACGTCTAGATTATGAATAAAAAATATAAAAAGGTTAGGAACTGACCTTAGATAGGCAAAAAGTGGCTCATAATAGAATTCATCGGTTCTGGACACCCTGTCATAGAATCGACGCAACGGGAAAACCGCTTGGAACTAGGGGATCCGATGACCAAAGGTTGGAGTAGACACAAAAAAGTAACTCTCAGATTTGGTTTGAGGAGAAACGGATGAGAAAAAATAGGTAAAACATTATCTACAATTCGACTAACCTGCTGTGATGTTTTAGACTTTAATTCGGTGGAGTTTCGGCCCAAGTAGCACGTCGTGCACCTATCTGATGGCCACAAGGTTGCTACTACAGTTGCTAGGGTGGAAGAAAACGTTGAAGGGGTCACAAGTGTGGTGGTGGTTTGAGGAGAAATCAAGGAGAAATCATATTTTATGAAGAAAGGGGGGGTCGGCTAGGGTTTCAGGTTGGGAGGTTATGGCCACGTGCAAGTAGGGGCTACGTGGGGTGTTGGTGGTTATAAAGAGAGAGAAAAAGGTTAGGGTTGGGTTTGTATTTATTTTATTAGAGCATGGGCTTTGGTTTGATCTAATTTGGATATGATTTGGTTCTCCAAATTATATTATTAGTAATAGGTTTACTAATTTGGATGGCAGTTTGACCAAGTCAAAGATATAATGGAATATTGCATACGGCTGCAATTTTATCCTTAAAATTCCCTTAAATATATGTATACTTGGTTTTGGTACTCCTAGTTAGGCTCTAACTAGTAGGGTTGACAAGGTTAGGGTCCGAGTAGCATTACTAGTCAAATTAGACCCGAAAATTAATTTAATGGGTCTCATGTGCCATTTGCAAATAAGTAGTTCATAGGAACTCGATTGGACGGTACACCCTAGGCATGTGCATTGTATACCTGGATCAAAACCATTTATTGGGTCATACTGTTTCGATCTATGTCATGTCCCGAAATCAATTTAGAAGTTTGGCCTAAATTACGATAAATGATCAAATAGCCTAAGTTGACCCAAAATTGTGCGAAACCAAAAGAATGTTGAAAGCAAATTTGGATAGGACGTGATATATCAAACTGAAGGTGGACGGGTCTAGAATTCTAATTTAGATTTAGATTTGAGAAAACAATATTTGTTGTGCTTCAAAAGTCAAAGTTACGATAAACTACTATCATAGTCATTATTGACTTTAATATTTAAAATATCCATATAAAATAATTAAAAATTATTAAAAATAAAATCCAAAAATCAGGGGGCTTACAACTGAGCATCTCTGACCCGATCCATCAAGTCGGACTAAATCTACAAATCCATCATTTGCCTCTCTAGTCTCAGGATCATAATCTCGATGCCCAAGCTCTCCAAGTCCTCCAACAAGTACCGATCCATCGTCAGATACATAGCCATTGGATAATGGCTCAATGTATCATTAACCACATTGGCCTTTCCCAGATGGTACTGCAAGGCAATATCGAAATCCTTCATCAGCTCTAACCATCTGTGATGCCTCATATTCAACTCCTTCTGGGTGAAAACATACTTCAAACTCGTATGGTCAGTAAATATTTCCACCCTCTCCCCATAGAGATAATGCTTCTACAGCTTCAACACAAAAATTACTGACGCCAACTCCAGATCATGAGTAGGATAGTTCTTCTTATTGGTCGTAACAGCCTAGAAGCATACGCCACAACCTTCTTATGTTGCACTAACACACATCCCAGCCCTTTTCGTGAAGCATCGTTGTATATAGCAAATCCTCCAGTACCAGATGGTAGCATCAAAACTGGAGTCATGGTTAGCCTCTTCTTCAATTCATCGAAGGCAACCTGGCACTCCCTAGACTAAACAAACTCTACGTCCATCCGGGTCAGTCTCGTCATCGGCTCTGCGATACGGAGGAAGACCTTTACGAACTACCTGGAATACCCGTTTTATCCAAGGAAACTCCTGATCTTTGCAACTGAGCTCGGAGTAGACCAATACTCTACTGCAGCTATCTTCTTCGGATCCACGAATATACCATCTCCCGTCACAACATGGCCAAAAAAACTCAACCCTGTCCAAGAAAAACTCATATTTGGAGATTTTCTGAACAATCTCTCCTTCATGAGAGTCTCGAGCATGATCCTCAGATGCTCCTCGTGCTCCTCAGGGGTCTTCCAGTAGATCAAGATGTCATCTATAAACACCACCATGAACTGATCAATATATTTGTGGAACACCATGTGCATCAAGTTTATGAAGACAACCGGGGCGTTAGTCAACCCAAACGGCACCACCAAGAACTCGTATTGGCCATATCTAGTCCAAAAAATAATTTTAGGAATATCCTTCTTCTTGACTTCCACCTGATGATAGCCAGCCCTCAAATCTATCTTCGAGAATATCATGGCACCGCTCAACTGATCAAACAAATCATCAATCTACGACAGCGGGTATTTTTTCTTGATGGTGATGTTGTTCAAAGCCCTTTAGTCAATGCACATATGCATTGACCCATCCTTTTTTGGCACAAAAAAATGGAGCACCCCAAAGCGACAAGCTCGATCTGATGAAACCTTTCACAAGCAACTCATCAATCTGCTTCTTCAGCTCTACTACTTCATGATTATTGATCATGTACACAAGCTGCACTACTGGCTCAACCCCGGGTACAAGGTCAATAGAGAACTCTACATCTCTATCGGGCGACAATCCTGGCTACTCCTTAGGAAAAACATCGAGAAACTCTGCAATGATGGTGGTAGCTCCTTCTACTCTACCAAAGGCCCACAACTAGCTCCACTACTCTGCTCTACGGCCCCTCTAGCAAACTCAAAACACAGACTCTCCAAGAGGACTAAAAATAATGCATCTACAAACTCAAACACAGACTCTCCAAGAGGACTAAAAATAATGCATCTACGGCGACAATCTATACTGGCATACCGGGCACTCAACCAATCCATTCTGAAAACAATATCAAAGCTCAGAAGTGGCATTACGAGTAAGATGACACACAAATTCCTGACTCGCAAGGTAATGTGATGCTCGAATCATGGACTAGGATAATGCCTCCGCCAGTCAAAATCTTACAACTACTATATAAAGGCACATATATAATGCTATGCTTAAATACAAAAGCCACATATATGAAACTATAAGTAGCACCAAAATCAAACAAAGTAATAGTTAGAAATGAATCAATAAGTACTGAATTTATGATCATATTAGAAGGTGCCTTGGTCTCCTCCGCCATCATAGAAAAGGCCTTGCCCCTCTACTGAGGTTGGGCAAAGCGATGTTGCTGAGTAGGTAATGGCCCCCTCTACGGCTGTGCTACAACAGGCCTCGTCGGTGCTCTAGGGACAGAAGCCATCCCCTGAGCTGGATGAGCAGGTGCTGAAGGACACTCCCTCAATCGGTGTGCAAGAGATCTACAGAATAAGCATACACCAAGCCTCTTCTTGCACACATCCTAAAAGTGCCCGATCTTCCTACAGTAGACACAAGTAGGAGCTGGTCGAGTCTGCCTCTGAGGATGATGCGGGACCACTGCTCTGGCTGGTGGCTGGAAACCTTCGATTAGAATTAGGGACGTTTCGTCGTTTCCTGACCGCTGCTATTCCCGATAGAATCTTGATCTCTATTGGGTCTGAAACCTAAGTCCTTTTCTGCCACCTAAGCCAATGCTACTAGATCAGCAAAAGTTGAATCCTTGCTCGTAGTAACATGCACTCGGATCTCCTTGGCCAAATCCCTTCCGAATCTGTGGGCTCGATCCACAGGATCCCTCATCATATATTCTGCAAAATGGTTCAGTCTGCTAGACTCGGCGGCATACTCATCCACCGATAATCTTCCCTGCACTAGGTTTTGGAACTGGTTCTCCATAACCCCTCGAGCCATATCAGAGTAAAACTTCTTCTTGAAGAGATCTTTAAACCATCCTATGTCAGTCCAGGTGATAACAACTGGGGCTCAGTCCGAAACCAAGTGAGCGCAAGATCAAAGAGCTGTAGGCCCACCGCCTCAACCTTCAGGTCATCTGGAATGTGAGCTATCCGTAAAGATCCTCTCCGTATACTCAAGCCATTCGTCCGCAAAAGGATACCTTCTGTACCCTTGAACTCTCGAGTACACATCTTCTTGAAGTTAGAAATGGTACCCCCGCTTCTGCTACTGTGGAGCGGGCTGCTGCATAGTAACCATCTCCAAGGTGTCTAGTGCTACCTAATGAGAACTCTCCATGCCCTCCCTCATCGAGCTCAATCTGAGCTCGGTGTGCCTCTTCCTGCACCCTCTGAGCCTCAGCCTGATTCCTATGAACATCTACCATACCCTGAATAAGAGAAAACAGCTATGCCCCATCAGTGGGAATGCCTCCTGGGAAAGTAAATGGTGGTAGAGGAGGTAGACCCTCTGAAATAGCTGGAACTGTCAACTGAACTAGAACAGTCGAATCAGCCCCCTGAACTAGTGGAGGTAAAGGTATAGCGTCAGTCACTCCTTGAGGAACCGGCCAAACAGTCGATGACCTCTCAGAAGCGGTAGATGGTGCTGCCGTACCCGAAACATGAGTCCTGGTCACCAGTAGCATCCTTAGGACAGATTGAAACAAAGAGAAATCAATATCGTACAAGATTAGATATCAAGGAAGGATAGATATTGTGATAGCATCCATTCAAGAATAGAGTTAAAGATATCATACTCATTCAGAATAGAAATCCTAGTTGTGATTGAGTACTTCCTAAATCTCCTAGTAATCCTTGTCCTACTACAGGCTCATAATAGCAGCACTAAACCTAGGTACTACCATGATATTCGCACTAATTGTGAAGCTGGACCTGTATGGGCCATCATAAAAATGTCTCACGACCCACACACGAAAATCGGGCATGAGTCGTAGGTACGTCCAGCCTACATCGTAGCATCGGCAGTAAAAAGCTGTCTAACAACCTATAAAGTTCCATCCACACAATATAGTATAATCATCTCATGATAATAAGATATCCAAAATTATACTCAATTTCAATTGTTGCATGATATAGCAACATAGATGGGTATTTATTACTTACAAATGACTCTGTAGGATGATTTTGACCTAGAAATAGTCTACTAAATCTAGGAGAGGAAAGTAAGACTAGTCTGAAAAGTCGAGGGTGCTAGGCTAAAATTATCATATCTGCAATGGTTGAGTTAAAAAAAAAAGTTTTTCGGGGAAAAAACTAATAACAGATGGAACTTACTAGGGAAGAGTACTGAGTAGGACTTACATCTACAAGAAATTTCACAAGTAAATTTATTTTTCTCGCAACCCTTTTAGCATAACCAATATAACTTCTGAAAAAGAAGCCCCCTTCTTATTTTGGTATCAGAGCCCATAAAACAGATTCAACGGACCTCCATAAATTTGAATATCTAGAGGCAGAGCTAAAAGCTACTAAGAAAATAGTTATAAACATAGAACAATTACTAAAAGATATAGATAAAAAATTAGACTATATCAAGAATAAAAACCAAAAAAAATTAGAAAGAATATCAAGACTAGAAAATCTGCCCAGTCAGAAAGAGGTTCTAAATTTAAAATATACTTTGGATAAATCACAATAAACTAATAATATATAAGAAGAGGTTAGCATTATAACTAAAAAGATAAACAATTTAACGTTAAAACCTATAGGAAAAGAATCAATATCAAGAAAGGTTACTTCATTCGGATTTTCTGCCCAAAAACCACAATGAATAGATCAGGATCTACTAATAGAAATAGACCAATATTAGATATCATATTAAGAAAAAACAAAAATGCGTACGACCTTCAGTTAGAAGAACTAATAGATCCAGAACAAGATTATGATAAATTTCAACGAGAAGGATTAAATATTTAAATCCTAGAACTCTATATCAAACAAAAAGTTTTGAAGCTAAAACATAATTTTTTTAAAGATATACGAGAATAAGCCATAAGTTGTTTAGAAAATCAGAGTATTAAACTAACCTTAATAAGCAAAGAAGGAAGCAACGAACTAAAAAATTCTGCTTATAAGTGCATTTAGGATTAATAGTCATAGGCATAAATTGTTTAATGAGAAAGAATTTAGGATGCAAAAATTTGGTAACAATATATGATAAAAGATGGAATGACATATCAAAAAGAATGTTAGCAAGTATAGAAGTAGATATGAATAGTAATTCAGGAATATTTTATTGTAGTCCAGATTTTTTGATAACCATAAAGGATTTTATAAAAAAAATGTAGGAATACAGACCAAAGGATATGAAGAGGTACATAGTGGAGAAAACCTTATGGTACACCTGGATTTTTTAGGAAGATGTACTACAAACTCAAAAGTAAAGTATAGGGTACATACTGATGAAGTTGTTCAAATTATGACTAATAAAGGCATTAAGATGATTAAACCTTTAGACTATGAACCAAAAAGATTAGCAGGATTAGAATGGAGCCTAAATAAATTTATAGAACCTATTAAGTCGTTAACACCTAAAGAGTCTTTGGTATACAAAGATCATTATGGCCATATAAATTTAAGATTTACATGTTATGTGACCCACACGAGCCAAAAAATAAAAAATAATGAAACAAAATTAGAATCCAATTATTTAGAAATAGAATATGTGTTACTTGAAGAGGATAAAGTACTATATCCGAAAGAACTAAATATAGATAATCTAACAAAACAAGAACTTTTAGAATTAGAAGAAATCCAATACAGAAATAAGGCAATAACAGAAGATCAATATTTATATTATGATGAATTTAAAAATATTAGAATAGAAAAAATTACACATGAGACAGATATTTTTGAAATAAAAACAAGTATCCCAGAAACATCCTATCAAAAGGAATTAGTTGAAGAAGAAACTAGTACGGCAACATCTGCTTCTCCTTTTCACAAGACTGTCCCTTTACCTCATACCACATATACTGGAGGAAATGTACCTAGAATACCATATAGAGAATATAAAGATAAGTCTAGATATATTTATAAGTTTATAAACAAAGGTAAAAGACAGCCATTAGAACAACCAGTAAAATTTCAAGCTAAAGGAGAACCACAATCCTTAATCTACCAGCTCACGACCCTCAAAGTTGGTCTAATGTAATTGATGTATGGAAATATACTTTAGTGGGAGAATATTATAGATTGGCATATAATATGGAACCAGAAGAAATATTTAGATAATTAGAAACTTATCTAGGAGAAAGTATAAGAGCTATGTGGAAAGCCTTTAAAAGTACCTAGGTAACAGAATATAATAATTTAATAGCATTAGGAGCAAACCCTTATAATTTTGTAAATAAAATTCATAGCCTAGCCTCAGGAGAAGATCCTAATTCAGGTTATATTGGGATACAAAAGGATGCTATAAGACAACTAGAACAATTAAGTATATATAAATGGAAGTATATTAAACAATTCCTAAATGATTACTTTTATTATACTTGTATATCTGGCAATGCCTTTAATTAAGAATTAGGAGATAAATTATTTAGAAAACTTCCAGGAGCTTTAGGAGTAGAGATAGCTGATAGATGGAAATAAGAACCAGGCATAAAATAAAAACCTCAAGATTATCCTTGGACCATTGGCCAAAGAATACAACATATTATAAAAATATTAAAAGAAAATTGTACAAAAATACAAATACAAAAATAATTAAAACATTCAGATTACGGATTCTGCAAAGAGATATATATAACCCAGGCATATGGTGCTAATGATAGACAAAACAAGGATGATAAGAATAAAAATAAAAATAATAAAGGGTATTATTCAAAGAAAAAATATTATCTTAGAAAATCTAACAGAAAGAAACCTTATCTGGACCTAAATAAATACGTTATAAAGTTTAAACCAAACAGACTATATAAGAATAAGCTTGAATGCTTCACTTGTAGGAGCCAAGAGCACCTAACTAGAACTTGTCCCAAAAGAATAAATAAATATGATAGAAATAGCTCATTAGTAGAATGCACCAATGAAGACCTAATTAATATAGATGAAACTGTTTCTGATATTAAATCTATTTATTCTGTTATTTCTTTAGAAGATCAATCACTATTCAAAAGAAATAATAATGACATAAAAGATGAAGAATCATAAATAGTTTTGGACATGATACAGAAAGGTGGCTGGAAGAACTAGAAGAATTTGACTTAGTAGAAATTATCTCAAGCAGCTTAGAAGATTGCTTACATGAATGGGAGATAAACATAGGAACAGATGGTATAGCATGTTATCAATGTAAATGGTACCCTAGCAAAGACAGAAGGTCTAAATCTAAGGAATGCTTCCTAGAAGGATGTATTAAATGCATAGAAAAAAACCCTCAAACTATAGATAAAGTACTCAAAAGTTTTCAAGAATGTAGCGTAGAAGAATATAAAATACTAAGAAAAAGAGTTGAAAACCTAGAAGATGAGTTAAGATTAATAAATAACAAAATAGAAATAATAGAAAAAAAAACAACTAGCAAAGAAAAACCTGAGAAAACTATACAAACTCAAAACTGTGTCCAAATATGCAATTCAGAAAATCTAAAGATATTGAAAATTAGATGTCTCTTAAGAATAAAAGACTATCAAGTTAAATGCCTAGGATTAGTAGATACTGGATGTAGTAATTGTATTATTAATGAAGATATAATTCCATAAAATATATTGTTAAAGTAGCTAAACCAGTTAGTGCTCAACAAATGGACGGTGGACTACATGTATATAACATCATATTAATTCCAGGAAATAAATTAGCTTTGAAACTAATTGTGGACAGAGCATTGAATACACTCTTCCCAGAGAAAGTACTTGGGTAAGAGCTCTTAAACATAAAGTAGATTTAATATTAGGACTAAGTTTCCTTCTCAAAGATAATGGAAGTATATTAATAAGTAAAAATTATTTACAATTACAAAAATATACTCTCTTTACTCCAGTCTACTTAAATGATGCACCTACTATAACAAAATTAGTTGAAGAACGAGAAACAAAAGAATGCAAATACAAAAAATGAACGAGAAAGTCAATTAGAAGAACAAGAAAAAAATAACATCTGAAGAAGAGATAGAATATAAAAACTACGAAATAAGTTCAGAATTTATGCATCAAGAAAAAAATTAGTATACATTGGTCAGCGAACAAGATATAGAAAAATTAATACATAAATTAGAAAAAATAGAAATAATAGGAGAAAATATATTAAAATATTAAGAAAAAGATAAATTACTATGTCAATTTGAGATAATAAATCCTAACTACAAAATTAGAACAGCCAAAATTAATACTACTAATCAAGAATAAAAAGGCTTCAAAGAACATATTAAAGAATTATTAAAACTAGAAATTATTAGAAGATCTAAAAGCCCTCACAGATCTGCAGTCTTTATAGTAAAAAATCATAGCAAAATAGTGAGAGCAAAAAGTAGAATGGTAATAAATTATAAAAGACTAAATGATAATACAAAAGATGATGGATATACTATACTTGATAAGACTCAGCTAATTAATAAAATTCAAAATTACAAAATATTTAATAAATTTGATCTAAAATTAGGATTTTGGCAAATCAAAATGTATCCAGAGGGTACTAAATGGACAGCCTTTACTTGTCCAGAAGGGCATTTTGAATGGCTGGTAATGCCTTTTGGCTTAAAGACTGTAACCACCACTTTTTTAAAACAAGGGTAATTTTGAACTTTTGTAAAATTGACCATGTTTATTATTAAATAATATATTTAAAACATGTTAATGAATAATTGGTGAATTTAGATTTTTTAAATAGTAATCAAATTGATGTATTGTGACTTTGGCCTTTTACTAGTGTAGCCTTAGAGCTACTTAGCCTAGAGACTAAGCATGACCATGGGGACCTATCCCATGTGATTAGATTAGCTAATTATCACTTTTTAGGCTAAGAGTATTTTGGTTATTTGTGACATTTGAATTAATTTAAATTATAGTTAACTAATAATGTGCTAATTGAGATATTAGGCCTTAACCTAGAATTGCCCTAATCTAGATGTTAATTATGAACCTATAGACTTAGTTAGTAGAATTAAGAAAGTAATACAAACCCTAGAATATCTAGATATTAAGTTAGGAGTAGGATATTTGTTGAGCTTAAGATATTTAGCTAGAAACCCTAATTTGTTTTGGGCCTTTACTAGAAAGGCTTGAATTACACTAGGTAGAGGCCTTTAATTCCAATAGAACTAAACCCTAACCCTAGAGAGATCCCCATGATAGCCAAGGGTAGCCCTTTGCCCTATATAAACATATGTTAGCACCTCCTTGCCTCTTTCATTACCCCCTTGAAACCCTAATTTGTGTTCTTCCCTAAATTTATTCCCTTTCTCCAAATCAACTCTAAATTAAGCCTAATCAATTGCAATACACTCCCCTAGTGTAGAGGAAGCCTATAGAAGCTAGCTAGCAGGGATTTGGAGCTAATTGATCATTGGAGCTTGGGGGAGATCTAGACCTAGTGCATTTTAATTGAGATTCTAACTCTCAATAGGTAATGGCCTCTAAACCTATTAATGTTCTGATTTCTTTCTATAGATACATTCATTTAGGGTCCCTCTAGCTATAGGCAGAGTTTGGGTTCGATTCGTGTCCACTTGGTACGCGTATCGGAGGCGTATCGGAGTGTAGTGTAAAGTGTTTGATGAAATGCCACTTAGGAATTTATATTGTTGTTTTACAAAACTAATTTCACAAATTTGTAGCCCTATGTGTGTGGATCATGAAACTCTAAGACTGAGTTGATTTTAGACACATCTTGTGCCCAAAGTCGGACATGGGGATGCCCACAGTCACTGTGGTTCATTGCCCTGCTAACACTGTAGAAGCATGAAAAATCTCAGCTGAAGACATCCCTTCGCCTAAGCGCAGAAGACGCAAAAGAGTGTTGCTCAGTACTAAAAAGACAAAACAAAAAATATGGAGAGAAGTCCCTTTATTGTCATGTCTACCAAAGTCTAGTATAGACACATCAGGACTATAAATAAGGGTCTAATTCTGTTCTTCTACAAAGGATCTAGTACAGATTCGACAGAGCTTAGAGGGATCTACAAGGGATGCAGTCTTCGTCGAAGCGCATCCTTCCTTCTTCTCGACATGCATGCTGGAAGATTGATCTCCATCGAAGCTTGTTCTAACTTTCTTGTAGGCACATCCTCTCAGAAGCATATCAGTTACTTGACCAAGGGAAGCAGCTCCCTGAAGTAGCTATTGGCCCGAGCTTCCAAAAGGCGCAACAGGTCGCGAAGCCCTAAATCAGAAGGGCATAACATAACCTGTGGTTCTTCGGGTTGGCTATCCGCCCACAGCCCTGGTCATCAGGACCTCCAAGAGCCCTCAGACGTCGCTCAGAGTTGAACTCCCTAAGAAGGACATTTGCATACTTCTCAAGGGCAGCGATGGCTTCTTCTACACAGAGTCCTTCAACAAGAACATGGCTCCTAAAAACGAGAAAGGCCTCAACCAGCATCCAACTTACACAAGGCCGGTCGCCGCTCAATGTTTGGATCTCGCATGGTGGTAAAGGATGCCGAAAAGAAGACAGCGACTCTTCAGAGGAGAACTTCCCCTTTTATAGGACCGAGAATGGCCCAGAGCGCATGCCACATGGCCGATAGTCAGAATTCTCGCATTAATGGGACGAACCTAAGACTCGGTATTTTGAATGTTAGTCTTAAACCCTTGGAATTCCCCATATTACGGTGGCAATTAAGAGGAAAGTTCCTTAAAGAGCAGATGTTTATTGCTCTTTGCTTCAGAAGCCAGTGTCTGCTCTTTGCTTCAGAAGCCAGTGTCTTCACTCCAGAGGCGCAGCTACCTGCCTGCGCCAATCTCAGACGTGTAAGGGTGTCTTATCCTTCCCTTCCCAGCCAACGCCTTTACTGTTCAGAGGTGCAGCTACTTACTTGTGTCCGCATGAGGCACAGGATGGTGATATGCTCACACCATCTCCATTCCCACGGCATAGTCGTCTGCTCCGGATCAGAAGCTTAAGTTACTTTTCTACAAGAGACTTAGGAACTCCCATCGCAACCAATACAAGTCAAACTGTCGCTCCAAAAGCACAGTAACCTCGCCAACCAGAAGCACAAGCCTACTTATCGCCTACAGCACAGTGACTTCGGTGTCCTGAAACACAGCTTCATAAGTTGCTCTATATGCACAGAAGTCTCGTCGTCATTCGAAGCCAAGTCCACTAGTCGCCTGAAAGCACAGAGGTTCCATCGTCTCCAGTAGCACGGTCTACTCGTCGTCCCAGAAGCACAATAATACTTAGTCCTCACCAGAGGCGTAGAAAGCATGGGTCCACCCCAATTGGTTTGTTTAAACCGCCTCTTGCAGAGAAGATTGGGATTAAATCATGATTGATATCATATCAGATTAATTTAAATCTTAGATAAGGATCAATTAGACTCCAAATCTAGGTTGAAATCCCAAGATTTATTCGAATGTATCCGAGCAAGCAAATCGGCACACGCCATGTGTCACCTCCTTCGGTTATGTTTATAACCACCAGAGATCTCGTTTGAGGGGAATCTCGATGTCCGCCACGTGTCAGCGCCACAGAAGTTCGCACCGTGCAATGATGATAGATTCTTTCGTATCTCACGAACCCTAATGCACATCGCATATATGCTCGGTTCTCTATAAATCAAAGGAGTTCTTCTTCCATAAAAGCATCGACAGAGGAAAATTGACAATCGACAATCTTCAAAGGATCAGCAATCTCTATCCACGAAGAGTCAACCACCCTCATCCATCAATCAACCAAAGAACCAACCAACCAACCATCTTCAAGGGATCTTCTCCTCAAGATAGCCTCTTGATCGGTGACCACAGAGTCCCATCAAAGGCGCCAGAGTGCCATAGCAAGTTTGATTCATCGTCAGATCATCAACGAAGTAAAGGAGCCGCTGTAGTACTCGATCTCCACCGTCACACTTTCCTAGAAACCTCTTCTTCCTGTACTTAGAATATCTTGTTTAGGACTTCCTTCTTTGTACACGGATACCTTATACGTTCAATAAAGCAAAAAGTTTCTTAAACCTTTTGTTATGTTGAACAAATTGGCAACTCTGCTGGGGACTACATTCTCCTCCAACGAGAAGGCGATGTCGCAATCTAATAATAACTTGCTGGAAGATTCTCAAGACATGATGGTCGTACGCTTCGACCAGCAGGCTTTTGAAGATCTCCTCTCTGTTGAAAAGTCGAAGACTTCGAAGCGGTTCGTACAACCGAAGAAGACTCAACGTGTCTAGAGGCCTAAGACGGCTGCAACCAGCAGCACGATGGTAGGAACTGCGTCTTAGGACCCACTCAACATCAAAGCCACATAGAAGATTCTGGCTGCTATAGCCTTATCTCCTCACCCGATTCCCGTACTGGGAAAGCATGGCAAGGAAGATGGTAGTTCCATGGTTGATCTGACGAAGGAACGATGCCAAAGAAAGCACACACCGGTCCAACCCCTCACGATGGGAGTATTATTGGTAAGAAGATCTGTCTTCGACAAAATTGCTTTCCCTTCAGGTAAACCTTCGACGAACTCTGAATACTACTCGCCCGCTGAGGGTAGTAGTAAGAGATCCCTGGTGGCTCGTGCTTCGTACAACAAGCGTACGACACCAACGGCAGACCAGAGGCCCGTTTTGACAGTCACACTTGCAGCCGACGAAAAGCTATACAAGACTGGCTCTTGCGCTCTGATGCCTCAACCAATCGAATCTTTCTTCCACTGGGGTACTCCTGTGCGTAAGCCAAGCCAGGGGTGTTCCCACAGAGATGGAGTCATGCGAGCAGCGTTCTCGCAGAAGCAACAAAAGGCTTCCTCGCCAGACCCGCTCTGACCGTACTTACATCCAGCTTCCCTGCATGTACAATGGGAGTGCTACGATAGAAGATCCAACCCTCTCCCAAGCGAAAGAATAATTTGTGGCACAGGACGTGCCTAAATCAAGGCACTCTTGTACCCAGATTACCATCAACTACTGTTGTCAGCAGGCGGCTGTGCCATCGTCGAACAGGCTTTCCATCTTCCATATACTCTACTCCATGCCGACCCCACGCCAGAGGCTTAATAGGAGCTCGGTGAGCCATAAAGAAGACGAATCCTGTATCGCCACATGCTATACGGTGCAGGGTTCCAGAGCTTTCAAGAAGCCCTTCCAGAATCCTTCTATATCGGTTGCTAAACCGAAGAAGAGGTCAAAGAGAAGTAAAGCTAAGGTACCCGATACAGGTGTATTCGAAGGCACTCATTCCAGATCTGTATTGCGTGCCTTGTCAAAAATTGGGGGTAGCCAGCCTCCTACCATGCACGACAACACTGTGTTCTAATCTGAGGAGGCACAATACGACACTGATATCTTCATTGGTGCAGCCAGTCACCAGACTGGGGGTAGCAACCATACTAAGTCCAAAGAAGATCACAATCTTATGGCATATCCTCAGGACACCGAGGCTCAGGCATATAAGCCAGAAAGTGAAGGATCCACGGCACCTTCGAGTCACCCTCACACTCAGTCTATGTTCATGGCCGATGGCAATAAGAAAGACAATAATGATGCTCTTAGACGTGTCGAAGTCCTCAAGACGAAGTTAGATACGCTGTCAGACACCATGAAGACCCTATCCTCGGTCATAATCGACCTCAAGAGTAGCATGGCCCCCATTTTCTTTACACATGTGCGTGATCTGCCAACCAATGACGAATCCAACAGGCTATCTACTGCCAATCTGGCAGGACCATCCCCGTCTACTCCATCGGCTACAGGCTCCGCAATATCGGGCAAAATATAGTAGGCCATCAAGGAGCTGTATGCTCGTCATGATGCCAAGGAGAAGCAAACAATGATCCAAAAGATGGGGATCCGGCAACCAAACCCTGACGAGTGGGACAACGTCGTCTATCTTCCCAAATATAATTCACAGACGCTTATACCTTATGAAAGAAAGGGGTCTCCCCGACAATACTTGAGGTACTTTGCCTCAGTAACGGGGCACCTGCTAAAGGATGACGCCCTCCTATCCAACATATTTGTAGGATCCCTGCAGGGGATAGCTTATGAGTGGTTCTGCAGTCTTTCGGACAATGTATCTCGTCATTTGACAACCTGAATACTCGGTTCGTGGACCGATTCTACAAAGGAGGCATGGATATGACCATGTCGACCCTCATAGAAATTGTCCAGAGGGAGAAAGAGCATGTCCGTGCATATAACGAGCGCTTTCGCAAAGCAGCTCTTAGATTACCACCCAGTATGCTCGAGCCCATGCTTATGGACTCCTGCCGCAAGAACATGATGCTTGCTATAAAATTATGGCACAGTGCTCCCTGCACGGAGTGGACGCCTTTCATTACAGAGGCAGATGCCGCATAAAGTAAAGCCTAGGACGTATAGCTCCCGGGGCTACACTTTTCTGCGCCCGAAGACAAGGGAAGACGCTCGTCTAGCAACAACCCTAAAGACGAAAAAGGCAAGCAAGCCATCACCGTCAACATCTCCAAAGGTTCAGCAGCTGTGAACCCTAAGTCCACAGAAGCACAGAGGCCAAAGAAGACTTACTCCTTCATTGACGAGGATACACTGGAGCTCTTCAAGATGCTTACGAAGAGTGGCAAACTGTCCATACCGACACCTAGGCATCCTGATAATGTGGGAAAGGTAGACCATCCTAAGTACTGCTATTATCACCAGTACGTCCATCACTCAACATAAGACTGCTATGTGTTTAAGACGCAAACTTAGCTCCTCATTAACGCCAACGTCATATCGTTGGATTATGAAGAGAAGACCGTCACGGCCAACATTGTTACTCTTCAGTCTGAGCGTAGTCCAGCTGTAGAGGCACAGTGTGACATTATTCCTGTCCCCAGGGTGGCAATAGAAGTGGTCAACCTTCCAACAGTATTGGGCAACGAGTAAGAGTGCACCCTGTATTCTGATGCCATGATCGTTCGGGACTTTGAGAAAATGCTATCCACAAATATGGTCTCTCTAAACCCCCAGTCGAGGACGAAGACCAAGCATTCGAGTACTCCAAAGATGAACCCTGGGTGCAGCACTTAGGATCCCAGTTGGAGTGGCGTTTCAAGCAGCGCGAATACCCTACGGAAGATGAAGTCGTCCAGGTCGAATTAGGAGATGAAGCCTCGCCTAAGCCCATATTCATCAGCAAAAGTCTAACAGAAGATGATAAGTAGTCCCTGATACAGCTCATCTACGAGTATATCGACATCTTCGCCAGGAGCTATGGAGATATGCCAGGGCTAAACCCGCAAGTAGCCATGCATCGCCCCAATATCCTGTCCCATGTTAAACCGGTCAAGCAGCAATAGCGTTAGTTTTATCCTAACATTATGGATGTTACTGAGGAGGAGGTCGACAAACTCATTGAAAACTGCTTCATCCGCAAAAAGAAGCACCCAGATTGGGTCACAAATGTCGTCCCGGTCACTAAGAAGAACTGGAAGATACGAATTTGTATAGACTTCAGAGATGTCAATTCGTCCTATCCTAAACATGAGTTTCCTTTCCTGATCACCGACGTGATAATTGATAACACCTGTGGCTTCGAGCATATATCCTTCATGGATGGGTTCTCCGACTACAACCAGATCAAGATGCTCCCCGAAGACGAAAAACATACGACATTCCGGACTCTGAAGGTGGTGTATTGCTACACAGTAATGCCTTTCGGATTAAAGAACGTGGGAGCTACCTATCAAAGGACTATGAGTACCAAATTTTGCAAGCATCTCCGAAAGACGGTAGCGTGTTATGTTGATTACATCGCCGTCAAAAGCAAGTACAAATCCAACCACTTAGATGATCTACGGACGGTGTTCAATCTAATACGAACACATCAGCTAAAGATAAACTCAACCAAGTCCTTCCTGGGCGTTTCTAGCGGCAAGTTCTTAAGCTTCATTATCATAGCAAAAGAAATTCATATCGACCCGGAGAAGACCAAAGCAATTCTGGACATGGGACCTCCAAAGAACCTGCGAGAGCTTCGAGGTTTACAGGGGCGACTAGCATATATAAGAAGGTTCATAGCAAATCTCTCTAGTAAATGTTAACCCTTCACCAGCCTAATGAAGAAAGGGGTCACTTTTGTATGGACCAAAGAGTGTCAGCGCATGTTCGACAACATCAAAAAGTACCTCACCAGTCCTCTTGTGCTGGTAGCCCCAGTTATGGGGAAGCCTTTCCTTTTGTACGTACGAGCCATGGATCATTCTCTTGGTGTCTTATCCGCCCAAAAGAATAAATAAGGCCACGAACAGGCGATATATTATCTTAGCAGGACCATGGTTGGAGCCAAGCACCGATATAATCCTATTGAGAAGGAACGTCTCGTCCTTCTCTTCGCCATCCAGAAGACACGGCATTATGTGACCAGACAGATGATCCATGTGGTATCCAGGATCAACCCACTCAGAGTCCTTATGACCAAGCCAGGGGTACTGAATTCACGACTAGCCATATGGGCAATTCTCTTGACTCCTTACGACATGGTATTCATCCCACAGAAGACCGTCAAAGGCCAAACGTTGGCAGATTTTCTAGCGGCTCATCCGATGCCAGAAACTTCAAAACTCTATGAAGAAATCCCCAATGAAATACTGGAGTCCAACGCAGTTTTAAACAACTCGGTATGGTGCATGTTCTTTGACGGAGCCTCAAGAACGGGGACAAAGGGTAAAATCATAGCACGGATCAGGATCGTCCTTATTATTCTGAATGGTCTGGTTATCAATCGTGTATATTCTCTCTTGGAGTCATGTACCAAAAATGCTGCAGAGTATAACGCCCTCATTATCAGACTCAAACTCGCCAAACAGTTGGGGATTGACTACATGGAGGCCTATGGAGACTCAAAATTGATCATCAGTCAGGTTTGAGGTTAGTACGAGGATCGACATGAGGACTTGATTCATTACCACCAGGCGACAATCGACATTATCTCTACTTTCATAGAATTTATTATAGAACATGTGCCATGATTACAGAACTAAGAAGCCGACACACTTGCCGGTCTCGTCGCCTCTTTGGCCGCCCTCATTGGATCTCATCATACCATTTCAGTAACAGGCCGGAAGTTAGTCTGTCTAAAGAATGCCCTGCGCGTTTGTCAGAACTACTCGTTACAAGTAGGTACAGATGAAGGCACTAGGGATTGGCAGTTCCCATTTATAGACTATACAGTTTTTGGGATTTTGCCTGAAGACCCAAGAGAAGCAGCTTCTATCAGGAGGCGCACACTCTGTTTCTTCTACGATACGACCACCAAAATGCTATAGCATCGCTCATACGACAGACTTCTCCTACGCTATTTATCCCGTACAGAGGCATAATAAGCACTCAGAGAAGCGCATGATGGAACCTGCATAGCCCACCAGCCTGGCCCCAAGCTACAAGACCGGCTGTGCCGTATGGGCTATTACTGGCCCACTATGTTGGCAGATGCCGTTGAGTATGTAAAGAAATATCGGGCGTGCCAATTTCATGCAGATTTCATCCATCAACCTTCAAAATATTTATACCCCACGGTGGCCTCTTTGTAGAATCATAAAATATCAATATTATGTGCCTATATAAAGAAGTGACTATGCGCCCATATGTAGCAATACTATACGTCCACATGTAGTAATTCTATGCTCCCATATAATTTTTCTAAAGGTGGACGCATGGTTCCTACACTATGTGCCCAAGTTAGAATAGCTCTATGACTCGGTCAACATCCACGATCAGTCATAGGCCGAGGCATGCGACCATGTCACTCCCCACGAGCAGTCGTGCACCGAAGCATGCGTCCACATTAACCCCACGATCTACATACGATCGTACAGTTTTTTTATGTGCATTCGTCCTATGCACCCAAAGGGACACTATGCGCCCACAGTGAGATCAGTGCATTCTCCATCTGTGTGCACATAACAGTCATTTTAGTGCAAAACGACTATAAATAGAGGACATATGCCTCATCAAATGAGGAGAACAGAGAGCATTTCAGAGCCAAATTGCTGCCCTTCTTGCCAGTGAGCCGAGAGTTAGCAATTTTCTTAGGTTTTCTCCCACTTTTGTAAATCAGAGTGTCAACGGAGTAAAGGAGCAACTGCCGCTCGATCTCCATTATCCCATTTCCTAGAATTCTTTTTGTCCTCGGGGATTCTCAGTGCAGGATCTCTCAGGTGTACTCGATTTGTGGTACCTTACGCTAATAAGAAGAGACAGTGATTCTTCTATTTTTTGTAAGTGTTCTACAAAATGGCGACTCTGTTGGGGACTACCTTTTCCTTTGACGAAAAGATGGTGATGCAATTCGATACCGCTAAAGTAGGGAGCACTCAGAAGATGTTGATCGTGAAGTTCGATCAACAAGCGTTCGAAGAGATGCTCTTGAGGGATAGCTCTACTCCTTCAAAATCTGTGAAGCAAAACAAGTCTTGTAAGACTTGGCTTCCGAAGGCTCGTACTGCATATCATGCTAGTGGCGTAGAAGATATGCAACCGAAGGAGAACTTTGTCACGTGGGCACATAACTCTTCCATAGAAGCTTCCAATGCAAAGAAGGCACATACTGTTCAGGGCTCTACTAGCCCAGCGACTTCTTTCTTGTTCAATCAACAACAGAGTGTTCAACTCTCGAGACCTGGCACAGAAAAACACTATGATGCCAAGAATCGAAGTGTTCGACACTCTGGGCAAACTTAACGAAGCTTGCAAACGAAGAGGGCAAAACTGGGAAAAATAGTGCTGTTTTCCAAAGTATGCGCCCAGGGCTATGCACCCAAAGGATGGTGTGGGCGCATAACTCTGGTCAAAAGACTTCTGTCTTCAGTAGGATGTCTACCACTATGCGCCCAGGATCTGATAATCTATTCTATGTGCCCACAGCCAAGAAGGCCAAGCATGCTGCCAGAACGTCTGGAAAGCATGAACCTAAGGGCATGCTCTACGGTCTTTGCGCCTACAGCAAAAAAGATAGACCCCAACGCGTATAGCACGGGGCTGTCTTCAAGGTCATCATGTAACTTAGGTGTGGGGGTTGCCCCTGCACATGAACTAAGTTCGGATGTGGCGATTTCCCTTACAAACTCATATGCAAAGCAGGGCAATATATATGAAATGGGTTCTAAGGCAAAGCTCGTTTTCGTCGATTTGTGCGACATGATAAATCATAAGCGTAAGGCGAGAGAGATCACTGCGATTCATGAGGTGCCTCTACAGGAGCGTCCATGCACTAATATTTATCAATTATTGTTGCTCCAAAGCAATAAAAGTTTCAGGCAGTCCGTGTTTCGACGACAGCAACATTTGGATGATGAAGAGCCATTATATGTTTCATCCAACATGGCTTCATGGGGTCCTCCCTACGGGAGCCCCAATCAAAGAAGGTGGACCACTAATCCAACCTTTTCTTTTAATTCTACAAACAAGAGAAGAAAAAGTCTGCCAGCAAACAGCCAGTGAGCTGTTTCACTTGAAGGAGTCTATATGGGTACTCGGTCGAGAACAAGATCCCTTATAGACGATGAAGACTCTCAAGCTGGGGGTCGTATTCCTTCAGAATCTTAAGCTGGGGGTAGTACTCCTTCAGAATCTGAATCAGACGACCTCCACGCTGGAGGTAGCCTTTCAGATGATGATGATCTCTTCGAGTCCGACGGTGACTATCTACCTCCCCTGCCTGAAGAAGAAGGTATTTTAAACTCAGAGACAGACATCATCAGCACCAGTTGTACTGTCTCCTATATTCACCTTCGCTTGCTATCTGCGTACATGATAGATAGAGAGAGACATGAAGAAGCTAGTGATCAAACCAACAAACGGCTGGAGAATCTTGAAATGGTGTTCGCCAAGATCACTGACATACTTACCAGCATCATGGCTATCCAAACTGATGGGGCTGTTTCCCCACTTCAACCGAACGTCTCAACATATGCTAGTCCGGTTCATAGCAACAACCCTCCTTCACTACAAAGCGAGTACCATTCTGTTGCACCTTCTCCAAATCTCGTAAATACTGGAGGTGGTCCTTCGCTGACAGCACTTGACAACCGTACAGCAGCTATTTCTCAACATCTACTCAATCAGCAGGTTGTAATTGATTCTTTTGTTGACTGTCTCGATACCATATCACACAAAGACGAGCTTCAGAAGATTAGGATATCTCAACCTTATCCTCCTGAATGAGAGAATGCTACTTGTCCGCATAAATACAAGCCATTGATACTAAATTCGTTTGACGGAATGACTTCTCCTCGCCAACACATGACATACTTCAATATACAGACGCTACACTTACCAAGAGATGATGCATTCTTATCAAAGCTATTTATCAGCACCTTGCAGGGAGTAGCTTTTGAATGGTTCTATAGTTTGCCCGACGGTTGCATTAACTCCTTCAAAGACTTGGAGAGGCTATTCCTCAATAGGTTTTATGAGAGTGGCATACATGTTAGTATGTCCACCCTCATCGAGACCAAGCAGAAGAAGAGTGAGACTGTTATTGCTTTTATCGAACGCTTCAGGCGACTAGCCTTGAAGATGACCTTCGGTATACCAGACTCGGAGTTTATGGATACTTGTTGTCATAACTTCCTTCCTATAGTGAAGTTCTGTCTGGGTATACATAAGTATGATACATGGTCCGCTTTCATCGGGGCTGCTAATGTTGATGAAAATGACGTTCCTAATCTAGAACTACTTGGGTTAAAGATACCCAAATCTGAAGACAAAGGCAAGCACCCCCAAACTATCCCTATCTGTAAGGGTAAAAGAAAAGAAGTTTTGAAGGTTGACACTTCCAAGGGAGCTTCCAATTCTCAGAGTGCTCCTGACAGACCCAATGAGACTTTCTCCTTTGACGAGGATGATGTTATTACCATTTTCAACACGTTGATGAAGGTTGATAAACTGGTATTGCCTTTACCACGATGTCCTGAGGAGGCAAGCCAACTCAGCAACCCTAAGTACTGTCCCTATCTTCAGTACGTGCACCATTCTATCAAGGATTACATCGTCTTGAAGAGGAAGATACAATAGCTCATTAACAGCCAAGTTATCAACCTCGAAGCTAAAGACAAGGTCGTGTCTTCTACATGATCTCTATTCAATTTGGTGACTTTCCATCCACAGATGTTCCAGACGGCGTAGTTCCAATTTCTAAGGCAATAATGGAAGTCATCAACCTGCCGCCAGCTCGCGATTCAACATCAACTCTGGTGCCACTCAAGATAAAACATGGTGAGATTATGTGGGTCCATCCTGACCTTGTACAAGAAATGAAGCAGGGGGTAGTGTCTTCCAAAGCAAAGAGGGGCAAGAAATACAAGCCATGCCATATGGTGTCATCTTCTATTTATGAAGTCCTATCTGGTGAGATACGATCCGACAACACTTACCAGCAGACTTATGACCTCACAAGAAGACTTAATACCTTCTCAAGCTCCTGTTGCCCCCATAAGTTCAGAAGCTGGTCCATCTAAGTCCTCAACAGCCGACAAAGCTAAGCAGAAGGAGATGCAATATGACAAATCTCTGAAGTCACCAGCTCCCGAAGGTATGGATCGGCCTTACAACTTTGACGTACTGGCAAAACTGGCCAATACACCTGCCAGATTATTATTGTTCGATCTACTGCGGCTCTCCAAAGAGACGCGTAAAGCTTTAATGAGGCATTACTACAAGCCGACTCTTATCTTGTTGAAGTTAAAGCTTCCGCTGAAGATCTGGTCTCTTGTCCTTATTGCCAAAGCACTATGGAAGTGGTTTCCAACATCACCTTTTCATAAAAGGACATACTGCTCAAAAATAATCGTCATGATAGACCTCTGTACTATACAGGATTTATCGAGGAGATTAAGGTAGATCAGATGTATATCGATCCAGGTTCCTCCCTCAGCATCATCCCTAGAAGTTTACTCCAAATTCTAGGAATCCCTTTGCACAAGCTGTCTGCAACCAATACAACTATCATGGCTTTCAATGCTGGAAGAAGTCATCCTCTGGGCAAGATCCATCTCAAGTGCCAGATTGGTAATCTCCGAACAGGGGTTGCTTGCTATGTAATAGATGCCAATGTGTTCCTTCAACCCTTCACCAATGCTTTAAGTACGTCAACGGTGATGGCATCATGAAGACAGAGTTTGTTGATGTCGATCCTTTCAAGGGTATTGAAGCCTACTATGGAAATTCGGTACTTTATCAATCTCAGCCTCCTAAGGATGATGGCAACGAAGCTGATGATGAAGCGGAAGTTAATTCATTCGCTAGTAACGGTCCCCTGGTTATCTCAAAGGACGTACTACTCCAAAAAGTACTTCAAAGCCCCTCATAATCTGGGTCAAAAAGAAGGATCCTGATATTGCCGCACCATTGAACATCACTCTCCGTAAAATAACTCTGGTGAAACCTACTGAAGCCCATCCTCCCAATCCTGATGAGTTACCCTACGTAGTAAACTTGACCAAATCTATGACTCCTGTCCCGGATAATGGCACCTTTAATGAGTATATCAATACTCAAAATAATGTACCTTCAGTGGATGATGTTATCCCTGAAGAAAGACTTGCATATTTTATGAGTAAAGATTTATCTTTAAATTACTCTGATGTCTACCAGTCTGTAAACCAGTATATAGATACATTGTACGCCTTAGAGCATGGCATAATACCACATCTCTGTATGCCGGTCACGATACCCCATCTGCGGGAAACAATCTGGCCAGAGGATATCCACTACTTCATCTTTCCAGCGAAAAAGAAGGGTGAAGAACTAATCATCTTCGGTCGAAAAATTGGCGAAAGAATGTTCGTTCTGGACTTTACTTGCAAATTTTATTCTGGTTACCGAATTTATCTCTGAATGATAATGTATTGACTTAGTGGATTATGGAGATCTATTATGGGAACGTTTATAGCAGCTGTGATATTTTATATTATCTGGTAATGTAGAGTTTTCTTTAGACTTGTACAGCTTACTACGTTGTGTCTTCCAACGTAGGCTGGGCATGTCCGACACATACCCGATTATTCGAGAGTAGGTCGTGACACCCTTGAGAATCTCATTATAAACTATCTCAAAATTCGATTCCGACAGTTTCTATCTACCTTCCTTGTTTATTGATGAATTTGATTCTTGGTATTCAATGTTGATTTGATTTTCTACCAAGATAAATATTATGGTCTAGGTCACCTCAGTTATGGAATCTAGAGTCTTCTACAGCCATATTAGCTGGTATGGCGATGAGATAGAGTCTGGTTTTGGATGTATTTCTCGGGTGTGAGAATTTAAAGTTTTTACAGCCAAGCTAGCGGCAATGCAAAAATTTTAAATACCATGATTCTAGAGGTATATACCTTAGTTGCGGACTCTATGGTTTATCGTAGCCTTGCTTACTAGTATGACGAGGATTCTGAGTATCATAGTTTTGGACAACGCATAGGATTATCAGATTGTGTCTTGAGAAGGTACTTAAACATATCATCTCTACCTTTCGTTTCAGTCTTTTAAAAGAAATTTGTTTTTCCATCATCAATTAACTTAGGAGTAGGGATAGTTTTAGTTACTTAGTCAAATTCTTTGTAAAACTTCTTTTAGATATAATTCTTTATAGCATAATGATTTGATGACTTGTGTTAGGCCTTTATCTTAGAGATGATAGTATAGCTCTGACATTAGAATAGAGAACCCTTGTAGCTAGTTCTCTGCTGATTATAATTACCAGTTTTCATATAGGATGTTAGTCTGTCTTATTGTCACTCCCGTTTCCCATTATACGTATTTTTCAGGATACGTATATGGATTTCTGACAATTGTCAGGTGGCCCGTATTTCTACTTATCTTGCTTAGCTTAGCCTTGGTTTAAATCTTGACTTGATTGGTTCAACTTGGTTCAACTTGACTTGACTTGGCTTGGCTTGGTTTGGTTTATTTTGGGTTAAAATGAGAGGGGTTGCTATATAAGTCAACTTCTTCTCTCTCCTCCATTTTTTGCATTTACTTCTTCATCTACTTCATTTACTCCTCCCACCTACCAAGCCTAGGCAAGTACAACTTACTTCATGATGGATCTCAAGTTTTATTGTTCCATTCTCTTTTTTACTTGATTCTAAGCCTCTTCAGAACTTGGCATTTTTGGATTTGATGGATGGATTCTTCTAGATCTAAGTTTGTAACTTTTTAGTTTTCTTGGTTTTGATCTCTAAAACTTGATTATTTTTGAAAATTAATGGTTATATGTTGTAGAGAATTCAATTTCATGCAGTTTTGGCTTTTGTTTCGCTTGATTTCGACTTCGGATGAGGAAGTTATGGCCATAGCAAGTTTTCAGAACTTTTATGACTGAACTTGCTGATTGGGGACGATGACCCCCATGCGCCCGGAAGGCCATGCATAGGGAGGCCATGCGCTGTGAAGTCCCAGCAACGTATCCCTTAACTTCGAGCGTGTCATGCGCGTAGGTTCCTTACGCACATGTACTGAAGATGCAATGTGAGTTTCCCATGCGCGGATGTACAGAAATTCCCACGCACGGATGTGCAGGAATTCCCACGCACGGATGTGCAGGAATCCCTATGTGCGGATGTACAGGAATTGCCACGCACGGATGTGCATGAATTCCTACGCGCAGATGTACAAGAATTCCCATACGCGGATGTGCAGGAATTTCCACGCACGGATGTGCAGAAATTCCCACGCACGGATGTACAGGAATCCCATGCGCCGAAATTGTTCTATTTTATTGTTTTGCCTATTTAAGTTGTTTTGTAGCTAGAATCTTAAAAAACTCAAAATATGAAAGTTGTAGATCTTTTCCTTGGCTTCAAGAATATGTCACTAGTTATTTTATACAAGTTTCTCTCATTCATGATAATGTAAGAGTAGAACACGATAGTGGCCTGCTGTGGTGCACTCTTGACAAGTAAACTGACATGGTATATCTTGACATGCTGTTATGACAGCTAGACTGACATGACAAGTATGAAAGACCTGGACACCGTGGGCGATTATGTTTATACAAATAAACCGGTACTGTCTTGCATCATATATAGGATGGGGATCCCTGAGTACCACGGTCAGGGGTACCTACTGAAATTGACTAAGGCTAATTAACTAGAATGATTCAGTAGTCATGAAGAGATTTTTCCAGCTACAGACAATCCCGTTATCTGGGCGCACTAAGTGGACTTGTAGCCTACCGACGAGTAGGGCACATTTCCAGCACACCGTCAAGTGTTGCACCCTTCTTAAATGGACATTCGACCTGGATAACCTGGATAGGCTGTAGGGCTTGTGGCTGTGGGATGATCTCATTGCATCTTGCTAGTAATTAGACTTGTGATAACCCTAGTTAGTTAAAGTATCAAGCCGTACTCGTTACTTTGCCATGATTGATTGAATGAAGTCTAGCCCAGCTTCGACTTGTCCTGATCCTGTACAAGATTATGACAGGACATGACTTATTATGCTTGCCTTAACAATAACGATCGGAGGACCAGTTTTGTTCAGGCGAAGGGTTACAACCCCGGTCCTTGTTTGGTTGAAGGGTTGTAACCTGGCTCCCGTAGCAGTTCTGTGTCTTCTCTTTGTTTATTGTCTTATTGCACCCCATGCCATGCTCGTCATATTTTATCTTACTTCAATAGCATGATTATCTATATTGGCCTTAACAATAAAGATTAGGGGACCAGTTCTGTTCAGACGAAGGGTTACAATCCCGGTCCTTATTTGGTTTAAGGGTTGTAACCTGGTTTCCGGAGCAGTTCTGTGTCTTCTCTTCGTTTATTGTCTTATTACCCTATCAGCAGTATTTGAGACGGGATCCTATTCAGGTGAAGGACTTCAACCCCGGTCCTTGTTTGGTTTAAGGATTGCAATCTGGCTACTTGAATGGTTTCTTCGTACTCAATTTATTATTATTGTACCTATCACTACACCAAAATGACAAATTAGGAACGCTAGGTATTTTTCAATTTGAAATATTTATTTTTCGTACCTAGGTGCTGCAACAAAATAAAAACGTTTCGAATCCAAAAACTGTTCCTAAATAGGTTATTTTAATTTTTAGCAAAAAATTATTTATATAGGTACACATCAATTCAGTCCTAAATACGTTCCAATTTGAGCACGGTACAAATTAGGTATCATGAGATGGGCAGAAAGCATTCTGGACATAAAATCCCCTCCCCTTATAAACGAAAGTGATCCTCTCCCTTGTAAACACTTCTCTACCCAGCCTTTCTCTCCCGACAAGATCCAGGCCGGCCATCCTCATGAAGTCGTCGGCCATTCTGACGAGGTCGTCGTCCATCCCGACGCGATCCCGACGAGATCGCCCCGACAAGATCGCAAGCCAGGTTGATTCTTCTTCCAGTTTATTCTTTAGATTTACATCCAGCCTTCCTCTCCCGAAAAGATTCGCAGGCCACCTCGATGAGAACACAGGCCATCATGACGAGTTCGTAGTCCATCCCGACGAAATCACAAGCTAGGTTGATTCTTCTCATGTTGATTCTTCTTTCCGTTTGTTCTTTCTCTTTTCTTTTTCCTTTTGGTTCAGGTTTTCAGATTTGGATGTTGGTTCTTTTCTATCTACTTAGGGGAATTTTAGGGGAATTATATAAAATATTTGGTTTAGAATTATGATGTTTGATAAACAATTTAGCAACTACATAAAACCCACCAAAACTATAGAAGTAGTGAACGACCGCTTGGATAAGGGTAGCATCCATCCATGGATTTCAGACAGCATAAAAGATGCAATTGAGAGCGTTGTAGGATTTGTGAATCTGTGCATTACTTTCTTCTTGATAAATCTGTGCATTACTGCTGTTATGGATTTCTGTATTACTTTTTTCTTGATGAATCTGTGAATTTGTGCATTACTGCTGTTAAAGGCTCAATTACTTGATATGTTCAGTAAAGCCAATGTACCATAAATTGGTAGGAAATACATCATTAAGGCAGGTTTGTTTATAATGCTGCTGTTTGTGTTGCAAGATTTTGTTGCCTCTAATATGTGATTCACGGAATGGTAGAAATTTACAGACCTGTATTTCCTTAAATGAAGAGAAAATAGGGATTAACAATTTTATGTTGACATTTGTATTTTGAGATGGGAAGGCATTATATGAAGTCGTAGTTTGAAATGAGAACTATAGCTTAGACTGCTTAGTTAAGATTCAGCTAATAATTGTTGTATATTATATTTAATTCGTTCAATGCACTATAGTCGAGAAACATTTAACTAGGCACTATAGTCTGACTGTAGAGTGGTAGTATTTCATTAATTAGTACTCAGCGAAGTTAGGCAACTAAAGGGGGGATAGAGAATAGGGTCTAAGTAAGAGTTTAGAAGATTTTAATCTATTCTAGCAATATAGAAAACAACTTGTGTCTAAGAGTTTAATAGAATAGAAGAGATAAGAGTTAATGGTAGAGAAATGTACTCAAGGATGTACTTTTGTATCCTCAATATAGGCAACCAGGTCCTGGTTCTCTCACTAGTTTATTCTACTATTTCAATGAATAACACACACCGTTACTTTGTCTCTCCGCAAGTTTTGTAATAGTCTCTTGCAACTTCAGCCTGAGTTGTGTGGTGAGATATTGTAATTCGAATGCTTCCAGTTTTGTAAAATACATTATCAAGGCAGGTTTGTTCAGTAAAATACATTATCATCCCTATTTCAATTACTTGATATGTTCAGTAACGCCAATGTACCATAAATTACTTGATATATTTAGTAAAGCCAATTACTTGATATAATCATCAGTTTTAGTTCCCTTCTGGTTGATATAGTATTTATCCCAAAGTAGCTTCTTGAGTCAATACATATCATTAACCAATTGACTGAGCCCCACCCACCACCACTCCTTAGGCTCGTCTATCCCAAAGTGCTTTCATACATTCTAGGGATTTTCCTAAACTTTCTGTAACCTTTTAGAGCAACTTGTAGAAAAAAGGAACAACTAATGTAGGTTGACATGTTCTACCAATGTTTCAAGTGATACCTTGTATAGAAACGATGCTCCATTTGGATGAATTACACATGATACAATCATGCAGAACAAAAACAAAGGGCATTCCAATGCCACAAACTCATTTATGGAGAGGTAGCATTCGAGACTCAAACCTGCATCCACTAGGTTGCATATGCAGTCTTACTACCATGCGAAGCAATACCCTTCTTACAGAAGAAGCAATGCAAAGCATCAAACACTATGGTCACATCAAACAAGATATGTATCATGTATCAAATTATTGCTTGCTTATTGTATTGACACGGTAACTTTGAGAGTTTAGGTTTGTACTTCTAAATTCATAGTGGAACATGATTTAATGCCACTTTCTCATAAAAAATTTACATACAGATTTCATATTTTTCGAGTTAGGCTTATGAGTGGATTTTATGAAGTTAGATGATTTCTATAACTGAATTTGAACTTGTTAAATCCCAATTTAAGTAGTTTAAGCTTAATGTTATTGTAATCTAATGCTAACACTAAAACTCGTCCCGAATAGCCATGTAACTTCGGACACGAATATCCATTCTGAAGTCTTTTATCAGAATCTTAAATTATATATCCTACGTTGTCAAATTACGATATGTATCGTGTATCGATTTGCATTCGTTATCACATCTTATCATGTACGGTACGACACAGTAACTTTGAAAGTTAAGTATATACTTGTAATTCCAAATAGGAACATGATTTGGTACAACATTCTCCTAAAATTTTGTTTCATCTTGGCAAATTTACAACAGAATACTTATCTTGTCTTATCTCAAATAAAAAAAAGCAAAGTACATAACTTTTGAATCTGAAACCCGACATGAATCAGATTAGCGAAAATAGACTGGATGGAGCATTTTGGGTTTGGGTTTGGATCTTAATCCTTAAAGAGAGGGGAATGGGTGTTCAATTTGGCAAGGAAGAGGAGGAATGGGCGTGGCTGACAAAGTAGACAATAATTGGGAGGATTGGTGAGGAAGAGAGGGTTATAATGGAGTCAGAAAGTAACCAAGGACCAGTCCTCCTATTTAAGCCAATTTGTAGAAGCCCCCAAATAGAATATTAATTTAAGTCCCTAAATGTAATTTGTTCCAAAGGTTATGCAAAGAATATTCTTTGCATGGTGAGTGTAAAAGATGTATTGAAGCAAAATTATATATATATAGCGCACTTAATTTGGATACCCAATATATAAAAAAATCATAGTTCGGAGGGACAGTCTCATATCAATATTCATTTGGGTGGGGGGGTTGAAATCTAGTACTAGTCTAATATGGTTCTTAAATGCAGTAATAGAATCACTTTTAGTCAAACGTGACTTCAAAATAAATATAATTATGATTTTGGAATTGCCTTCCTTTTATATAGTGATATGCTTCCTTCTGAACCACACCCTTTTTATTAGTGTGATTCTTAAATCTCAACTTTTTATTTTTACTTTCATCTCCCTGGCTCTTCATCTTTGTCTTCTTCCCATTCTCGACAACCACCATGCCTGACAACCACCAAATCTCAATGGTCGCAAGCCTTTAAGCTCTTAATGACAATTGCACCTTCCAAGCTCTGCCAGCCCCAAAGCATTCCAAACCTCTTTCTTATACCAAACCTTCCAAGGTTTGATAGAAATGAGCTGTGTTACATCTTCTGTCGGCCTCAAAGAAAAAGATGAAATTTGACAAAAATGAGTAGGAATGATTCCTAGGTTTTATGCAAAAACGCATGAGCTGTGTTACATGTTCTCTAAAAAAAACTAAGGCTCTTCTTGAACTATTTGTGGTAATGATTTCCTTTTGCTTGCCAATCCAACTTAGCAACACTTGGCCTGAGAAAGACTTCTACTAGCATTTCGGTATTACTGACCATTTTTTATACAAAATGTTACAATAACAAGGTAGTAACTTGATAGGAGCTTTAAACACTGGTGTATTTGCATGTTTCAGTAAAGAAGTCATTTGGGAACAACATTCAAATAGATTCAGGCTTTGTTTTGGATTACTGTTGTTTTTCAAAAAGTAGCATAAGTAGCACTTTATGATAGCAGCTCACAACTGCTTTCAAATGCTACTAAACACTCTTTTGGACTATCCAAAAATATAAGTAGAAGCAGCCATGATGAGCAATCCCTAAGCCAGCCTTGGAGGTTGTGTACAAGATATACTATTACTGGTTCTGAATTACCTGGCAAGTCTGAAGTTCCGATTTAAGTCAACGTGCTTTTTTATTGATCAACGTGCTTTTTCATAGGCTTCGTGCCTCGTCTCCTTGTCATATAAACTCTGGTGATGTCATGTTAGGGAATTTAATCTAGTGCAACTTGTTTGGTGGTTAAGCTCATATAACCTATGGTTTATCTATGTTACACAATTTTGGCATCTACTTTGTTGTAGTGTTTGATGCTTAATAAGGGCTAACTATATGGGGTATATTGCTACAGTGACTATTTGCTTGATTTTAAACACTGGTTATGAGTAGATGCCAAAATGTTTGGTACTTATCATATAAACTTTGGTTATATCATGTTTGAGAATTTAATCTAGTGCAACTTGTTTGGTGGTTAAGCTCATATAACCTGTGCGAATTAATACCCTCTATCGTCTTACAAGATATGGAAAAATTGAATTTAAATGTTGATAGATGAATTCAACCCAATTACAATGGTCCCATCTGTATACTCACTGTTATGTTCTCATTAGTCTTTGATTATCCGTTATATACCCTATTTTGTTTCATAGCCTCCTTTAACATGAGAATTAGCCAGTACATTCCTTGGAAAGCAATTGATGTATCTTCAAAATGCAGCTTATCCTTATTATTGGCATCTGATGAAAAGTGAAGGAAATACATATGATCTCAAAACTTTTAGGACATTTTTTTTGGCTCATCAAGTTTTACTTTTCAAGAACACAGGGGAGTTTATGATGTCTAGATACAGGGAGGTCGCGGACATCATTATTAATTACCTTCAACATCGGGATCGGCTTGTTCGTCTTAGCATAAAATCATTGCTTCCTCGTATTGCACACTTTTTGCGGGATCGTTTTGTGACAAACTATCTAAAGGTTGACATCATCCTAGGTAACACTATCCTACCTGTTAATTGTGGCGACTATACTCTCATCTGTTAAATAATATTATCTATGTATTATACTTTTAAGATTTGAGTTATTATTTATGTGTGTGACTGAATGTGATTCCCTACCTTAACCTCCCTATGCACAGATTTGCATAGAACATTCCTAGCTGTTTTGCGAATACCAGCTGAACGTGCCAATGGGTTCATTGTATTGGGTGAAATGGCCGGTGCTTTGGATGGTGAACTTGTTCCATATTTTCCTACAATTACCTTACAATTGCGAGATGCAGTACTTTATCTTGACTTATTATTTTTCCTTCTCTTTATCTGTGTGCTTAATGTGATGTTTGTTTACGGAACTAATTGTGTTCTGTTCAATAAACAGATTGTACCTCGTAAAGGAAGACCATCCCTTGAGGCCTTGGCTTGTGTTGGATGCTTTGCAAAAGCCATGGGTCCTGCTATGGAACCTCATGCTTGCAGTCTGTTAGATTTGATGTTCTCTACAGGTCTTTCTCCTACCCTTGTTAAATCCCTTGAACAAATAACACTCAGGTATTATTTCATCTGGAATTCTTTTGAGTGCAGATTAATCCTTCTGTAAAATATCTGAGTTACGTGTATATATTTTTCTCCAGCATTCGATCTTTACTGCCTACCATAAAAGAGCACCTATTGGATTCTATTTCCACAACGCTTTCAAAAAGCCCTTATCTGCAGGCAAAGTCGGCTATTTCTTCTGTTCACACTAATACTACAAACAACAGTCAGCAAGTCCCAGATGTCATTATTTCAGCTCTTGTGCAGCTTGCCTTGAAAACTCTAGCAAGTTTCAACTTTAAGGTTGCTTGTACTTTTTTTACCCTCTCTTATCTTCATAATTTGCGCTTTTGTAATGGGACATGAAAGAAAGCCAGCTGTGTTTTTCAGGGTCATGAGCTTCTTGAATTTGCTAGAGTTTCTGTTGTTGTTTATTTAGATGATGAGGATGGTAACATTCGAAGAGATGCAGCCATATACTGTTGTAGATTACTTTTGAATTCTTTTTCTGTATTACCTGGTGCATAGTTGAGTTCAAGTAGGTCCAATCGGATTGGTGGAACTAAGCGGCGTCGCCTTGTGGAAGAGGTTTGTCATGAATATTTAGTGAATACAATTTAAGCATAATTTTGTAGGTTTGCAAGAAAATTAATTTAATCATCTTCATTCCGACTTGCATGCGACTTCTAATTTTTTCCCAGCTAACAAATGTTGATTTCCCAGCTACGATTGTTGGTCTCCAACGCCATGTGTTTCTTAAAGTTTCTTGGTTACTTGCAGATAATAGAAAAGCTTCTGACTACAGCAGTTGCCGATGCTGATGTTACCGTTCGACAATCAGTCTTTTTGTCTTTGCATGGAAATGGTAGTTTTGATGAATTCTTAGACCAGGCTGATAGTTTGACCTCCATTTTTTTTGCTCTCAATGACGAGGTAGTTGTTTCCTGTCATCAGTTTTTCTTTGCTATTTACTGTTGATGTTTCATCATTCTTTGAGCTCGTATGCTAAGATTTAAAAGCATTCATGCATGTTGTTTTGCAAATGGTATTTTTTGGACTTTGATGCATGTGCAAATGCACAAGCATACATATCTAGTAGTAGTAAAGTGTGCTAGTATAGGAACAAAACACGCTTATTTTTATATTTTCATGTCAAAATCTCAAGCCCACAAGCAAAAGACAATTTGTATAAAACACATTAATTTATCCCTCTTTGTACCTTTAAAGTTATGGTCAACTAGGTGGGAAAGAATTTATCAACAATTAAATTTAAGCTAAAGTTGTTTTGGTGTAGAATACATGCAGTGAACTATATATAGAAACTCCATATTGTCTAATATGATGAAAAAACTCAGTATTGGTCTCGGCAGTTTCATCTGTTTCGGAATCTGGGTTGTAGTACCTGAGTTTTAGGTTCCAAGACTTAAATTTTGTAACATATATAGCAATAAATGCTAGTTTAGGCCAGTTATATTAAAATGATTTTGCAATATCCAATAGAATGTTTGAATAACACAACACTCCAAAGTTGGTGCTGTACTATAGCGTGCCCCTGCTGGATACATATCAGATACGACACGGACACTCCAAAGTCTGTGTCGTGTCTGTGTTGCAGTGACCATATCTTCTCGTGTCTGGTTTGCCTACTTGATGTTCCTGTTTGGTTGCATCAATTATTTTGGTTGCTTAAATATTCTTAATTTTACAGAAGTGATGCTTGTAACACACTTCTACTAGAATATAAAATTCATTGCATCTATATTCAGTTACAGGAACATTTCATATTGATCTTAACTAACACAAAGTTCAATCTGGTAGGAAATACAACATATATTGAATAGTCCAACCCTTTTCCTAAAGGCGAAAAGCAGGTTTGTAGTTAAACTTGTCTATAGAAGCACGTAGCTTTTTCCCGTAACTTGAGGAATATCTTTAACTCTTTATGTGTCAGTTCTCTATAAAAAAAGGTTGAACCTTCAGCTGCAAACTTCTCTAACTATTTGTTTGACTGTAGAGTACTCTATTTCTTAAAGAGTGTAAGCACAATGAAGAAAACTAAGGCAGAATGTTGCTGAAAAAGGAAGTATTTCGTCGATATGTAATTTTGATTTGGTTTGCTTAAGAGTGGAAACATATAAAAGTTCCAAGCATGTAGTTTAAAGTTAAACTTTAAATTTTGAATTCATGATATATGTTGCACTTCATCTTTATTCAGTTACCAGTTATTATGCATTTGATGTCAGTGACAGAAAATCTAATCCTTTATGTTTCTTGGTAAGAAAAAGATGATATGGGTTAAACCTTTTAAAATTGTGTTAAGTTATGGCTATGATCAAAAAGTAGAATGAAAAGACTAGAATGTCTGGATGAGTATGGTTAAATGACAGTAGATTATTTTTCCTATTTGTTTCAATGGTAATGAGCATGAATATAAATCTTGACGAAATGAGAGAAAGCCTAATTTCCTTTTTGCATTAATATGTTATGTAAATCTATAATCATTTTCTTATTTTTTTGTTGATATTGAAGGTATTCTTGGAACCTGATGAATTGAAGGTGAGCATGGTTACGCGAAAGGTCTTCTCTGCAAAGATTTATAAGGATGATAAAAATTTGAAATCTAAAAAAATTGAAGAAGTTGGTCTCGGCGATTTCCTTGTGTGGAACAAGTCCCTCGTTAAATACATGGACCATTAGTACGTGCACTTTTAACTCTTGATTATAATTATAGCGTTACATTCTTTTTATTAAATAATATATTGCTTTGAATCAACTTTATTAATTGTGCAGCTAAGTCATATGTGAAGCTTTGAATCAATTTATTCAAAAATGTTTGCCCTATCCAATGGCCCACTTAATATTCTTTAATGTCTACATAGTTTGGTACCAACGTCTGCGTACTTGGATAGGATGAGGGTCACCATAACGTGTTTTGGTTTATTATATATTTTGAGTGATTTGTTGGCAGTGAGACTGAATTATTCACGTCTATTATTTGTCCAATTTTTTTAATATAGTATATTGGTTCATCTAAGATTTTTTGTTCATCTTAGTCTTTTATTATCCAATATCCTGATTTTAACTTAAACTTGTTTTAATGTTGCATGCAGGTACTGCCCGTTAGCGTTGTTCAAATCTTCATCCTTCTGTTGGAAAAAAAACTTTTGGAATTATCTAAATTTTTTAAACATATATCTTTATTGAGCTAGATTTTATATAGTATTTGTAACTTACAATATATACTCTTGATGATTCTTTATAAAGCTTTAACTTTTGGGATATGTTATTGGTTTAATGGCTCTCTTGGATGTTGATTGAGGCAATGTATACAAATATTGCACCATTTATTACGTGTTCTATGTTCATTTTATGTATTATATTTGTGGTTCAAAATAAAAAATTGTCTACAAAATTGAAATTAGAATAATACACTGGAACTTTAATAAAGTGTTTCAAATTTAGCCACAAGAATAATGTAAAAATTGTTAGAAATTATATATAGGAACGGATGCAAAATGTTTCATAATGAAATTTAGAAACGCTTTAAAGACGTCCCAAGAAATACTTTCGAAACATATTGTATGTGTTCCAAAAGCGAATATTAGAAACATTTCATTGATGTCCCAAATATATTTTAGGAACACATTATGTGTGTTCCAAAATCTGCTTTAGGAACGCTTCCTAACTGTTCCAAAAGAACATTTGAAACGCTTTATAACTGTTCCTAATATTGCAACGCAACTTTTAGGAACGGTATTTATATGTTCCTAAAAATATTAGGTACATTAAAACACTGTTCCTAAATACCTTTTTTGGTGTAGTGTATTATTACCAGTTCTTATTTACTATCTTTAATATTCATTATGATATGCTGGTTTTAGTTCTTAAATGAAGCCTCCTTTATGGCACTTGCTCTTTCTAGGGTCTGACCCAGCTGGTTTTGTATGGCCAAATATCGGAGAAGCTCTAGAGGATCTACCTATCTCCCAGCCAGATGGTGACCACCAGGCGTAACCCTGGCAACGAGTGGGCTTCTTTTTGTTCTCCAATTTATTGTAAAATTATTTCTTTGAGGCGTTTAGCCGACGAGCACGTGTTAGCTTGTATTGCACCTTTATTTACTGTCTTCCTATGGGCTGTAACATGATTGACAAATCCTAGGGTTGATCATGTATGACTGAAACTCTTGCTAGTCTTGACATTTTGTACAACTAGCTTCATGATCATCCGAATATGTAATGTATGGGACGCTTTACTATTGTATTTTTGGTGTTCTTACATCTTGTGACTGTTATTGCTTGCTTGAGATTGAGACAATAGGCTTGTTTAAGACCATAGGAGACTGACAGCTTGTAGTTAAACCCTCATGTATCTAGACATCCGTGACCGTATAGCGAGGTGGGTTGCACTTTAATATACGTAGCTGGCTATGTATGCTCCCGCTCTCCAGTATTCTAGTTCTGGGGCGTGACATGGTTTTAGTGGTGGCCTATGCAGGTCTTGTAAATCAAGATATGTGAGGGTTTACCGAATAGATGTCTCAATCAGTACTCGCCCTTGATCTCTACTCGTATCCTCTGAATCCCTGAATTCTTGACCTGATCACATGCTTGAATCGTTGATCTGTCATGGTCCTTCCTTATTGTTCCATATGTCATCTTCTTCAGCGGCATTGTTCCTGGACCTGCCGATCAGCAAGGCAGAGCACCTCCGACCAGCAGCAACCTGGAAATCAGGCCCAGCATTTAGGAGTAGCCTCCAGAGTCGTGCCTACTGGAGGAGAGCCACCAGTTCAGCCCATCCAGCTTGTTGAGCCTGATGATGGCACTTTGGTGGGTCTCATCAGGTCATTATTAGCTTTCCAGGATCGTCGAGGAGATGTCTTGCACCAGGCGGTGGTAGACGCTTTGACCAGAGGAGGTTATCTGGGTAACAGTGCGGCTAACAGCTTCAAGCGCTTGAACCGTTCCTTTTTCGACGGCAGTGAAGATGCTATCGCAGCTGATGCTTGGCTTCGGGACACAGAGGTGATTCTAGAAGCAGCCAGGACTCCAGAAGACGAAAAGGTGGCGGTGGTACGCCTGTACTTATTGGATCTTGCATGCAGCTGGTAGGCGGCACAGGCCATTGTATTAGTGGCACCCATTGCTTAGGCAGTATTCAGAGAGAGATTCCAGACCAAGTATTTTGATGCTATAGCTCGGTACGATCTACAGACTAGGTTCACCAATCTGAAGCAGATGGACAGGACGGTCGACGGATATGTGGCCGCGTTTTCTTGACTTAGTCGGTTAACTCCTACCTTGGTAGCAACCGAGTTCGATAGAGCCTAGCGGTTCAAGCAGGGGCTTTATATGGAGATTCTATTGGCAGTGGAGCAGTTTGAGCATCAGACTTTTGATGCAGTATTGAGAGCAGCTCGAAGGCACGAGTATACCTCCCAGAGGATGGTGGATAGGACCGGAGGTCGGAAGCGATCCCACAGCCAGATGAATCAGTCTTCAGCACCAGCCCCGGCAGCCAGGGCTTTGACCATTAGAGCTCCGAGGCGGGCGGCCTAAGTAACGTCAGTTCAGCATTCAACCCCGACGCACCCTCAGCAGCTGAAGTAGAAGCATTCTTCCGCAGTGGTATGTTCATATTACGGGAAGCCGGGGGTTGTGGTATCAGAATATCGCAGAGCACAGGGTTTGTGCTTGGCTTGTGGTACCCCGGACCACAGGGTAGGCAACTACCCAAACATGGGGAGTTCGTCATCAGCCTTTTCTAGTCCTTCAGTTAGAGGACCAGCACCAGTCCAGCAGCAGCAGCAATACCCGTTCCCAAGGCCATTACCGACGCAGGCCCAGGCATTCCAGCAGCAGAGATCGCAGCAGTATGCTCAGGCCCAAGCCCTGATCCAGAGCAGACAGAGAAGTTTTTAGCAGAAGGGACCTGTACCTAGAGGGCATGGTCAAGTGCTGGCTTTGACCATGGAAGAGAAAGGAATTGCACCAGGTGAGGTGGTGGCAGGTACTATTCTCGTCAACACCTTTCCAGCTTCAGTATTATTTAATTCTGGTGCCTCGCATTCATTTATGTCTGTACTATTCGCGACACGAATAGGATTGGAGCCCGAGTCATTATCAGTAAGGCTCAATATACTTACTGGTAACGGACTTGTGGGAGTAGATTGAGTGTTTTCCTCGTGTCGGATCGTAGTTAGCGGTAGAGAGTTTTCTGCTAGATTGATAGAGTTCCCGATGGCCGATTATGATGTGGTCTTAGGGATGGATTGGTTGAGAGACCAGTGTGCTAGGATAAACTGCCATATCGGCAGGGTTGTTTTTAGTATTCCAGGCAAGCTAGAGTTTTCATTCTCTCGAGGCAAAGTTGAACCTTCTCCTCCAGTATTGTGGATGGCAGTAGCAGCAGTACAGTTACCTCGGATAGTCGAGGAGTTTGCAGATATTTTCCCTGAAGAGCTTCCAGGGATGCCGTCAGAGCGGGAGATCGAGTTCACCATAGACTTGATTTCCGGAATAGCCCCAGTGTCAGAGAGAGTCTACAGGATGGCACCATCAGAATTAGAGATATTATACAAGATGATTGAAGAACTTAGAACCAAGGAATTCATTCGTACAAGTGGATCGCCATGGGGAGCCCTGATGCTTCTTGTAAAAAAGAAGGATGGTACACCCAGATTATCTGTAGATTATCGTACCTTGAACTCAGTGACAATCAAGAACAGATACCCTCTTCCGAGGATAGATGACTTGTTTGATCAACTCAAGGGGGCATCAGTGTTCTCAAAGATCGACTTGCGGTCAGGATATCATCAGATCAGAGTCAGAGAGCAGGACATCCCGAAGCAGCATTCAGATCCCGGCATGGGCATTAGGGAGTTCATTATTATGCCATTTAGAGCAACTAATGCGCCGATCGTATTCATGGACCTCATGTATCGTATCTTTATGCCTTATTTGGACCAGTTCGTGATTGTATTCCTAGACGATATCCTGATCTACAGCAAGAGTAAGGCAGAGCATGAGCAACATCTCAGAGTTGTTCTTCAGATTCTCAGAGAGCACCAGTTGTATGCCAAGTTCAGTAAATACGAGTTCTGGCTCGATTGTATTTCGTACTTGGGTCATATCATCACCAGGGAAGGAGTAGAAGTGGATCCCCAGAAGATTTTGGCCATTGAGACATGGCCAGTGCCCAGTACGGTTGTAGAAGTTCGCAGTTTTCTTGGATTAGCCGGCTACTACCGGCGATTTATTTTGGACTTTGCTCGGATCTCAGTGCCATTGACCCAGTTGACCCACAAGAATGTACAGTTTGCTTGGACAGCAGAGTGCCAGGATTCTTTTGAGAAGTTGAAGCGAGGCTTGATGATGGCACCCATTCTCACGCTTCTAGATGGAACTGGAGGATTCTCAGTATATTGCGATGCTTCAGGCAGAGGTTTAGGACGTGTTCTGATGCAGCAAGGGAAGGTAATAGCTTACGCATTACAACAACTTCGTGATCATGAGAGGAATTACCCAACCCATGACTTGGAATTGGCAGCAGTAGTGTTTGCACTTAAGTTGTGGAGGCACTACTTTTACGGAGATAGGGTAGAGATTTTTACCGACCGCAAGAGCCCGAAGTATGTTTTCACCCAGAAGGATCATAACATGCGTCAGAGGAGATGGCTAGAGCTTCTTATGGATTATGATGTCAACTTACAGTATCACCCAGGGAAGGCCAACGTCGTTGCAGATGCATTGAGTAGGAGAGCCGGAGTTTATTTCTAACAGCGCAGCCAGAGTTGTTAGTGAATCTTCAAAAGATGGGTATAGAAGTTGTTCTCCCTTCCAGTATGGCGTTGATGGCCAGCATACAAGTTCAGTCCACTATAATTGAGAGGATTCGGGTGGCTCAGTCAGCAGATTCTAAGCTTCAGCGGCTCAGAGCAGAGTACGAGGCAGGACGGCGACCAGAGTTATGCATTCATGAAGACGGTACACTTAGGCATATGAGGCATCTTTGTGTACCCAGTGGAGATATCAGACAGGAGATCATGGCATAAGCTCACAGTTCTCAATATTCCATCCATCTCGGCGGTACGAAGATGTACCGTGATATTCGTCAGCACTTTTGGTAGAATAATATGAAGAGGGAGATAGCCCGGTTTGTCTCTCGATGTTTGGTTTGTCAATAAGTTAAAGCTGAACATCAGAGGCCAGCTGGAGTTCTTCAGTCCTTGCCAATTCTAGAATGGAAGTGGGAGCATGTAACCATAGATTTTATGACTGGATTACCTAGATCCCCAGCTGGTCGAGATGATATTTGGGTTATAGTTGACCGGCTCACGAAGGTGGCCCACTTTCTTCCGTTCAGAGTTGGTCAGTCGACGGCTCAGCTGGCAGAGATGTACCTCAGACAGGTAGTCAGGATGCATGGAGTACCAGTCAGTATCACCTCGGACCGAGATTCATGGTTTATGTCACACTTTTGGCACAGCTTGCAAGAAAGTTTGGGAACTCACCTCCAGTTCAGCTCATTTTATCACCCGCAGACAGATGGCATGTCGGAACGCACGATCCAGACTCTTGAAGATATGTTGCGATCATGTACACTCGACTTCGGTGGTCCGTAGGAAGATCACCTGCACCTGGTGGAGTTCTCGTACAATAATAGTTTCCAAGCTAGTATCCAGATGGCCCCGTTTGAGGTGCTGTACGGCAGGAAGTGCAGATCCCTGCTAGCCTGGGACGATGTTGGAGAGAGGCAGATGCTTGGTTCGAAAATGATTGCTCAGACCGTTGAAGTAGTCAGAAGAGTCAGAGATCATCTTCGAGTTTCTCAAGATTGCCAGCATTATTGGGCCGATTCTCATCGGCGCCCTCTTGAGTTTTCTGTCGGCGACCATGTATTCCTGAGAATTTTGCCTAACCGTGGCATCATTCGTTTCGGCGTACGGGAAAAGCTTATTCCTAGGTATATAGGGCCGTTCGATATTCTGGAGCGAGTAGGTGATGTGTCCTATCATCTCGCTCTTCTACCGTCGCTAAGAGAGGTGCATGACGTGTTCTATGTATCCCAATTACGACGGTATATCCCGAACCCGAGCCACATCCTGGATCATTCGAAATTTGTTATTGGTACCAACCTTTCGTATGAGGAGAGGCCCGTGTCCATATTGGACCGGAGAGAGAAGATACTCAAGAACAAGACTATTAGTTTAGTCCGTGTTGCTTGGGGTCATCACTCTTTGGGTGAGTCAACGTGGAAGCGTGAGGATGGTATCCGATCGCGATATCCCGACCTGTTTGACTCGTAAGGTATAATGTCCTTCTTATGCCTATACCCTCAGTTCCCTTGCTTGTATGAATGATTGCTTGAATGGTTGCCTAGTTATAACTTGCTTCTGATTAATATAGCTTGTCCCGACATCTCTAGCCTCTTGATTAAATTTTGAGGACGAAATTCTTTTAAGGTTGGTAGAGTTGTCACTCCCGTTTCCTATTATACGTATTTTTTATGATACATATACGAATTTTTGACAATTGTCAGGTGGCCCATATTTTTACTTATCTTGCTTAGCTTAGCCTTGGTATAAATCTTGACTTGATTGGTTCAACTTGGTTCAACTTGACTTGACTTGGCTTGGCTTGGTTTGGTTTATTTTGGGTTAAAATGAGAGGGGTTGCTATATAAGTCAACTTCTTCTCTCTCCTCTATTTTTTGCATTTACTTCTTCATCTTCTTTATTTACTCCTCCTACCTACCAAGTCTAGGCAAGTACAACTTGCTTCATAATGGATCTCAAGTTTTATTGTTCTATTCTCTTCCTTACTTGATTCTAAGCCTCTTTAAAACTTGGTATTTTTGGATTTGGTGGATGGATTCTTGTAGATCTAAGTTTGTAACTTTTTAGTTTTCTAGGTTTTGATCTCTAAAACTTGATTATTTTTGAAAATTAATGGTTATATGTAGAGAATTCAATTTCATGCAGTTTTGGCTTTTGTTTCGCTTGATTTCGACTTCGGATGAGGAAGTTATGGCCATGGCAAGTTTTCAGAACTTTTATGACTGAACTTGCTGATTGGGGACGATGACCCCCATGCGCCCGGAAGGCCATGCGCAGGGAGGCCATGCACTGTGAAGTCCCGACAATGCATCCCTTAACTCCGAGTGTGTCATGCGCGTAGGTTCCTTACGTGCATGTACTGAAGACGTAACGTGAGTTTCCCATACACGGATGTACAGAAATTCCCTCGCACGGATGTGCAGAAATCCTCATGCACGGATGTACAGGAATTCCCACGCACGCATGTGCAGGAATTCCCACGCACGAATGTGCAAGAATTCCCACGCCAGGAAATTCCCATGCACGGATGTGCAGGAATTCCCACGCGTGGATGTGCAGGAAATCCCTACGCACGGATGTACAGGAATTCCCATGCACGGATGTACAGGAATTTCCACGCGCGAATGTGCAGGAAATTCCTATTTACGGATGTGCAGGAAATTCCCACGCACAAATGTGCAAGAATTCCCATGCGCGGATGTGTAGGAATTCCTACGCGCGGATGTGCAGGAATCCCATGCGCCGAAATTGCTCTATTTCACTATCTTTGCCTGTTTAAGTTGTTTTGTAGCTAGAATATTAAAAAACTCAAAACATAAAAGTTGTAGATCTTTTCCTTGGCTTCAAGAATATGTCACTAGTTATTTTATGCAAGTTTCTCTCATTCATGATAATGTAAGAGTAGAACACGATAGTGGCCCGCTGTGGCGTACTCTTGACAAGTAAACTGACATGGTATATCTCAACATGTTATTATGACAGCTAGCCTGACATGGCAAGTATGAAAGACCTGGACACCATAGGCGATTGTGTTTGTACAAATAAACTGGTACTGTCTTGCATCATGTCTAGGATGGGGATCCCTGAGTACCACGGTCAGGGATACCTACTGAAATTGACTAAGGCTAATTAACTAGAATGATTCAGTAGTCATGAAGAGATTTTCCCAGCTACAGGCAATCCCGTTATTTGGGTGCACTAAGTGGACTTGTAGTCTATCGAAGAGTAGGACACATTTTCAGCACACCGTCAAGTATTGCACCCTTCTTAAATGGACATTCGACCTGGATAACTTGGATGGGCTGCAGGGCTTGCGGCTGTGGGATGATCTCATTGCAACTTGCTAGTAATTAGACTTGTGATAACCTTAGTTAGTTAAAGTATCAAGCCGTACTCCTTGCTTGGCCGTGATTGATTATATGAAGTCTAGCCCAGCTTCGACTTGTCCTGATCCTGTACAAGAATGTGACAGGACATGACTTATTATGCTTGCCTTAACAATAACGATCGGGGGACGAGTTCTGTTCAGGCGAAAGATTACAACCCTGGTCCTTGTTTGGTTGAAGGATTGTAACCTGGCTCCCGGAGCAGTTCTGTGTCTTCTCTTCGTTTATTGTCTTATTGTACCCCATGCCATGCTCGTCATGTTTTATCTTACTTCAATAGCATGATTATCTATACTAGCCTTAACAATAAAAATCAGGGAACCAGTTCTGTTCAGGCGAAGGGTTACAACCCCAGTTCTTGTTTGGTTTAAGGGTTGTAACATGGTTTCCGGAGCAGTTTTGTGTCTTCTTTTAGTTTATTGTCTTATTACCCTATCAGCAGTATTTGAGACGGGATCCTATTCAGGTGAAGGACTGCAACCCCGGTCCTTGTCTGGTTTAAGGGTTGCAATCTGGCTACTTGAATGGTTTTCTCGTACTCAATTTATTATTGTTATACCTGTTATTACTAGTTCTTATTTACTATCTTTAATATTCATTATGATGTGCTGGTTTTAGTTCCTAAATGAAGCCTCCTTTGTGGCACTTGCTCTTTCTGGGGTCTGATCCAGCTGGTTTTGTATGGCCAGATATCGGAGCAGCTCCAGAGGATCTACCTGTCTTCCAGCCAGATGGTGACCACCAGGCGTAACCCTGGCAACGAGTGGGTTTCTTTTTATTCTTCCACTTTATTGTAAAATTATTCTTTTGAGACGTTTAGTCGACGAGCACGTGTTAGCTCGTATTGCACCTTTATTTACTGTCTGCCTACGGGCTGTAACATGATTGACAAATCCTAGGGTTAATTATGTATGACTGAAACTCTTGCTAGTCTTGACATTTGGTACGACTAGCTTCATGATCATCCAAATATATAATGTATGGGACGTCTTACTATTGTATATTTGGTGTTCTGACATCCTGTGGCTGTTATTGCTCGCTTGAGATTGAGACAATAGGTTTGTTCATGACCATAGGAGACTGATGGCTTGTAGTTAAACTCTCATGTATCTAGATAGTCGTGACCGTATAGCGAGGTGGGTTGCACTTCAATATACGTAGCTGGCTATGTATGCCCCCGCTCTCCAGTATTTTGGTTCTGGGGCATGACACTTATAGCCTTTGATGATTTCCTATTTTTCCTTTCTACTTCCAGTATGGCACCCATGACTAGATCCTGTCCCCTGAGCGTAGCTGCACTTTCAGATATGACTGAGAGCATGTTTCTACCTTCTATTGCTTAGGATGTAGTGTCAGATTCTTGATGACTATTCTCGACGACTTGCTCTCTTGCTTTGGGTTCCTTCGGGTGGAGTTAGAGCTATCTTGGAGGCCAACCATAGATTCTAGCTAGAATAGTCACATGTAGCGGGTTTGCATCTGTATACAAATTTGAATGTATTATTGGAATTATAATTAAAATAATTATTGTGAACGAGCAAAATAAAGATATTTGTTGTATTTGGGATTTATATGGAGTCTAGATAGCGTACTACCGTCGATGCTGCGGCATAGGCTGGACTTGGCCACGTACTCGTATCCCGAAAAGCGGGAGCAGGTCGTGATAAGTTTTTATGGTGGCCCATGCAGGTCCGTTTTCGCAAAATTATGCAAACTTGTGGTAGTACCTATATTATTCGTACTACTGCAAGCCTGTGATTAGGATGCTCATTTACAATTAGGTTGATTTGATTTTTAAAAAAAATGACTAGGCCTAGGACTAGGTACACCATGGGTAACCCATAGAATTATTTTGAATTGATTGTATAGGTAGTTAAGGTTGTTACATATGCTACATGATTAACGTGGTGATTTTCGTTGAATTTTGAGATGCCCTATTTGATGAAGTTGAAATTGTGATTTGATAAATGACTATAATCAAAGATGGATAGAATTCTCGATTGATAAATTGAATATTTTGGTTACTGTTGAAGATGAAATTTTTAGCTTTTGGTATTCTGAGATTAAATTTCTATATGATCGATGAATTATTGATAAAGTCGAATATTTAATTTTCAAAGGAAATAATTTTGATTTGATCAATAAAATTTAGGTATGATTTAAAAATTTATGGAATTTAAATTTTTGAGGAGATTATGAAAATGTTGAATTTTGAATTTAAAATAAAATTGAGGAATTTAAAGTTTTGTGAAGTTAGATTTTGAAGATATTTATCAAGTTGGATTAAGGGTTGTGAATTTGATAAGATGATATTCATAATTGCTACATCACGGTATTAAATTGAGTAGTGATTAAAAATGATTTAATTTGAGAATTTTTTTAAATATTCTTGAGGATACGAATTTATAAGATTGATGAGTGATAACTTAGATGTCATGTAGGTAATACTCCTCCGAACTATATCCATTGACTACATTCTTCCATCCTTCTTGATCAATCTTCTTATTAAGAAAAAAAAATATTATTCTTATCTCATTGATCATTATTCCTTTTTAAATTCACCTGACCAACCAAGCCTATTTTTCCTGTCATCCTTAAATTTCGAGGATAAAATTTTTCTATGGTGGGTAGATTTGTAACCCATGTTTCTCAATTTTTTATATATTTTATTTTATTGTGTTTGAAAGTAATTTATTTTTGAAACTTTGTAAAAGATATTTACTATTTTTTCTGCATTTCAAAATATAGTTTGTAATTAACGGTTTGAAAGTACTATTTAGTTTTAATAAATATTTGTTGTTGAAATTTTATTATTGAAATTATAAAGTCATTTATTATTATGTTTGGATTTTTAAAAGAAAATATCGGTTTCGAAAATAGTTTGAAAATCATGTTTATTTTCGGAGCAATAAAAAGATTTAGTAACTTATTTTGAATAAGATTTAGATTTATAAAATATATTTTACCTTATTTGATAACATCAAACATTATTTAAAATACTTATGGTGACTAATTGTGGCATTAAGAATTATCTAATCTACATTTGAAATATTACTTGATTTAATGATTTATCTATTATATGATTTAAATTGCTTTGATAAACATTAAATTTATCTTAAAGTTATTATGTTGAATTTGATTTGGATTTAGATTTGGATTTGAATTCATATGATTTGGATTTAAATAATTTATTTGACTTAAATTTATGGAGAGACTTGTCCGTTAGAAATTTTGATCCCATTTGAATCATATCTAGTATTAGATAGATTATTTCTTATTTGAACTAATCATATTCCTATCCAAATTAATTGGTAATCCTAATCATATCTTTATTGATTGAGTTCTAATCATATCCTAATTCACTAATTGCTTTTCATTATCTATATATATTGAACCTATAAAATAAAATCATCTCTCATACCCTCTTTTCCAAAATTTCTCTCTTTTTTGGTCATAATTACCCCAAAATCGTCATAAATTCAGCCTTCCTTTTCAAATGTTTTACCAACTTCGAAGGGCCGTAACTTCCAACTCCGGACTCCGTTTGACCTCCTATTTTTTTTGTAACCGTCTCGAGGTATATTTTCTGAATATAAAATTTATTTTCAAATAATTTTAACCTAATTTTCTAGAAAATTAGTGGAGTGCCAATTGTCCGAAATTTGATACGTTTCGGTGGTTTCTAGATTCCGGAAGAACCAGGAATCAGAATCACGATCCGTTTGAAGTTTTAGAACGCTGATGAAAAATTACACATCATATATTTTTCTCAATAATTTTCCAAAATATTTTATTTTTTGTTTTTATTTTAGAGGCCCGTCTCATCAATTGAGATCAACTTGCGTATTTTTGGCATCGACGACTATTTGTGCTAACACAATCATACCGTGCGTCAACTGCAATCAACTCAAGGCAAGTACTTGTTGATGCTTTCATGTGCATTTACTTTATATTGCCGTATTTTACTTATACATGTTATTTTTTGTGTCTTGACTGTTACACACACGAGAGTTGAGTGATTGAATATTGTTCATGTTTCTCATTATTATCGTGATCGTTATCGTGACCATGTTTACATGATTGTGAGGTATGGATATTAGAGGGGTACAACTACTAGGCACGTAGACAAAGCCCAGATTGTATTATTGGCAACTCTCCCGGTTATGGGGGCAGGCCTTATAACCTCATCGTTCGCCCAAGTCGTCCATGTGTAGGAACATTGTACTTCTCATGACACGTGCACTATTATGGTTTATATGAGTTTCTTTGTCTTTTTATTCTCGCTGCCTTCTTATGTCGTTTATCATATTGCATATTTCCTTGTTCATATTGTTCGCGTTTTCCATTGATCATTAATTCATATGTTTAGTGTTATATTGCTTTATATTGTACTTGTATCATGTTGGTTTAGACTTGTACTTGTTTCAATCCTGTCTGGATAACTATTTTTCAGTTGACAGATTCTTGATGACTATTCTCGATGACTTGCTCTCTTGCTTTAGGTTCTTTCAGGTGGAGTTAGAGCTATCTTGGAGGCCAACCATAGATTCTAGCTACAATAGTCACATGTAGCGGGTTTGTATCTGTATAAAAATTTGAATGTATTATTGGAATTATAATTAAAATAATTATTGTGAATGAGCAAAATAAAGATACTTGTTGTATTTAGGATTTATATGGAGTCCAGATAGCGTACTACCGCCGATGCTGCTGCGTAGGCTGGACTTGGCCACGTACTCGTATCCCGAAAAGTGGGAGCGGGTCGTGACAGGTAGTGACCCCTCTGGCTGACCAGAAGGATAGTAGGATGTATATATTGATGGTTAGAACAGTAATATTTCGTAGGTGTAATTAAGAAATAACAAGGATATTCGAGGTCGGTTTGTTTTGGTGAACTTGAATAATTTTAGGGTATTGATCCTCGAGATATTCTACTTAAGGTTGTGATGCTATATTTAGGAATTTTGAAATAGAGAAAAGAATTTAATTGTAATGCGATGATGAGACAAAATTGAATAAGATGTTGGTAAGAGGATGACTAGGAACAGAGTGAACACAAGGATTTTGAGTAAAAAATTTTTAAGATTTTCTAGAGGTTTTAAAAATTTAAGAAGGATAATATTTGAAGGTGTACGTGAAAAAAATACGAAGGTTGATTTTATAATGGAGAATAAGTTCCTGTATGACATAGTAGTATTAGCTTCGAATAATTTCGAGGACGGTAATTTGTACAAGTTCGAGGATTTCATAAACTTTGATTTAGAGATTTCGGATCCAAGTTAGGACAAGGTGCAGAAATTTAAATTTCGGGATTGTTAAGTTGATAGAGGAGAATAAAATCAAATAAAAGGAGGAAGAAGAGTTTTAACAAGAGCATGATTCATGAGAAGTGCCTTGGGGATTAAGGCCCCACCTCCAAGTGGGAGTTCTAGTTACCAGAACTAGTTCGAGGTGAGTTCTTGACCTAGACCTTAGCCTATCTTTGATGATTGATGCACCCTACCATACTGCTTGTATGTTTTGATACCTTATGACTGCTTTTGATCTAGTATGACCAGTATAGCTAGATGAGACCTCAAACTGATATTGCCTGTCATGACCCTGTATGTTATTCTTTTAAATTGAAGGATTTAGATAGAGTTTTCTGAGACCATGATTGTTGGGGGCGTGACCCTAAGACGAGTACGTCCGACCTAAATTTCGAGGACGAAATTTTTGTAAGGAGAGAAGATTTGTAACCACCACTTTTCTAAAACAAGGATAATTTTAAACTTTTGTAAAATTGACCATGTTTGTTATTAAATAATATATTTAAATCATTTTAATGAATAATTGGTGAATTTAGATTATCTAAATACTAATCAAATTGATGTATTGTGACTTTGGCCTTTTACTAGTGTAACCTTAGAGCTACTTAGCCTAGAGACTGACCATGACCATGGGACGTATCCCATGTAATTAGATTAGCTAACTACCACTTTTTAGGGTAAGGGTATTTTGGTCATTTGTGACATTTGAATTAATTTGAATTATAGTTAATTAATAATATGCTAATTGAGATATTAGGCCTTAACCTAGAATTGCCCTAATCTAGATGCTAATTATGAACCTAGAGGCTTAGTTAGTAGATTGAGAAAGTAATGCAAACCCTAGAATATCTAGATATTAAGTTAGGAGTAGGATATTTGTTGAGCTTAAGATATTTAGCTAGAAACCCTAATTTATTTTGGGCCTTTACTAGAAAGGCTTTAATTACACTAGGTAGAGGCCTTTAATTCCAACCCTAACCCTAGAGATACCCCCATGTGAACCATGGGCATCCCCTTGCCCTATATAAACACATGTTAGCACCCCCTTGCCTCTTTCATGTCCATTTGGTACGTGTAACGGAGGAATATCGAAGTATAGTGTAAAGTGTTTGGTGAAATGCCATTTAGGAATTTATATTGTTGTTTTACAAAACTAATTTCACAAATTTTTAGCCCTTTGTGTGTGGATCACCAAACTCTAAGACTGAGTTGATTTTGGACACGTTTCGTGTCCAAAATTGGATACGAGGATGCTCGCAGTCACTGTGGTGCATTGCCCTGCTGACACGAGCTTCGTCCATAGTGGACACGCTACGTAGACACATCAAACTTGACACAGAGATGGGGGCCATGTCTGACAAGGCTCTCCCAAAGTTTGGAGTGGTTTCGTGTCATGTAGAGTGAGAAATCGTGTCTGCATTGATTTTGTACTGACTGACACATGCGCTCAGTCGAGCTTCGATACGGCCTTCGTATCAGGATACGAGACACTTTGGACACATTTTAGACACCTAGACACAAAACCCTAGACCTTGGCTACCTGTAGACACGAGCACGAGATGCGAGTTTGTGTGTGTCGTGTCCTGTAGGACACGACATGCATGCACGAGACAGTGTATTGCACTGTCTCTGATACATATTGGACACCTGGGTTTGAAACCTATATGGACACGGGTTTGACACTTTCGAGACACCACTTGGACACACACTTGTCACATGGGTTGGGTTTTCGAATGAGTTGTTGACTGTTCAGAATACCACTTCAGTATTTGGGTTTCTAGTTTTGTTGAGTTGTTTCAGTAGGCATATGTTGATGTTAGTTTAGTTTTAGGTTAGATGTTATAGTTTCATATATAATCTATATATATGTACAGTTTCCTATATATATATATATATAATCTCTATATATATTTAGTTTTAGATTATATATATATATATATATATATATATATATATATATATATATATATATAATCTCTATATATATTTAGTTAGTATATTTGTAGCTTCTTTGTATATATATATATGTGTTTCATGAGCTGGCTTTTGCTTTTGCTTTTGCTTAGGGTTGTTACCTTAGGTTATTTCCGGTTTGGGATTTTCTAACCTCTTCACAGTACCACCCTCACACAAACACACATGTATACATTTCCTTTACCCCCCTCTTTCCTATATAGATAATGTATGTATATAGCTACGTATATATATATATATATATATATATATATATATATATATATATATTTTATATATATATATATATATATATATATATATATATATATATATATATATATATATATATAAAACAAACACTCTTTATTCCATCAACCAAAGTACAAGGTACAATCAAAAGAGTAAGTTCTAGCTACAGGATCAAAGATAAAGGAAATAGCTATATATATATATATTTATTTTTTTAATAGCTATATATATATATATATATATATATATATATATATATATATATATATTTTTAGGAAATAGCTATATATATATATATATTATATATATATATATATATATATATATATATATATATATATATATATATATATATATATATATATATATATAGTTGTGAACTTATATGTTATATAGGTATCCTATATAGACTATGTTATATATAATATATAGCTAAGTGTATATATGGTATATGTTATATAGGTATCCTACATAGGCTATGTTATATATATATATATATATATATATATATATATATATATATATATATATATATATATATATATATATATACATAGGAGTTTGGTTAGACTATATTTGACCCCTATAGGCCTATTTGGTCTTATAGACTTGAGTTTGACTAAACCATAGACTAGTTGACCAAGAGTTGACTTTGACCTAGAATGACCTAGAATCATGTAGAATGCATTATAAACTTCATTTATTACATCATGGATACATTGTAACATGTGTTGCGGTAAATAGGACTCAGTTACTTCAGTTCGGATATCTATTCTCATCAGTCATTCCAGATATCAGGCGAGTACATTCTCTGATCGTTTCATACTTTCTAGGACTTATATTTTTCCTCTAGACTACTTTATTTGATGCTGTCACATTGTTATCACGGATTAGTACTATATGGATCTTTTTATGATATGTTATCCCTCTCGGGTGCATCAGGTATTTCATGTTCATGTACTTTATCATGTGCATCATGTACTCCTTGTACTCATATCTCTTCGTGTACACTCATGTGCTCTCATGTACACTCATGTTCACATGGGCTTTATGTATAAAACTAGTTATTCATGTGCAATAATGTAACTTGACTGGATCCTTGTGTATTGATTGGGGTTGGGTTGAGTAGAAGTGGTTTTGTGATCATTATTCCCAGTAGGTATTCATGTACAACTCTGTAGCTTATTCATGTGCAACCCAACCTGTTTACATAACCATCTTGTGCTCTAAATCACTTAGTCACTTATAGTTCTTACTTTCATATATATATTTCCAGTTTTCAGATATCTCTCTCACTCTTTATGTATATTTCTTACAGTATTTCATGTATCTTATTATATTGCTTGTTTTACATTTCCTGCCATGATATGAACTGAGCGTGAGTTATGTATTCTCTCCTGTCCTGACTGGACCTGTTAAAAATATTACAGAGGATGAGGAGGAGTTCTGCACTACTTGTTACGGAGCTGGCCTAGACGACACTTGCGACCTGGACCCTCAGCATGATCTAGTACTAGCAGAGGATAGGCTAGACTGCTAGGCTACTTATCTTATTTCATTTGTGTTTGACTTTTGTGTTGTATTGTTTTGGATGTTGAGATGTTGGTGTTGTTTAGACACTTGGATTTATTTTCTTCTGTTGTATTTCTCTTTTGAGATTTCATATTTATCTTATCGTGCTATTTCTATCTTAGAATTGTGATTGAGTTGTACCTTCTGGATTGTCCTTCGGTTGGAGAGTATATCATATTGTGTTTAGTTGTAACTTTGACCTAGAACAGTGTTCTACCGCCGGCATTGCAGCGTAGGCTGGACGTACCCACGACTCGTGCCCCTAAATCGGGTGCGGGTCGTGACAACGACTACACCTCCTATTTTTTAAAAAAGATGGATGACATCTTTTTAAAACATAAAAATTTTGTAATTGCATATATTGATGATATTTTAGTTTTTAGTAAAAATAGACAAGAACATAGAGGACATATACAAATTATTATATCAGAATTTATTAATTATGGACTAATAATTAGTAAAAATAAAATCTAATTATTCAAACCTCAGAAAAAATTTCTAGGAATTATTATTGGAGAAGGAAGAATCAAGCTCCAACCACACATAGCCCAAAAGGCTCTTGAATTTCCTGATAAATTAGAAAATTTAGAAGAAATACAATAGTTTTTAAGACTAATAAACTATGTTATTCCTTTATTAAAGTCCTAGGAAAGTTAGCTGGTCCATTATATTCGAAGACTTCGCAGACAGGACAAAGAAACTTAAACCAGGAAGACATAAAAATAGTACAAAAATAAAAGAGCTTATTAAATAACTGCATGAACGACAATTACCTCTTAATACAGTTTATTTAATAATAGAAATAGATCGAAGTAATCTCGGCTGGGGAGCCATCCTCTTGTCTAAACCAAATAAATATTCAGATAAAAATCCAGTAAAAATATGTAGATATGCAAGAGAAAGATATAAAGAGAGAGAAAATATTAGTAGCATAGACGCTGAATTATTAGCCATCTTCTATAACCAAGATAACTTTGAGTTATGTATAATATCTAACAAAGAGATTACTTTAAGAACCGATTGTGAAGCAATAGTAGCCTTCCATAATAAGATGAACTTAGAAAGCAAGTGATCGAAAAGACGTCGTTGGCTTAATTTTATTGACCGTTGTCTGTATATAGGTCTACAAATTTCTTTTGAACATTGTTTGCCATAAAAAAAAATCAAAGACAGGTATTACAGAATACTGAAATTGATTGCAAACTTGCTTGTACAAAGGAAAGACTAGAAAAAAATCCTAGGAAACAATCTAAGTACAATTATTTAGTTTTGATTCTGGAGGGTGACGATGGAGGCTCGGGAAAGTGCTATCAACTCTGCCTTACTCCGTGGATTATCTGATGCAATCTCTAGCTCGTGAAGAAATTGCTTTTCTCTTGAAGGTTGCCAGCCTTTTGCAGGGGTGTGGCATCCTGCTATTTATAATAGGATATATTTTGAGCCGCATAGACGGCTTGCGGCCACGTGGCTGATTAGCACGCGAAGACCCACTCTTAGGCTGCCATCTGTCGATTTGTTGGGATTTTGTTGCAGCAAATCTGGGTAGTTAAGGACTTGGTCAGATTTCCACGTGTCCTGTTGCATATAGTTTTCTCAGTCTTCAATCATGTGGGGTTGCATGAGACTCATGAGGCTTGGATCACAGTTACTCCTGGCTGCATGAAGTTTGGAAACTTTGGGGCCGCATAAGTCTGAGCCGCATAAGTTTTATGCGGCTTAGATGACACTCTTCTAGCCGCATAGAGGCGTACAAACCCTGCTTTTGGGCGACGTCTCACATCTTATCTTTCTTGTCGAAGTATCACAACTGTCATGTTTTTGCCAGGACTTTTCAGCTTTATCAGTCGAACTGCTCCTCTTTGGCCGCATATCTTCCTTCTACAGCTGTTTATTGACGGGCCGCATATGTCTTTGAACAGTCATGCGACTTTCCTTCAAGCGGACCTGTTTGACCCAAAGTATCTATGCGGCAATTTGTAATCCGCATGAACCCTATATTTTTTATGCTTCTACAAGACCCCCTTCAAAGTTTTCAAATTACAAATTTGGAATACTTTGAATAAGAAGCATAAAAATATGTCAAGCCATAGGGAGTCTTCAAGTCGCAGGAAGCTTTTTGAACCGCAGAAAGATCTTAAGTCGCAGGGAGATCCTGAGTCGCAGAACAAATCTTGAGTCGCAGGGACACTTCGGGCCGCAGAGAGCCTGCCAGCTGTCACTGCTGTATTTAATTTTTCTGATTCGGTGGTGGATCTATTTTCGAGATGAAGCCGACGATTACTGGAGATAAAGTTCCCAAACGTCGACTTTATCTTTAATGATCTCAAAAACCGGAGAGACGCTCGATGGTTTATTAGGGATAAAGTCCCCAAACGTCGTTCCTATCCTTAATGATCTCGAGAATTGAAGAGCCTCTTTTCAGCAACTCTATAAATAGGAGTCATTCAGAGAAAGAGATTTTCTTCTTTCATCTTCTCTTTCTTCAACTTCATCATACTTTCTGCTATGGCTCAAAAAGCTTCCAAGTCAATTTGTGCGACGGCCAAAAGGAAGAGACTTGCTTCTCCATCGAGAGCGGCAGATACTCCTTCCATTCATTCCGATGTGCAACCTTCTCTCGAGAGTAAGGATGGGGAGCAGACGATGACTAAAATTTTAAATAGCCATAGCACATATTTTCAAACGCGGGTCTGTCATATACTGCCTTTGCTATAAGTTTGGTCGATGTATGCCCTATCTCGTCTGGACCACATGTGTTCTGTACGATAGGGCCGCATAGACTGAGCCGCATAATTGCTGCTCATTCGAACTTGAACCGCCTAAGTGCCTCAAGGTGGATCTATATGAACTTTCAATGACTAAGCCACTTAGGTGCCACATGAGCACTTTATGATCGGGCCGTATGAATACTGTATGGCTGGGCCGCATGTTTGTCTCGTGGCTGATCGGTACGAGTATCGGGCCGTATGAGTTTTTCATGACTGAGCCACAATGAGCCGCATAATAATGACTGAGCCGTATAAATGCTGCATGAGTACTTAATAACTTTTGGACTGTATGTTTTGGCTGGGCCGCATAACTGGCTAGACCGCATAACAGAGTTCTTTGTTTTCTCGGTGCTAAATTTTCTTTTTCCTTATTTTTGTAGGGATCAGAAAATCAAACTTCTTCAGGACCGGTGTCGGCAATGGAGTAAAAATACAACATTCTGGCGCTTACACCAGATAACTCAAAACTTCCCATGCTTCGAAATAGTTTTTTCCACGCCTTTTTGGCATATACATCAAATAACTCAGGACTTTTCATGCTTCGGAAGAGTTTTCCCCAGGTGGTAGGAAGAGCCTTTATACCTCGGAGAGTTGGACGGTGGTCAGGCGTCGTTATAAATGTCCTGCCTTCACGGCTTTCCAAGTAGACGAAACCACTATCAGGGACCATATTTTGAAGGTATGGTCCCTCGGGGAAGCTAGGCTAAGGCATCCGCAATATGGAGGGGAGGATAGCATGCTATATTTACCCTCCTCCCGACAGCTCCTTGGAGATCCAACAGCTTTGTTTGCTTCTCAGCAGTAAAACATGACTTTCTTCGAGGGCCACGAAACTGTTTGAAGACGATGTACTGTCAAACCCAACTACATATTGCCATATTTTTCCTTTCGTTTCTGTCGAAGTAATCCTATGAATGTAACTGATCTTGAATAAGAAGAGTATGTTCACTCTATTTTATTTGTGGTATTTTGTGGTGCTTGTACTAGAGGGCCTAATACAGCATTTGTATTTGATAAAGGACATCCCACCGGAGGATTTTTTATGGACCTATTGCCCTTTTGTACATCTGAAAATGTGAGCTAATAGATTTGAATGACATTTTATGGACTTACTACTCTTTGGTACACCGATGGTGCGAGTAATAGATTGGGATAACTTTTGTGGACTTATTACCATTTTTGTGTACTGACGATGCGAGTACTGATAATAAGTGGAGAGGAAATCAACATATTTACTCAGAGGTAATGAGGACATGGTAAATATGGGTCGAAACAGAGCCTTCCTACTCAGAGGTAATGAGGACATGGTAGGAGTAGGCATAATAGGGGTACGCAGAACAACTCAGAGGTGCTATCAATGTGGAAGTTCTATGCATTGGATAATTTTTTTGTAATGGACGGGAAAACAACTCAGAGATAATATGGACACGGTTGTTTTTTTTCTGTTGGAGAATTTTGTGGACCTATTATCCTTTTTGTGCACTGACAGTGCGAGTAATAGATTAGGATAAGTTTTATGGACCTATTACCCTGCTGCGCACTGGTGGTGCGGGTAATAGATTTTGAGACAAAAGCTATGACCAGGAAGTTCATAGATATGACCAAGGGATGAGATATGAATTCATTCGGAGTAGTCAAAGAGTAAGTTCAATGGTACCTGAGGGTACGTAACTCAACAATCTAGGAGATTTGAAGTCAGAGTGTAAGTTCAACGATACTTGAGGGTATATAACTCACAATCCGAGAGATAGTAGGTGTCGTTTAGACATAGTATTTCTTGAGAAACTTACCGTTGATGGACATCATGAGCAATTCTCCTATTTGTTTTGCGAGACGATACGCGTCGTTGGAGAATACGGTCTCAATGACGAACGGACCCTTCCACTTAGGCTGGAATTTGTCGGGGGTCTTGTGAGTCATGACCATTGGTCTGCGAATGGCCAAGACAAGATCGCCAACTTAGAATATTCTCTATTTGACTTTTTTATTGAAAGCCCGAGAGATGCGCGCTTGGTAGAGCTCTATGCTTTGTTTAGCTTGTAAACGCTTCTCATCTAATGCTTCTAACTCTTGTAGCCGTCGGCGGTAGTTATCGTACGCCGTTAACCGGTAGGTAAGGGCCACTCGAAGTGAGGGGATCTGAGTTTCCAATAGGAGGGCTTCTACGCTCCCATAAACCAAGGAGAACGGTATATTTTTTGTAGCCGTCCGAATCATCGTCCGATATGCCCATAAGCACTCACCAAGCTTTTCATTCCAGCCGCGTTTGTTTGCAGACATGAACATTTTGAGGAGCTTGATTATGGTTTTGTTGAATGCTTCAGCGAGACCATTGGCCGAGGGGTTATATGCTGTCGAGGCCATGTTCTAGATTCAATTCTTATCATAAAATCGATGGAAAGCATGACTTGCGAACTGCGGACCATTGTCGTGGATAATCCTCCAGGGCAGTCCAAAACGGTAGATGACGTGATGTTTTATGAAGCTAATCACGTTCGATGTCTTGACCTCTGCCAATGGAATAGATTCTGCCCATTTGAAGAAGTAAACGGTGATTGCAAGTATGAACCGATGCCCTCTAGACGACGGCAGGGTGATTGGCCCATTGATGTCCATTCTCCATGCTTCGAATGGCCAAGAGGCCACTGTCGGGTGCAAGAATTCAGATGGCAGATGTATGAAATCTGTATGGATCTGGCAAGTCTTGCACATCTTTGCATAATCAACTACATTTGCGACCATTGTGGGCCAGTAATAACCCATCCGACGAAGACGATCTTGTAATTTCGGGCCAGGTTGGTGAGCCCCACAAGTACCGTCATGAGCTTCACGTAGGGCTTCTTTAGCTTCTGTATTTGACAGGCATCTTAATAGTAGCCCATCATAGGATCGTCGATATAACATTTTTGTCTCTGTATCATAGAAGAATCTGAGGGAGCGTCTTGTGATTGAGGTAGCTTCCTTCACATTCTCTGGCAGAATTCCATAGACCGCAAAGTCGATGAGCGGGCGTCTCCAGTTTTCTACGTCGTTGGTTATTTGGGCGGAGTAACTCATACCCAGTTGAAGGTTGTTCCTGGGGCAGACCAGTTCATGGTCTATTATGTCGACTAGATGATGAGTGTTATTTGGGAGTGCCAAGGAAGCGACAAGATCGGCCAGGGCATCAGCTTCGATATTTTGAAGCCTAGGAACGTGCTCTATAAAGAACCCCTCTAAGGTTGTAATGATGGCAATTGTTGTCTGATAATAGGGAATCAGGTCCTTATTGCGAACCTCGTATGAACCTCGGATCTGGTTAATAACCAACTGCGAGTCACCATAGGCTTCTAGGTATTTGATCCCTACTTATTTTGTAAGTTGGAGCCAAATGACTAGAGCATGATGTTCAGCTACGTTGTTTGAACAGGGTTCTGTAAGAGAATACGCTCGATTGACTACTAGTCCGGAAGGAGAAATTAATACCACCCCGACCCCAGCGACGATATCACCTTGTGGCCCCGTTCTTGAAGCACCGTCGAAGAATATTTGCCAAATGGCGTCGTGCAAAGTCTTGTTTGAGGCGATGACTTCATCAGGAATTTTTTCATAAATTCTGGCTGTTTCTGAGCCTGGATGGGCTGCTAAGAAGTCAGTCAGGGCTTGACCTTTGATATCCTTCTGCAAAAAAAGACCATGTCGTATGGGGATAATAGTATCGCCCAGGTGGCTAGACGAGAACTGAGTGCGCCTGGCTTGGTCATGAGAACCCTGAGGGGATTAACTCGTGAAACAACATGGATAGTCTGCCCTGTCACATAGTATCGTGTTTTCTGAATGGCGAACACTAGGGTAAGGCACTCCTTCTCCACGGTAGTGTACCTATGTTCCGATCCCACTATCATCCGGCTGAGATGATAAATGGCTTGTTCATGTCCCGTATCATTATTCTGTTCTAATAGAGCACCGAGGGAGTGTTCCATCCCCCGTACATAGAGTAGGAAGGGCTTTCCGACGACCGGGGCTACCAGAAATGGCGGATTCATCAGGTACTCCTTAATATCATCAAAGGCACGCTGACATTCCTCGTTCCATACAAAAGAGGCACCTTTTCTCATGAGTTGAGTGAAGGGTTGGCATCGCCCTGAGAGGTTAGATATAACCCTCCTGATATAGGCTAGTCTTCCCTGAAGGCCGCGGAGTTCATGGAGATTCTTTGGTGGATTCATCTCCAGGATTACTTTTGTTTTGTCGGGATCTAAGTTAATGCCCCGGGAAGTAGTGGCAAAGCCCAAGAACTTTCCGCTGGACACCCTCAAAAAAGTTTTGGTAGGATTCATCTTCAGGTTGTGTGCCCGCATGAGGTCGGACACTGTTCTCAAATCATGTAAATGATCATATTTGGTGGCGTCTCTTGACGGTGATATAGTCTATATAACACTCCACCATCTTGCGCAAATGATCTCTGAAGATGACACTCATAGCCCGTTGATATGTATCAACGTAGCACCGGCGTTCTTCAGGACAACGGGCATGACCGTATAACAATATGCGCTGATCGGCATTCAGAATGATATATGCTTCTCATCATCAGGAGACATCTTGATTTGATTGTATCCTAAAAAGCTATCCATAAAGGACATACGCTCAAAGCCATACGTATTATCGATCATTATATCGATAATCGGAAGAGGAAATTCATCCTTAGGGCATACCGTATTCAGATTAGGGAAATCGATGCAGATTCGAATTTTCCTGTTCTTCTTGATGACTGGCACCACGTCGGCTATCCAGTCTGGGTTCTTCTCTTCATGGATGAAACTGCTATCAATAAGTTTGTTCACTTCCGCTTCGATAGAATTCATGATGTCTGGACAAAATTGCTGCTGCTGTTGCTTGACTGGTTTTGCGTTCGAATAAATGTCGAGCTTATGGAGTACAATCTCGGGGTTTAGCCCTGGCATGTCTTCATAGCTCCAGGCAAAGTCGTCGATGTATTCTCTGACGAGTTGTAACAACGACACCCGTTCGTCATCTTTCAGACTTTTACTGACGAAGATTGGCTTTAGAAAGGATTCATCGCCGAGGTTAACTTGCATAACCTCATCTTCAGTAGAAGGATAACGAAGTCCAAAGCATTTTTCCTATTGTGTATCTAGTTGCTGGACCCACGGCTCCAACTCAAGTGGTTCAAGAAGGTCTTCTTCTTCTTCGATATCAGCGGATGTCATATTGGCAGATAATGTCTGTCTGAATATATCTCCAATACTGCTATCGGAGTCGTAAATGGGTGACTCGGATGAATGAGAGTACCACTCGCATTCTTTGTCAGAACTTTTGGGCATTGTTGGTGGAGTTATATACCCGAGGTCGTGTCTGGATTCGTGATAATGATCCTGAGGCTTCCCTGCCGGTGCCGGCGGCTGTAGAGGCAATCTTCGACCACTGCCATAATTTAGACCCAGGGTAGCCTCCATGTCATCCCCCTACTTTTGCATGAAGTACTTGGCTTGAGGACTATACAAGTAGAGTAGTAGTCTTCCAGCGTCGGGTCCGAAGCCGGACTCTTGTGGCGTGAAAGATTGAGGACCTTCTTTTCGGCCAAAAATGATTGTGTGATCCCATCCTCTTCTGTCTGGGGCCGGAAAGTAAGCGCCTTTTATGGGAGCAAGTCGATTTGGGGTATGGACGGTTGTCACTTGTGTGTACAGGCTAACGTCTAGACAGTCCCGTACGGCATACGTTAAATAAGGCTTATCATACTCAGAATAGTCTAACGGCAGCCTCTTATTGATGAAATAAGGGATTTTATCGACAAGGATTACATCATTAGGAGAGAGGCTATCCACCTGTGTAACCACGTATTTGGTGAGTTCTTCATCCTCCTTGGCTACCCCATACGAGCTTAGAGGTCGGGATGCTGTCTTGGGCAGCTTGACCACCAGGAGATCTGCCTGAGGTATTGATTTGCCTGAGAGTGTTGGATCGACACTTAGCTGCTGACTCGTCTTGGGAAGACGGATGACAATGGGCTCAGCAAGGGACTTTGTGTCTTATGGTCGCCTTGGAGTAGATTTTGGTAATCGGATTACCATCGGTGTTGCAGGGGACCTTGCATCTTTCTGTTGCCTTTGATTGGTCTTTGGCAACCGGATCACCATTGGTCCTATGACAGGTTTTGGTCCTTGGTTGGATCTCGGGAGACGGATGACCATTGGTTCCAACTGCGTAGGTGTGGCAGGAGAACCGAGCACCTCTTTATGCAAGGTTGCGACAAGGGGTGCGGCCCTGCCCGGTTTGCGGGCTTGAAGATGAATTCTCAAGGGTTCTTTTGGCCCTGTGATGGCTTCCGGCTCGTCCATTATATGTTTCCTGGATTCGTCATATAGACAAGACTCCGAAGAGTAATAAGATTCAACCCCTTTGAAGGGATCAATGTCGACGAATTCAGTCTTCACGGAACAGTGCTTACTGACATATTTAAAACACTGGTGAAGAGTGGATAGTACGATCATATAGTCATGTATCCACGGACGTCCCAGGAGGATGTTGTAGGAGGTGTCTACATCTATGACGTAGCAGGTAACCTCCGTCTTCAGGTCACTAATCTGGCACTTCAATTGAATTTTCCCTAGGGGATAGCTTCTTCCTGAGTTAAAGCCGCTAATGGCAGTATTGGTTGCTGCCAGCCGATGCATAGGGACGCTAAAAAGTTGGAGCAGACTTTTCAGGATGATGCTTATTGACGAGCCAGGGTCGATATGCATCTGATCCACCTTGATGTCGCCTATGTATCCAGTGTAGTACAAGGGACGATCATGCAAATTGGACTTGATCAACATGTCATGTTGGATTAAATATGATGTTGGGCATTGTATCTGTGCTATCGCCGCCTTATACATCTGCTGGCGGGTCTTTCCCTAGAGGCTTGACCTGAGCTAAGTAGGCATCAACATTCTTGAGTGCTTCGCTTAATGCGACACGAAGATCCTTGGAGAGCCTTAGGAGCTCATATAGCGACAACTTTGCTGGCGTATTAGCCAATTGTGCTAATATGTCAAAGTTGTAAGGTCTCTCCAGTCCTTAAGGTACATCATTGCGAAGTGGCCTATCGAAGCGGGTTTCCTTTGTCTTGGACTTATCCTCCAGTGGAGGCTGAGATGGCCTTGGAATATCAGAGGGAGGCAACGTTGTCGGCCGAGGATCTTCCGCTGGACTATCCCGTGCGGGCTGGAATTGTGCTCCAGAGCGGGTAACAACGGCTGCAGCTTCTTCAGCTTCGACTGAAATTGTATGTGTCACCCTCACTTTTTTCCAGTTAGGGGTAAAATGGTAATTTTCCATTTTATAATATTTTTGGGAATTTTATTTCATGAATATTATTATTTAATTATTATAGGAGTCGGGTTCGAATTTCATCGCATTCCGAGTTAATTCGGGACCCCGGTAAATTTCGACTTGAGCTGTAATTAGCCTGTTAGCTAACCATGGCCCACCATACTAAATTTTAGGGTTTAAGAGTTTGGACTAGTTCCCCATGAGTAATTTAGTTTAATTATGATTTTTAATTAATTTTAGCATTTTTCTAAAACCCATTTGGATTTAAATTAACATTAGGCTAGTGTAGGGGCAAACTTGTAATTACAAGTGCCCCTACCTTTGACCACCATGGCTGGTCATATAGGCCACCTATAGCCCCCTCTCTTTCCTTCACCACCAAGCAACTTCTCCATCTCCATTTCTTTCTTTCTTCCAAGCTTTTCTCAAGAGAGAACCCCTTTGTTAGGTATGTTTTTAACTCTTCATTAGTTTCTCTTTTGCATTCATGTCCCACACAATAAATGGAGAGGAGCTCCTTCTCTACCATTTGCCCACAAATTTGTAGGTTTTCCCTAGAAAAATAGGTTAAGGATTTATTAGGATTTAATCTTTTGAGAGTGGTATATATATATATATATACATATATATATACACATGTGTATTTATGTGTGTGTATTTATATATGTATTTGTGTGTGTGTAGAGGAGGGTGATATTGTGTCATGGGGATGATGGTGTTGAGAGAGTGGTGTGTGTGTGTGTGTGTTTGTGTTGTGTGAGGATGTGTGTGTGTGTTTATATATATATATGGATATGTATATATATATATATATATATATATATATATATATATATATATATATATATATATATATATATATATATATATATATATATATATATATATAGTTATATGAGTGTATTTATATATATACATGGATGTGTGTATATGGATGTGTGTGTGTTATATATATATTTAGAGGGATGGATAGATATCTAGATAAATTGTAGATAGATATCTAGTTATATATATATATAGATAGATATATATATATATATAGAGAGAGATATATATATATATAGATATATATATATGAAGTGTATATATATGGGGAGATAGAAGAGGAGAAGAGGAAGAAGAATAAGAACAACAGTAACAGCAGCAGCAGCAGCAAGAGCTGCTGCCAGGAATGAAACCCCCCTAGTGTTTTGGTCCATTTAACCCCCCCTTTTTTACCTATACATATAGGTATATATATAGATATATATATATGTATTATATATGGTTGGAATCGTAGAGAAGAGTAGAAAAAGATTATGGAATGAGAAGTTAGAAAAGGATTTGAGGTTGGGAGGAAAGATTGAAAGAAGTTGGAAGAATAGGAAAAAGGCTAGAATAGAAAAGGGGAAAAACCGAGTTAGAGGGCGAAACGGAGTTCGGAGTATCCGATTGTGATGAAACTTGGCGTGGGGTATGAATACGTGATTTAGATTTTGCGGATAGGCTTTCGGGTGGAATTCGGGGTTGTAGGGCGCCCGTATCGCGCCGTATCGGTGCGTATCTTGAAATATTCAAAATTTTGACAACGGGCCGTATCATGGACCGAATGTCCACGTTACCTAAATATTTTGATAGATATTATATGTATAGGCTAGTATCATACTACCCTAGGGAGATCGGGTCAAAATACCAAGCGTAGGTAGGCTAACTGGATAGTTGCCGAAGCTAGAATTTTACCCTTTTTAAGGGTAAAATAGGATATTGGCCTACGGCCAAGATATGAGTTTCGAAGTCCAAGATGGACTTGGATATGGGTTGTAGAGGTTGGTAATAGTTAGAAATAGTCGCCTAGACCTAGTCTTGACTCCGGTTGACCACGGTTGACTTTTTGGACCAAAAGTCAACTATGGGTCAACGCTTTACCCAAATTAGTCCCAATTTCCATTAGACTTTTGTAGTTGACCAAAAGTCAACTATTAGTCACCATTGACCTAGGGTTGACCATGGTTGACCTAGAGTTGACCTAGAGTTGACCAAAGTTGACCGAAATTGACCAGTTGACCAAAAGTCAACTGTAGGCCAACTCTTGATCCCGTTTGACTTTCTTCGACTTGTTTTGACCCGTGATGCCTGGTATGACCTAGGATTGACTTGGTTAGGCTTAGATTGACTTGATATAACTTGATTTGACCTAGATTGACTTGACAGGACTTAGTGTAACTCAGTGAGACCTAGTTTGACCTAGATTGCATATCATTCATTGTAAATCATTCCTAAACTTGTTTAAACCTAAATTTACTTACAGTATCTCATATTTAGGTCTTCTGATACCGCTCTGAGCATTGATATACCATACAGCTCAGGACAGCAGGCGAGTACATTCACTGATAGTTTTTATTGTCTTGATATCTGCTATATCCGATTCAGTTGTAGTGTCTTACTTGATTCCTGACACGATGGTTCACGGACTAGTATATGTCGGATCCTGTCATGAGATGTTTTTCCCGGATTACTTGGTATATTGGTACATGACTCGACTTGTTACTTGTACTTGTATAGACATGGACTTGGGAGTGGGCTGATCACCTGCTTTTGAATCCCGTGTCATGACGTGTTATGTCCGGATCCTTTATACTATTCGGGGATGGGGAATTATTAGTGGTTGTGTGATCAAATTCCCATATTATTCTACTGTATACATTGTTCATAGCTATACCCTCGCCTCACGACGGGTAAAGCCTGACCCTACATCGTTCATAGCTTTCCATGGTGACCGGCCTTACCGTTCTATTGTACTCATTGTTCATAGTCGGTCGGATGGAAGGCCTGATCATGTTTTCTAAGCCGATCACATAACGCTCTAATAATTCAAATCATATTTTATATTTATTTTATCTTATCGTATATCCTGCTCTGTTCTACATTCAGTATTTTCTCACCATGCCATGATATACAGTTACTCACATGCTCTACTTGCCTTTATATTGTACCTTGATTGGAGACTAAGTTCTGCTCGGGAGAAGAGTTACAACCCCAGTCCTTGTTTGGTTTAAGGGTTGTAACTCGGCTTCCGAACGGTTCTCAAGTTTTTATATATTTTTGTCTTGTAGTTCATTATACTGTCTCTTATAGAATTTGTCAATTCACATGGAACTGCTGTTAGTGTTTGTACTTGCTCATTTTCCTGACAGGATACCGTTATGATATATTACAGATGACTCTGAGGCGGACTGCTCGACCTATTATGGGCTCGAGTCAGATGGAGTAGCCTTAGATCGTTGCCTTATAGTAGAGCCACTAGATTTTGTACTTCCAGAGTAGTGTAGGTTAGCTAGGTTTGACTGGACTGCGATCCAGCTAGCTTATCAGACTGTAGTTCTATATTCTATTTTGATACCCTGTGATGTATATATCTGGGCTTGTATTGGACTCTGCACTTATTTACTCTTTCATCTATCATATGTCTTTCCTCTGAGCTATCTACCTTAGTTTTATTCTATGATTGAGACTGTATTGTTATGTCACCTCCATTCGGAGAGTATATACTGTACAGGTACATTTTAACTGTTAGTCGTAGGCATTTACAGACCCTATATACAGCGTTCTACCGCCGATACTGCGGCGTAGGCTGGACGTAACCACGTGCTCGTGCCCCTCTTTAGGGTGCGGGTCATGACACGTTTTTGTGGTGGCCCATGCAGGTCCGGTGTCGCAATTAGTGCGATCTCGTAATGGTGCTCGACTTAGAGTACTAATTACGAGCCTGCGATTAGGACGTAGGACCAAGGATATGATAGGAGTTTCTCAATCACACCTAGGAAAATTTTTCGATCTTTGATTATCATGATTACTCCCCTTGTATTAAATTAACTGTCCTTTCTTGATAATACCTTCTCATGTGCCATATTGATCTCCTTGTTTTCAATTCGTCTCCAGGATGACGAAGACACATCCGCAGGCCTCTGGATCGAGTAGCTTGCCTGAGAGATCTGATCAGGCCGAGGAGGAGGTTCATGAGACTGCCCCCAGTGATTCTACTATTCCAGAGACCCAGACAGTTTCACAGGGAGGTCCACCACCTCCACCCCAGAGGGTTACGGCCGTTCTTCCAGAGATACAGCCGCCACCACCACCGATACCGACGGATACACATCACATGTTCCTTCTCCTTCAGCAGATAATGGAGACGCAGCGGGCCCAGGCAGAGGCATCGCAGCGCCAGTCGGAGGCGTCACACCGACAGATCGAGATGCTGAGGCAGAGTATGGAGAACTCGCATCAGCTTGCCCTAGCAGCAGTAGAGAGAGTGGCACCGGGTACGGTACAGGGCCCTACTGGCCAGCAGCCATACCAGCTGCAGTCCAGGTCGGGGACAGTATTGGACTTCAGAAAGATGAGCTCCAGGGACTTCACAGGCACGGAGGGCATCCTCTATGCAGACGACTGGCTAGAGGATGTACAGCGGAGCATGGAGCTGGCAGAGCTTCCTAGAGCGCTTTAGGTTTCGGCCGCAGCCAGCCGATTCTTCGACATTGCGCTGACATGGTACCGCACGAATCTTCGTGCGTCGGTGAGAGGGCTGACTTGGGAGAACTTCCGGAGGCTTTTCAAGGAGAAGTTCTTCCCGGACGTGGCTCTTACAGCATTGGAGGGCCAGTTCGTGGGTCTAGTTCAGGGAAACTCGTCGGTGGACGAGTATGCAGCTGAGTTCTTCCGTCTTAGCAGGTTTGCTCCCGATATGATCCATGATGAGGGGCAGAAGGCTCGTAAGTTCCGCAGAGGACTTATTCATGCAGTGTGCACCCGCACCTCAGGTCGCCGTGACGTGATGTTCGATCAGATATTGATGGACGTGCAGATCGCAGAGGAGGACTTCGGCCTCAAGCCGAAGAGGAGCGGAGATACTATGAGGGCGAGTTCCAGTACGGGACCGGCCAAGCGCCTCCACATTCAGCAGCAGCAGCAGAGGCCGTTTCAGCAGCAGCCTCTGTTGCAGATTCAGCAGGCACCAGCGCGTGCCCAGCAGCACCAGGGACAGGGACAGGGCCAAAGGCAGGCCATCCAGTGTGCCTTCTGCAAGAAGATGGGGCACACCCGAGAGGATTGTAGGATGAAACAGGGAGTTTGTTTATTCTGTGGAGCTCCAGACCACCAGGTGAAGAACTGTGCTGTCCGTGCAGCCAGACAGGCAGGCCAGGACGGAGTGCAGCAGGCTAGAGGAGGCCAGCAAGGGCGTGCTTTCGCCATGACAGTTGAGCCCACTCAGGCAAGTAGCAGAAAAGATAGCAGGTTCCAATCTTTCGATCTCCTTTCCGCATTTGCCTTCTTATAAACTGTCTTGAAATTCGATTCTATCTGTTCTTTGATCGTTGGATGAAAATTGTTCTTGTGATGTGATTTCCTTCTGAGATAAGTCGTATGGGCTAGGTCGCCTCGATTATGAGATTTTAGAATACTCTAGGGTCATGCTAGCAGGCATAGTGAGGACATATAGTCGGATTATGATCGTATTTCTTGGGTATGGAAATTTAAGGTTTTTGCTGCCAAGCTAGCGGCAATGCAAAAATTTTAAATACCATAATTCTAGAGGTATGTACCTTAGTCGAGGACTCTGTGAGTATCGTAGCCTTGCTCACTGGCATGACGGAGATTCTGAGTATCATGATGATTGGACAGACGTATACGATTATCGAACTGTATGATTTTTCTGTGTTTACTTGTTTTAATTTTTGGAGGATAAATTCTTTTAAGGTGGATAGACTTATAGCACCCAGTTCCTAGTTGAGAGTAATTTTAAATTTTATCATTTTAGTCATTTAATTCATGCTTTGATTTTTGAGATTTTAAACCATTTTAAATTTTAAGCCATGACTTGTGATTTTGATAATTTACTATTGTTTGGTTTCAATTTCGAGGACGAAATTTTTTTAAGGTGGATAGACTTGTCACCCTCACTTTTTTTCCAGTTAGGAGTAAAATGGTAATTTTCCATTTTATAATATTTTTGGGAATTTTATTTCATGAATATTATTATTTAATTATTATAGGAGTCGGGTTCGAATTTCATCGCATTCCGAGTTAATTCGGGACCCCGGTAAATTTCGACTTGAGCTGTAATTAGCCTGTTAGCTAACCATGGCCCACCACACTAAATTTTAGGGTTTAAGAGTTTGGACTAGTTCCCCATGAGTAATTTAGTTTAATTATGATTTTTAATTAATTTTAGCATTTTTCTAAAACCCATTTGGATTTAAATTAACATTAGGCTAGTGTAGGGGCAAACTTGTAATTACAAGTGCCCCTACCTTTGACCACCATGGCTGGTCATATAGGCCACCTATAGCCCCCTCTCTCTTTCCTTCACCACCAAGCAACTTCTCCATCTCCATTTCTTTCTTTCTTCCAAGCTTTTCTCAAGAGAGAACCCCTTTGTTAGGTATGTTTTTAACTCTTCATTAGTTTCTCTTTTGCATTCATGTCCCACACAATAAATGGAGAGGAGCTCCTTCTCTACCATTTGCCCACAAATTTGTAGGTTTTCCCTAGAAAAATAGGTTAAGGATTTATTAGGATTTAATCTTTTGAGAGTGGTACATATATATATATATATATATATACATATATATATATATATATATATACACATGTGTATTTATGTGTGTGTATTTATATATGTATTTGTGTGTGTGTAGAGGAGGGTGATATTGTGTCATGGGGATGATGGTGTTGAGAGAGTGGTGTGTGTGTGTGTGTTTGTGTTGTGTGAGGATGTGTGTGTGTGTTTATATATATATATATGGATATGTATATATATATATATATATATATATATATATATATATATATATATATATATATATATATATATATATAGTTATATGAGTGTATTTATATATATACATGGATGTGTGTATATGGATGTGTGTGTGTTATATATATATTTAGAGGGATGGATAGATATCTAGATAGATTGTAGATAGATATCTAGTTATATATATATATATATAGATAGATATATATATATAGAGAGATATATATATATAGATATATATATATATGAAGTGTATATATATAGGGAGATAGAAGAGGAGAAGAAGAAGAAGAATAAGAACAGCAGTAACAGCAGCAGCAGCAGCAAGAGCTGCTGCCAGGAATGAAACCCCCCTAGTGTTTTGGTCCATTTAACCCCCCCTTTTTACCTATACATATAGGTATATATATAGATATATATATATATATATGTATTATATATGGTTGGAATCATAGAGAAGAGTAGAAAAAGATTATGGAATGAGAAGTTAGAAAAGGATTTGAGGTTGGGAGGAAAGATTGAAAGAAGTTGGAAGAATAGGAAAAAGGCTAGAATAGAAAAGGGGAAAAACCGAGTTAGAGGGCGAAACGGAGTTCGGAGTATCCGATTGAGTTGAAACTTGGCGTGGGGTATGAATACGTGATTTAGATTTTGTGGATAGGCTTTCGGGTGGAATTCGGGGTTGTAGGGCGCCCGTATCGCGCCGTATCGGTACGTATCTTGAAATATTCAAGATTTTGACAACGGGCCGTATCATGGACCGAATGTCTACGTTACCTAGATATTTTGGTAGATATTATATGTATAGGCTAGTATCATACTACCCTAGGGAGATCGGGTCAAAATACCAAGCGTAGGTAGGCTAACTGGATAGTTGCCGAAGCTAGAATTTTCCCCTTTTTAAGGGTAAAATAGGATATTGGCCTACGGCCAAGATATGAGTTTCGAAGTCCAAGATGGACTTGGATATGGGTTGTAGAGGTTGGTAATTGTTAGAAATAGTCGCCTAGACCTAGTCTTGACCCCGGTTGACCACGGTTGACTTTTTGGACCAAAAGTCAACTATGGGTCAACGTTTTACCCAAATTAGTCCCAATTTCCATTAGACTTTTGTAGTTGACCAAAAGTCAACTATTAGTCACCATTGACCTAGGGTTGACCATGGTTGACCTAGAGTTGACCTAGAGTTGACCAGAGTTGACCGAAATTGACCAGTTGACCAAAAGTCAACTGTAGGCCAACTCTTGATCCCGTTTGACTTTCTTCGACTTGTTTTGACCCGTGATGCCTGGTATGACCTAGGATTGACTTGGTTAGGCTTAGATTGACTTGATATAACTTGATTTGACCTAGATTGACTTGACAGGACTTAGTGTAACTCAGTGAGACCTAGTTTGACCTAGATTGCATATCATTCATTGTAAATCATTCCTAAACTTGTTTAAACCTAAATTTACTTACAGTATCTCATATTTAGGTTTTCTGATACCGCTCTGAGCATTGATATACCATACAGCTCAGGACAGCAGGCGAGTACATTTACTGATAGTTTTCATTGTCTTGATATCTGCTATATCCGATTCAGTTGTAGTGTCTTACTTGATTCCTGACACGATGGTTCACGGACTAGTATATGTCGGATCCTGTCATGAGATGTTGTTCCCGGATTACTTGGTATATTGGTACATGACTCGACTTGTTACTTGTACTTGTATTGACATGGACTTGGGAGTGGGCTGATCACCTGCTTTTGAATCCCGTGTCATGACGTGTTATGTCCGGATCCTTTATACTATTCGGGGATGGGGAATTATTAGTGGTTGTGTGATCAAATTCCCACATTGTTCTACTGTATACATTGTTCATAGCTATACCCTCGCCTCACGACGGGTAAAGCCTGACCCTACATCGTTCATAGCTTTCCATGGTGACCGGCCTTACCGTTCTATTGTACTCATTGTTCATAGTCGGTCGGATGGAAGGCCTGATCATGTTTCCCAAGCCGATCACATAACGCTCTAATAATTCAAATCACATTTTATATTTACTTTATCTTATCGTATATCCTGTTCTGTTCTACATTCAGTATTTTCTCACCATGCCATGATATACAGTTACTCACATGCTCTACTTGCCTTTACATTGTACCTTGATTGGAGACTAAGTTCTGCTCGGGAGAAGAGTTACAACCCCGGTCCTTGTTTGGTTTAAGGGTTGTAACTCGGCTTCCGAACGGTTCTCAAGTTTTTATATATCTTTGTCTTGTAGTTCATTATACTGTCTCTTATAGAATTTGTCAATTTACATGGAACTGCTGTTAGTGTTTGTACTTGCTCATTTTCCTGACAGGATACCGTTATGATATATTACAGATGACTCTGAGGCGGACTGCTCGACCTATTATGGGCTCGAGTCAGATGGAGTAGCCTTAGATCGTGGCCTTATAGTAGAGCCACTAGATTTTGTACTTCCAGAGTAGTGTAGGTTAGCTAGGTTTGACTGGACTGCGATCCAGCTAGCTTATCAGACTGTAGTTCTATATTCTATTTTGATACCCTGTGATGTATATATCTGGGCTTGTATTGGACTCTGCACTTATTTACTCTTTCATCTATCATATGTCTTTCCTCTCAGCTATCTACCTTAGTTTTATTCTGTGATTGAGACTGTATTGTTATGTCACCTCCATTCGGAGAGTATATACTATACAGGTACATTTTAACTGTTAGTCGTAGGCATTTACAGACCCTATATACAGCGTTCTACCGCCGATACTGCGGCGTAGGCTGGACGTAACCACGTGCTCATGCCCCTCTTCAGGGTGCGGGTCATGACAGTATGGCAGGACCTAGACTTCATGCCCTTCTTCCTGATGGTAGGAGATGACACCTCCCGAGTAACCTCGGGCACTAAGTCTGGATGCACCCACATGATTCCTCCTCGCGAGGTAGTGAGAGGTACCAGTCCAGATGTCTGGTTTTGGACGGGTGGAAGATTAGTAACCTCCATCGTTGCTCGAGGGATAGGTATTACCCCGTCTAGAGTGCTTGTAGGAAAGAAATTGTGGAACTGAATAGATACCATGTTCGCCACCACGGTAACCTCTTCAAAGTCTATCGACAGAGCTTTTGAGTCGATAAGACTCTGAATGTACCGCTTCAATTGAAAACAATCATGAGTGGCATGATGGACATAACGGTGGAAGTGACAATACTTTGGGTCCTCTATTTCTGCTATTCGGGGTTCACACCTTGGTGGAGGGAGCTGGATCCTATCCCCTTATAAAAGCATATCGAAGATAGGTTTAACATGACTTTCTTTAAATGAGTAATTGACCTTGGGCCAAGGACCTTCCGCCTGTTTTTGTTCGGGCTTCTGAGTCGCATCAGTGACTATGGCTTGTTTGCCCTTATTATCCCGGTTAGTGGTGCCACTACTGTTGCTGTTACTGGAGGTGGACCCAGGACGTCTGCCCTTATCTTCTCCATCTAGGATGTATAATCCCAACTGGCAAGCCTTCTTCAATTTTGTATGTGCGTTGGTAGCACTTATGATGAAGGTTGTCCAATCCCTGAACTGATCGTCACCCATCCAGAGGCTAATTGCAGGGAGCAGCTTCTTCTGACAGATTTCAATCAAGGAACTCTCGGGGTTGCCTTGGGGCAATCTCATTGCGGTTTGGCGGAATCACTCAATGTAGTTCCTCATTAGCTCCCTCTCTCCCTCAACGACGTCCATGAGAGACGACATCGTTACGTCATGCTCCACCTCGTAAAATCATTCCAGGAACATGTGTTTGAAGCCGTCAAAAGAGTAAATGCAGTTGTCGGAAAGGTTGCGGTACCAGTCGAACGTGATCCCCTCCAATGCTTCGATGAATAGTCACATAACATGGCATCACTATGCGACAAGTGGTCGGTTGTGACTTCAAATTAAGTCATGTACCGACTAGCAGAGGTATTCCCATCATAAGAATCGATATAGAACGGCTTGTACCATGGTGGAAAAGGCACATCTCTCCCTGCAACGGGATATGGCTGTCGTATTCTAAGATCCCGAGAGGAGTCTCGGGCATTGAACATTGCCTGAAGCTCTTGGACTTCCCTCCTTGCCTCATTGGCTTCATCTGTAGCTAAAGGAACGGATGGTGCTACGGGATCATCACCCAAAGGAGGGGCGATCGTGTTGGTGTCCGCGTTAAGTACGGGTCCCAAGCTTGTTTGTCCGGGCGTCCTTGCTGGTTGAGTTAGCAAGGCAGCTTTGATCTCGTCCACAGACTTGTCCAAGGACAGGAGCATGGCTTCCAGCACTTCTAGCCGTTGTCGGTCGGAAGGTGCATCATGTTCGTCGTCAGTCATAAAGACTGTTCTCATATGGGCAGAGGTAGAGGAGATTACGGCAGAGGTACTCTCTGTGTCGTACCCTTATATAGAGAAATAGTCAGGGAATGTTGGAATATTATCTTCCTCCGACTAGGAAGGGGTGCTACCCCCTGTGCAGGAAGTCGCATCGTCTTTGTGAGGGTGGTGGCCCTTAGGGAAATTCGATTCTGTTGTAGAGTTTTGGGGGATCTCTACCCCCTGTGTGTGCTCTTGGTACACCGGGTTGTCATATACATTGACGGGGCTGCTACCTCCAGCATTATCTAAATCTTAATGAGGCTGAAGGTGCACCCCCGGGGGTCGGAAGCTTCTTTTTGGATCGAGTGCCTAAATAGACACCCCCTGTGGTTAATAGAAACTCCCAGATGAGGGTCTCCTTGCAATACTGGCCGAGATGGCCGGGCTGGAAGATCCTGTCTTCTTTTCTCCCTTACCAGGAGGAACTTTTTGAGTTGAATTACAGGAGGCGAAAGGAAACTCCTCGTCCCCTGGAATTTGGACAGGTGCTGGCTGCTGCAATTACTGGAAAACTGACTGCCGATCTTCAGGTGCTGCTGATTTGTCGCAGCAGCAGTTAATGATGACTTGGGTGCAACAACGCCCCGAGAGGGACTCATTGCATGCTGATGCTTCCATCTTGCGTTTATGAGTAATCATGTCACATAAGTCGGTAGGAAGCTGCTCTACCTTTGTGCCAAACTTCTGAACTCAAAAATCCACAACGTACGGGTGCTTAGGCATCATATTTGCTCCCTGATCCGTAGCTAGTAAAAGCACTTGCTCTGGATCTTTAGAGGAAAACTTTAAAGACCCACCCTGTCCGTTAGCCCTGGGGGACTGGACGCGGGTGGTTCTGTACAACTTTCCGTCAGGAGCCTGTGCAACAGTCAACAGGGCCTACCGACAGCCAGCAACTTGGACAGTTGACTGGGCCGGTTGGGCCCGCGCTGCCCTAGACTTTTTTAACTTAGCACCCGAAGGCGCATAGTAAAAGGAGTTCAGATTGATACATCCCTTATCCTCAGCGGGCCGCATGGCATCGGGACCGCATGAGAGGCGGTCGAAGACAGAGCTTCTGTCAGGGCCGCATGAGACCTCCTGTTTGAAGCCAGGATTGGTCGCCACATAGACCATCTTCTTACGGCTAGAGCTGGCTACCGCATGGATCATCTTCCTGCGGCTAGAGTTGGCTGCCGCATGAGTTGGCTGCCTGCGGCCAGAGTTGGCTGCCGTATGGACAGACTATCGATCTCCTCTATGCGGCTCCTTCTTCGTCCGCATGGATTTCCCTTGTGCCCCCAAAAACTCGTCATCGTAGTATTTTCCTCTGCTGGATTTGGGGACAGTGGGGTCCTCCGCGGTAGAAAACAAAACCGCAAGAGAGTTCTGGTCACCGTCTTGGGTTGTAGAAGGAGCTTCTTCGAGAACTTGGTCAGGGGCAACAGTTTTGCGCACCGACGCCTTACGAGTCCTCTTTAGGCTAGCTCGCTTCTGAAACGGGCTGGCGCTCCCTTCAGAGAGCAATTCTTCAAATGCTTGTTGGTCAAAGCGAACCACAAGCATCTGCTGTGTAAAGCCGAGCTTGGACGCGTCAGATTGCGTCACCAACTTCTCATCTAAAGAGAACGATGTCCCCAGCAGAGTCGCCATCGTGTTTGCCATAAAAAAATCAAAGACAGGTATTACAGAACACTGAAATTGATTGTAAACTCGCTTGTACAAAGGAAAGCCTAGAAAGAAATCCTAGGAAACAATTTAACTATAATTGTTTAGTTTTGATTATGGAGGGTGACGGTGGAGGCTCGGGAAAGTGCTATCAACTCTGCCTTACTCCGTGGACTATCTGATGCAGTCTCTAGCTCGTGAAGAAATTACTTTTCTCTTGAAGGTTGCCAGCCTTTTGCAGGGGTATGGCACCCTGCAATTTATAATAGGATGTATTTTGAGCCGCATAGACAGCTTATAGCCACGTGGCTGATTAGCACGCGAAGACTCGCTCTTAGGGTGCCATCTGTCGATTTGTTGGGATTTTGTTGTAGCAAATCTGGGTAGTTAAGGACTTGGTCAGATTGCCACGTTTTTTGTTGCGTATAGTTTTCTCAGTCTTCAATCATGTGGGGTCTCATGAGACTCATGCGGCTTGGATCACAGTTACTTCTGGCTGCATAAAGTTTAGAAACTTTGGGGCCGCATAAGGCTGAGCCGCATAAGTTTTATGCGGCTTAGATGACACTCTTCTAGCCACACGGAGGTGTACGAACCCTGCTTTTGGGCGACGTCTCACGTCTTATCTTTCTTGTCAAAGTGTTAGAACTGTCATGCTTTTGTCAGGACTTGTCAGCTTTATCAGTCGAACTACTCCTCTTTGGCCGCATATCTTCCTTCTACAGCTGTTTGTTGATGGACCGCATATGTCTTTGAACAGTCAAACGGCTTTCCTTCATACGGACCTGTTTGGCCCAAAGTATCTATGCGGCAATTTGTAATCCGCATGAACCCCATATTTTTCATGCTTCTACAAGAACCCCTTTAAAGTTTTCAAATTACAAATTTGGAATATTTTGAAAAAGAAGCATGAAAATATGTCAAGCCATAGGGAGTCTTCAAGTCGTAGGAAGCTTTTCGAACTGTAGAGAGATCTTGAGTCGCAGGGAGATCCTGAGTCACAGAATAAATCTTGAGTAGCAGGGACACTTCGGGCCGCAGAGAGCCTGCCAGCTGTCACTGCTGCATTTAATTTTCCTGATTGGGTGGTAGATCTATTTTCGAGATGAAGCCAACGGTTACTGGGGATAGAGTTCCCAAACGTCGACTTTATCTTTAATGATCTCAAAACCCGAAGAGACGCTCGACGGTTTATTAGGGGTAAAGTCCCCAAACGCCGTTCCTATCCTTTGATCTCGAGAATCGAAGAGCCTCTTCAGCAACTCTATAAATAAGAGCCGCTTTCTAAAACAAATTTCCACCAAAGTAGACCTATCCTTTGGTCTTTAATAAAAAGGATGATATGGATGTGCATTCTCCTCTAAATGTAGTAAAAGATTCTGTTGGGTACACAAAGCCAGCAGCTAGTCTAGTTCAAATGGCAACCAGTAAAGACATATCAAGTCCGTTGATGGCTATGGTTTTTCTTAAAAGCCAACTTAGAGAGTCTGTTAGATCTAAAAGCCCAGCAGCTTGTCCGGCTCAAATGATGGCCGGTAAAGACAAATCAAATGTATTGACGGCTGCAGCTTTGCCTAAAAGATGAGATAAACAGGTAGAAGACAAAGAGACTCAACAAAAAGACATACAAACTCCAGCAAATTTTAGAAGAAATACAAGAAAGACAAAGGCTAGAAGAAAAAACTAGAACAGGTAAGATTAAGATTGCAAGAAAAAAGAAGACAAAGAATACGATGAAAGAAGTATCGAGAGCCATAGAAATAGGGATGAAAGAATTCTTCAGGGAAGAAGAAAGAAAGATAGCAAGTTACGATTCTCCAGTAAAAGATGTTCATGTTCGAAGACAAGACTCTACAAGCCCTACTACTGATTTGACTGCTGACTCAGACATGTTACCTATGTCGTTTGACAGTATAGTAGAACATAACCTAGGTACTATTTGTTGACTACTACACACCCCTCCATGTGGCTCATAAAATCATACCAGACCCTACTATAACATGTTATCTCCATTCCAAGATCTCATTTACATATGTCAACATATGAGAGTACATGTCCTTTATGAAGACCTCTACTATAACACGTGTCTCTCCATTCCAGATCTCTATTACACCTGTCAACATACTAGAATACGTGTCCTTTCATGAACCTCCATAGGTCTGAACCTTACTCCATGGGTTAACACGGGTCAAAGACTCATCTATGACTCCAACTCTGTCTTCTGCCCTGTAAATAGAGGAATTCTCTTATTCTAAAAGGGAGAAGTTCTCTACTACTCCCGGGCACATCCTCTTCTTACATTCTTCTCCGGTGAAACAAATTCTGATCCTCTTGGTGTGTATAGAAATCTACTTACTGGTAGAAAGTGCTTGTAAGTTTTTATCTTTCGTTTTAATTTAAATAAAGGGATTCCCAAAAGGGAAATTCCCTAGCTATTTATTATTAGTTTTTCTCCAGCATGTAAATTAAGTTTGTTTATGAAATTAAATATGATATTTTATTATATAAGTCTTAGTTTTACCTAATTTCAATTGTTGCATGATATAGCAGCATAGTCTGGTATTTATTACTTACGAATGACTCTGTAGGATGATTTTGACCTAGAAATGGTCTAGTAAATCCAAGAGAGGAAAGTAAGACTCATCTAAAAAGTTGAGGGTGCTAGGCTACAATTATCATATCTGCAATGGTTGAGTTAAAAAAAAGTTTTTCGGGGAAAAAACTAATAACACATGGAACTTACTAGGGGAGAGTACTGTGTAGGACTTACATCTACAAGAAATTTCACAAGTAAAAATTTTATTTTTTTCTTGCAACCCTTTTAGCATAACCAATATAACTTCTGAAAAAAGAAGCCCCCCTCTTATTTTAATATTAGAGCCCATAAAACAGATTCAACGGACCTCCATAAATTTGAATATCTTGAGGCAGAGGTAAAAACTACTAAGAAAATAGTTATAAACATAGAACAATTACTAAAAGATATAGATAGAAAATTGGACTATATCAAGAATCAGAACCAAAAAAATTAGAAAGAATATTAAGACCATAAAATCTACCCAATCAGAAAGAGGTTCTAGATATAAAATATACTTTGGATAAATCGCAAAAAACTAATAATATAGAAGAAGATCTTAGAACTATAACAAAAAAGATAAATAATTTAACATTAAAACCTACAGGAAAAGAATCAATATCAGAAAGGTAACTTCATTCAGATTTCCTGCCCAAAAACTACAATGAATAGTTCAGGATCTACTAGTAGAAATAGACCAATATTTGATATCATATTAAGAAAAGACAAAACTTCGTACTACCTTCAGTTAGAAGAACTAATAGATCCAGAACAAGATTATGATAAATTTCAACGAGAAGGATTAAATATTTTAAATCCTAGAACTCTATATCAAACAAAAATATTTGAAGCTAAAACAGAATGTTTTAAAGATATATGAGAACAAGCCATAAGTTGTTTAGGAAAACAGCGTATTAACCTACCCTTAATAAGCAAAGAAGGAAACAACGAACTAAAAAATTCTGCTTATAAGCTTGTGCATTTAGGATTAATAGTCATAGGCATAAAGGGTTTAATGAGAAAGAATTTAGGATGAAAAACTTTGGTAACAATATATGATAAAAGATGGAATGATATATCAAATGGAATGTTAGCAAGTATAGAAGTAGATATGAACAGTAATTCAGGAATATTTTATTGTAGTCCAAATTTTTTGATAACCACAAAAGATTTTATAAAAAAAATATATATGTAGGAATACAGACCAAAGGATATGAAGAGGTACATAGTGGAGAAAACCTTATGGTACACTTGACTTTTTTAGAAAGTTGTACTACAAACTCAAAAGTAAAGTATAGGGTACACAGTGATGAAGTTGTTCAAATAATGAGTAGTAAAGGCATTAAGATGATTAAACCTTTAGACTATAAACCAGAAAGATTAGCAGGATTAGAATGCAGCCTAAATAAATTTATAGAACCTATTAAGTCGTTAACACCTAATGTAACTCCACCTCCCGGTTTTTTTTAAAATAAATAAATTTGATTTATAAAAAAAATCATATAATAGTTATTGCTAGCTTTAGATAATAAATGGTTTTAAATAATAAATTTTTGGATGATAATATTTTGGAGGGTTCATTTAGAAATATTCCCTTGGCGGGGGGGGGGGGGGGGGGCTGTTATTAAATTTGTAGGGCGGGAGGGGTAATGTGCAAAAGTGCACACTTCTCTTTATTAGACCGAGTGGTGGAGAGAGAGAGAGTATTCTCCACTCCATCTCTTCTGAACTTTCGAGAAAGGGATTATTCCCCAATCTCGTCGCTCCCAGCCTAACCCTAATTTTGATCTCCTCTTCTCGGTGATGGCGAGCGGGGTGGAGACGACGACCACTCCACGAGTTCAGACGGCGGCGAAGCTCTTCTCCGGTGAAGTATAGCATCGGCAGTGACGACGGAAGTTACAGCCAAGTCGACGACCTCATTCCGACAAAATTCCAGCGGCGACAACACCGATTATTCATGGAGGCGGCAGCGATGAGTCAGGACGACGCCGACAACTAATCGAGAAGGCATTTTCCTCTCAACAGCGCTCAGGCAGAGCCCTCGACTTCGGCAACCTTGTCATGGTGAGTTCGACTCAACCGCGTGCATAGAGTCACTTTCTTCTTGCATTTTCCTCTTGTGAATCGGAGGCTTGTTGTCCAGATTTGTTGATCGACGGCGAGGTATTCTACCGACGGTGACCGATCCTTCATCCGTGCTCAGTTTTGACTCCGATCTCTGGATCCGACAACCTGAGTACACGATCGACTCGCGACCACCTGGTGGTGAATTTTTCCTAAATTAATCTGAGGTTGATTCAATTCTCTGGGTTCTTTGACCTTGTCAGCATGTGTGGAGCTAACGGATCGGGACGTAGTTGCCTGTTCGTGTCTGAAACCCTTGATTCTTCAATTACCAGTGAGTTTTCTTCCGAGTATTCTTTTCCATAGATCTGTATACTTAATAATAATCGGTTCAGATCCTTGAATTGAAGTACTGTGGGTTGATAATTCGGGCAGAGAATTTGATTCGATTCCGATTGTTATGGGCTGTGTTTAATTTCCAAAGTATTGAGTTATGATTTTCGAATCTACAGATTATTGATAAATCTATAAATTCTGTAGGGATTTTCTTCTTCTGATCCTATATTCGATTTCTGTCACATGAGATTTCAGGGGAATTGGAGTGTGTCATTCGTTTAGCCGTGTCCATTGTTGCTGTTCGTGCATTTGATTTGGAAGATTTCCTTCAGGTATGAATGCTATATCTCCGTTAATTTATGTCACTTCGTTTCTGTCTTTTGAGTTGGGTGTTGGCCAGGATCGACTGGGGGGGTATGATTTATGTTCGTGTTTTGGTGATTCAAGTCCGTTCGTATTGATGAGTTCGTTGGAGTTGTTTATTACTCTTGATTGCTTTGATTTGCTGCTGAACCGAGGAGAGTGTTGTGACTCAAGTCGGGACCTAAGCAGAGGTTGGGGTCGTGTTTTGAACCGAGGGTGTCGTGGCGTGTCCAGGGATGAGTCCAGCTCCTGTTCTGATGATCTTAAATAGAATTGTATTTCTTTTATCTCGATCTGTATATATTGGAATTGATTGGCTTTCTTCAAGATTGAATTTGTATAATTATATTTAGGAACATCATTGGTTGTTGTCTGTAGACAAGGGTGCTAGTTGTGGTGTGTTCGGACCTAGGTGCTGCCAAGCCTTAGGAATTTTGTGTTCAATAATCTTTTATGGATAGTTCATTTCTTTGTGTTCGTCAAGTTCAGGATCATTTTGTTATTACGGACAGCTATACAATTGAGTGGCAAGTTATATATGCAAGTGGATTCAGACTACTACGAATTGAGTTTTGTTAAAACTTGAACTTCAAATTGCTTAAATTATTCTAAGTATAGTAGTTTCTGTAGTATGATCCAACAGTCAGGATTATTGAGTTTGAGCCACTATATGGAGTTCAAGCCTACTAAACTATTGATAATAAGTAGTTTTCTACTTCTAAGGAAACCTTAAGCTAATTTTTGGAAACCTGTCATTTAAGTGTTGTTACGTCACCTTAATGTAAATTTTCATAATGCAACTTGTAAATAGACTTGGTTTAGAAAAGGGTGGTCTGGTATTACATTTAATTATTAATTAAATGTGTTTTACTAGAAATAGTGGAACTTTAAATATTAAATAGATAATGGGTATAACTTGACCAACTTGTATCAAATATTACTCAGGAGGACATCCAGCTCTATACTTTACCCGTACTTTCCTGGAGCAAGGCAAGTACTCTTCTACGGTTTTGTATATTTACATTCCTGTACCCTTTTTCTTGTGACACTGTTATAGCACGACATCATGTATTCCTGTATTCTGGTACTCTTGTTCTTGTTAGTGTCGGGTGGGGAAATACACTAGCCATGTGACCAATCCCGGTTACTATATATTCCTGTACCTAGCTTAGGCCTCGCACTGTGCACGCGGTTTCTAAGTCGTACCTTATTCATGTACTCCTGTACATGTACTTACCCCAGCTGGTCACATGGACTAGATGTATTTCGATATTGTGCACATCATGTCTGGTGATGCAGGATTACAGTTTCATTCATGTACTTTACATGTTCCTGTACTTTACATTCATGTACTATAGTTCCTGTACTCATTTCCTGTACTTTATATTCATGTACTATATCTCCTGTACTCAGTTCCTGTACTACTTCCTGTATTTACCTGCTCATTCCTGAATTTCATTTCCTGTACTCTTGTATCCATTTCATGTTCATGTTTCATTACCTAGAACTGTACTTTGCTCCGCTCCTGACTGGATAAGTCGCAGGTGAGTTGGAGGCTATTTGCGACACCTTCTATGGATGGGATGTTGCTATTATTACGGAGCCAGCTGGAGCTGTGCTGGACCTAGAGGCCGCAGAGGCTTAGTACCTTTCCTTTATGTCATTTACTATTTTGAGACTTAGTTAGACATTCGACATTTCTGGATGAATGTAATAAACATATAGACTTGTACTATTTCTGGGATTTCGTTCATAGATGCTGTGATGTTACCTTACTTTATGATTACTTGTTAGTTTCCCTAGTATTGGTACAGCTTACTTCGTCGTGTCCAATGACGAAGGCTGGGCGTGTCCGACTCGTGTCCGATTATTCGGGAGCGGGTCGTGACATGTTTTTAGTGGTGGCCTATGCAGGTCTATCCTAATGGTACCTAGGTTTTAGCGTACTATTAGGGGACTTGATTTACACTAGGAAAACTTGAATCACAGCATAGGAAAACGGGTATATCGGGTACATATGGTTATTATATAAACATTTACATTTTTCTGGTAGGTTAGGTTTTTATCAATCACGAAGTTTTCTTTTTATGCAGGATGGTCGCCATTAGGAAGACCTCAGATCAGCCAGGAGTTGCAGGCAGTTCAGGAGTTGCAGTCGACACTGGAGTTGCAGGCGGTTCAGAGCAGGCCGTACCGGACGTTCAGACAGATCCGCTTCCGCCAGCGCCTCCTATCTTTCCAGCACTGCCACCGACGATGATGTTCGACGGCGCTCAGGTGATGGCGATATTCCAGCAATTTATGGAGGCCCAGAACCACCAAGCTACACAGTTCAGGGAGGCCCAGAATCAGCAAGAAGCGCAGTTCAGAGCGACTGTCGTTGACGCAGTTAGGACCAGAGAGCCGGCAGCTCCAGCACCAGCTCCAGCAGCAGTTCCAGCGCCACGAGGACCGAGACTGGGGACAGCCAAGGAGTACCAGAACCTTTGCCCGATGGACTTCTGGGGCGACGAGGGGATCATCTATACAGATGAGTGGCTGGAGAATACAGAGAGGACCTTGACCATGGCGAACATTCCAGAGGACCAGAAGGTGTCAGTGGCTAACATGCGACTCTTTGACTTAGCGAGAGCTTGGTACCGGGAGGACCCCCAGTTGGCGGAGCCCCTGGTGTCTTGGACAGTTTTCAAAACACTGTTCAAGGAGAAATTCTTTTCAGAAGTGGAGCGTGATGAGTTGAGGATACAGTTCGAGGCACTGCAGCAGGGGACGATGACGGTGGCACAATATACTTCAGAGTTCACCAGACTCAGCAGGTTCGCTGAGAACCTGATTAGAGAGTAGAGGACAGGGCCTGGAGATTCAAGAAGGGTCTCACCAGGGAGCTGCGACATACGGTGGTGATTAGCCAGGTGACTACCTACTCTAGCGTCCTTAAGATCGCCCAGACAGTTGAGAAGGAGGCAGACCCAAGGCTGAAGAGGGACCGAGATGCAGGTAACAGCAGTTTCCAGACACCAGCGAAGAGGGTCCAGACTCAGACTCGGGCTAGACCCCAGCAGCTGGCACAGTAGCAGCATCGACCAACCAGAGCTCCTGCATATCAGCATCAGAGACAGCAGCAGAGGATTACTTGCACATTCTGCTATCGGCCGGGACACCGCTTCGACGAGTGCCGCAAGAGGCTCGGACTCTGCTTATTCTGCGGATCAGACACACACCAGATGAGGGACTGCCCACAGGCTGCGGTTAGACTGACTGGAGGACCGAGAGGAGCTGGAGGACCACCACCTGCACCACCCGGAGCTCTACCAGCTGTACCACAGAGGGGACCAGCTTTATCCACTCAGCAGTAGCAGTTTGTACATCGTCAGCAGAGGGGAGGACAGCAGCAGAGACGTGCTTACATCATGGCGACAGTTGAGGAGGATGAGGTAGTACCGGATATGATCACAGGTTCTATACTTTTACATTCTTTCCCTGCCATTGCATTGTTTGATTCTGGAGCCACACATAGCTTTGTATCATATGATTTTCTACATAGACACGGCTTCACACCCAAGCCCACTAGGAGGAACTGTCGGATTATGACAGGAGGAGGGTTAGTGCCAGTGAATGAGATGGTGGAATGCCCTATCACTATTGCTGGAAGAGAGTTTAGAGCTCGACTTCTAGTGATGCCACTGCCCGGATTCGATATAGTCCTCGGCATCGACTGGATGAGCGAGCAGTTTGCCGTAATAGACTGCCACGAAGGGAAGGTGATCTTCAGTCCGCCAGGAGTTCCACCGTTCGAGATCAGCCGACGAGTTGCAGAGAGGCCAGAGGGAGTCTACTTCGGAGCTATTGCAGAAGACCAGGATTTGCCACATCCACTTATCGCAGAGTTTCTCGACATCTTCCCTGAGGAGCTGCCAGGATTGCCGCCAGACCGAGATGTGGAGTTCAGCATCGACCTATTGCCCGGATCAGCGCCGAAGTCCCAGCACTGTTACAAGATCAACCTGAAGGAAGCCGCAGAGTTGAAGGCACAGATTGATGAGCTAGAGGGCAAGAGATTTATTCGGTCCAGTGCATCACCCTGGGAAGCACCGGTACTTTTTGTGCCCAAGAAGGATGGGATGGTGAGGATGTGCATTGACTACCGTGCACTCAACAACATCACCATCAAGAATAGATATCCTTTGCCATGGATTGATGAGCTGTTTGACCAGCTTAGTGGAGCGATGGTCTTTTCTAAGATTGATCTTCGATCGGGGTACCAGTAGATGAAGGTTCGGGAGCAGGATATTCCGAAAACAGCCTTCAACACCCGATACGGCCAGTATGAGTTCCTGGTGATGCCGTTCGAACTCACTAATGCCCCAGCTGTGTTTATGAACCTGATGAATAAGGTTTTTCACAAATATTTGGATAAGTTTGTCGTAGTCTTCATTGATGATATTCTTATCTATTCGAAGACAGAGGAAGAGCATGTAGAGCACCTGCGGATTATTTTAGAGATTCTGCGGAAGGAGAAGCTGTACGGAAAACTCTCGAAATGTGAGTTTTTCTTGGACCGAGTGGAGTTTTTAGGGCACGTAGTAACTGGAGAGGGGATTTCTGTGGATCCCAAGAAGATTGAAGCAGTGGAAGCGTGGGCACCTCCCAAGTCGGTAGCAGAGATTCGTAGTTTCCTGGGTCTTGCAGGATACTACAGGAAGTTCGTGAAGGACTTCGCCAGGATAGCAGAGCCTATGACGAAGCTTACACGAAAGGACGAGGAGTTCATATGGAGCGACGCCTGCCAGTCAGCATTTGAGGAATTGAAGAGAAGACTCACGACGGCACCAGTTCTAGCTTTGCCATCGGGATCAGGAGGATTCGTCATCTACAGCGATACTTCAGGGAAAGGCTTGGGATGTGTGCTGGAGCAGAACAAGAAGGTTATAGCTTATGTTTCTAGACAGTTGAGGCCCCATGAGAAGAATTATCCCATACATGACTTGGAGCTTGCAGCAGTCATATTTGCCTTGAAACTGTGGAAGCATTACCTATATGGAGAGAGAGTGGACATCTTCACGGACCACAAAAGCCTGAAGTATGTCTTTACTCAGAAGGAGCTGAATATGAGACAACGCAGATGGCTTGAACTCAAGAAGGATTTCGACATCAGTCTGCAGTACCACCCTGGGAAGGCGAATGTGGTAGCGGATGCCCTTAGTCGATATCCTGTTGCCATGTATCTTACTATGGACCGGCATCTATTGGAGGACCTTGAGAGCCTGGGGATTGAGATTGTACTACCAGGATTGGGAGGACGGATGATGCACATGCAGATACAGTCAGAGTTGCTAGAGAAGATCAAGGAGGCCCAGCTTCTTGATGAGGAGCTCCGATGTCTTAGAGCTCGGATAGAGATGGGTTTGCTCGACGACTTCACTATTGCGGAGGACAGAACTTTGAGGCACGGGAGCCAGCTGTGTGTGCCCAAGGACTTGCGGGAGGAGGTGATGCAGGAGGCCCACCAGTCGTAGTATTCTATACATCCTGGATCTACCAAGATGTACAAAGATCTGCGGGAGTATGTTTGGTGGTATGGGATGAAGAGAGAGGTTGCCAGATTTGTTTCCAGATGCCTTGTATGCCAGCAAGTCAAGGTGGAGCGCCAGAGACCAGCAGGATTACTCCAGCCTTTACCTATTCCGGAATGGAAGTGGGAGCATATTACCATGGACTTCGTCTCTGGATTGTCGCGTACTCCGAGTGGCAAGGACGCTATTTGGGTGATCATGGACAGATTGACAAAGTCCGCTCATTTTATTCCGTTTAAGGTTGGGCTGTCGACCGAGAAGCTTGCAGACCTCTACATGCGTCAGATCGTGAGGATTCACGGGATGCCAGTTAGCATCGTTTTAGATCGAGACAGCCGCTTCACATTACACTTTTGGAGGAGTCTACAGCAGAGCTTGGGATCACAGTTGAAGTTCAGCACCGCCTATCATCCACAGACGGACGGGCAGTCTGAGAGGACCATTCAGATATTGGAGGACATGCTGCAGGTTTACGCACTCGACTTCGGCGGTTCGTGGGAGGACCATTTACATCTAGTAGAGTTTGCCTATAACAACAGTTATCAGGCCAGTATTGAGATGACTCCATTCGAGGCGCTGTATGGACGGAGATGTTGCACGCCGTTATCTTGGGATAACGTTGGAGAGAGAGCCTTACTTAGGCCAGAGATGGTGGTAGACTCAGCAGAGAAAGTCAGACTGATCAGAGAGCGCCTCAGGGTTGCACAGGATCGACAAAAACATTGGGCGAACAGTAGCAGACGTCCACTTGAGTTCGAGGTTGGAGACAGAGTGTTCCTGAAGATCTCACCGACCAGAGGCGTTATTCGGTTCGGTAGAGGCGGGAAGCTCAGCCCGAGATTCATCGGACCCTTCGACGTGACGGTGCGGATTGGCGAGGTGGCTTATCGTTTAGCACTTCCAGCTAGCTTGGAGGGAGTGCACGATGTCTTTCATGTATCTCAGCTTCGACGATACATTCCAGACCCCAACCATGTGGTGGACTATTCCGAGCTAGAGGTGGGCCCGAGATTGACTTACGAGGAGCAGCCAGTAGAGATCCTCGATCGGAGGGAGAAGCACTTGCGAAAGCAGACTATTCCTCTCGTTCGCGTCATATGGAGACATCACTCTCCGGGAGAGTCCACATGGGAGCGCGAGGACGAGATACGGGAATGCTATCCCACTTTATTTGATTGATTTCATTGTATTCTGTTTGTGGGATTCTAATTCTAATAAATAACTGGTGTTTGGATCTTTTGTGAATTGCTGAGTTTTGGTTTTGGTTCTTTTGAATTTCGAGGACGAAATTTCTTTAAGGGGGGAGATTTGTAACTCCACCTCCCGATTTTTTTTAAAATAAATAAATTTGATTTATAAAAAAAATCATATAATAGTTATTGCTAGCTTTAGATAATAAATGGTTTTAAATAATAAATTTTTGGATGATAATATTTTGGAGGGTTCATTTATAAATATTCCCTTGACGGGGGGGGGCTGTTATTAAATTTGTAGGGCGGGAGGGGTAATGTGCAAAAGTGCACACTTCTCTTTATTAGACCGAGTGGTGGAGAGAGAGAGAGAGTATTCTCCACTCCATCTCTTCTGAACTTTCGAGAAAGGGATTATTCCCCAATCTCGTCGGCTCCCAGCTAACCCTAATTTCGATCTCCTCTTCCCGATGATGGCGAGCGGGGTGGAGACGACGACCACTCCACGAGTTCAGACGGCGGCGAAGCTCTTCTCCGGTGAAGTATAGCATCGGCAGTGACGACGGAAGTTCCAGCCAAGTCGCGACCTCATTCCGACAAAATTCCAGCGGCGACAACACCGATTCTTTATGGAGGCGGCAGCGATGAGTCGGGACGACGCCGGCAACTAATCGAGAAGGCGTTTTCCTCTCAACAGCGCTCAGGCGGAGCCCTCGACTTCGGCAACCTTGTCATGGTGAGTTCGACTCAATCGCGTGCATAGAGTCACTTTCTTCTTGCATTTTCCTCTTGTGAATCGGAGGCTTGTTGGCCAGATTCGTTGATCGACGGCGAGGCGTTCTACCGACGGTGACCGATCCTTCATCCGTGCTCAGTTTCGACTCCGATCTCTGGATCCGATAACCTGAGCACACGATCGACTCGCGACCACCTGGTGGTGAGTTCCAACTCATTTTCTCCTATTTTTCCTAAATTAATCTGAGGTTGATTCAATTCTCTGGGTTCCTTGACCTTGTCAGCGTGTGTGGAGCTAACGGATCGGGACGTAGTTACCTGTTCGTGTCTGAAACCCTTGATTCTTCAATTACCAGTAAGTTTTCTTCCGAGTATTCTTTTCCATAGATCTGTATACTTAATAATAATCGGTTCAGATCCTTGAATTGAAGTACTGTGGGTTGATAATTCGGGCAGAGAATTTGATTCGAGTCCGATTGTTATGGGCTGTGTTTAATTTCCAAAGTATTGAGTTATGATTTTCGAATCTACAGATTATTGATAAATCTATAAATTCTGTGGGGATTTTCTTCTTCTGATCCTATATTCGATTTCTGTCACGTGAGGTTTCAGGGGAATTCGAGTGTGTCATTCGTTTAGCCGTGTCCATTGTTGCTGTTCGTGCATTTGTTGGAAGATTTCCTTCAGGTATGAATGCTGTCTCTCCGTTAATTTTGTTTTCCATAAAGAAATTCTCTTTATTTGTTGTGTTTTTGGGAAAATTACAACTGTAGGAATCCGATCTAGAAGACGATCGCTTTATCCCTTGGACTATGCAAAGAAGAAAAGCTCTCAAAATTTTGACAGTAGATATCAGTGTATCTGTATAATGAATGAGAAAAAAGAACTCTATTTATAGAGTCAAAAATAATAACTGAAAAGATAACTGTCTTTACAGCCTATGCCTAGTTAAAAATCACGCAGGATTTAACATACACAAGGCTGTGAGCAGTTACTGGACGTGGCCTGTAACTGTTGGACACATGGCAATCATGCATGAGTCGTGTGCAAGTTACAGGACACGCAGGCGAGAGATCAGTGGCATGGCTGCCACGTACTCTAATTTGATAAAATCCATGCAGATTTATTGAAGACGAAATCCACGCGAACTCGGTGTAGAAAGCTTCAAAATCCACACAAACTTGGGGCAGGAAGCTTCAGGATCCACGCAGACTTCGAGGCAAAGAACTTCAAAATCCACGCAAACTTGAGGAAGAAAACTTCAGAATCCACGCAAACTTGAGATGAAGATCACAAATACACGCAGACTTGAGATAGAACTGCCAGGTGTCTTGATTCAGCGTGTCTCGACTGACACAAAATCTCTGACAGTGATTGCTTTGTCAGTCGCATTAAATGACAAGAAACCCTTTTGGTACGCCAACTCGACGAAGGCTGAGTCTTGCTGAAGAAGATTTCGAAAATCATGCGATAGACGGCGATTATCTCTCGAATTCTGTGTATACGTGGCATACGAAGAGATATTCTTCGACTGTCGTGTTGTCAGTCATAATTACTCTTTGGCAAATGATGAGCTGTCTCCCAGCGTGATTTGTTTATATTGTCTGGATCAACTGAGCGTGACTTTTGACTCTGTCTTGATCAACTCAGCGTGACTTTCATTTTTTTGAGGCCTACAAAACCCCCTTCAAAGTTTTCGAAAAATGATAAATTATTTCGAAATACTTTGAAAAATAGAGATGATAAAATGGATTTAGTCACGCTGAGATGACTTCAAAATTTTTCGGAAGTCGAAAAGACTTCGAAGTTCTTTGAAAATATCTAAATGAACTTATTAAATGTCATAATGACTCTTCGTTCTCCGAGACTGATTATATCCAATTTATGGTGGAATATGAACCGCCGGCAAAACTCAGTTATATAAACAGGAAGAAGTTTCATTTTTAATCTTCATCTTACGTCAATATGACACCAAAGAAGAAAGCTGAGGAAGAAGCACGCAAGTTGGGCTTTTGTTCTCATGGTGACCCCACTTTTGGGGGTGAAGAGCCAGAGCCCCTTGTCTTCGAGCTCAAAGATGATCCCTTGCAACTAGCCAAGAATTTCCTGAGCTATTTTGGCTTGGATGGCTCGTCCTCTTCTGATGGGCGCAGCCTCATAGAGCAGCGTGAAATGTTTAAAGCTCTGTTGCACTGTCTGGGAGTTAGGAGCATAGAAGAACTAGGCACCAAGCTCAGTCGCTCTGGGAAATAGAGCGTGACTTTTATGCTTTTGTTGCACTTTTTGTTTTGTCTTTTGTAAGGCCATCAGTGCCTGTCTTAAGAAATGAAGTACAACTTTTGCATTGAGCAGCGTGCATTAATAAAAATGTTAATTAGCACTCTTTGACTGTTTTCAATGTTGCGTTGTCTTCCAAAGCACACGTGTCATTCATTCCATGGTTTACGAGCGCTATTTACGCGGATCTTTTCTAAGAATAGACTTGTACTTTGTCCTTTAAATAGGCAGCTGAGTTTCAAAGATACTCATCTCTCATTCTTCTTCTTCTTGAGAACAAAATTTTTGAGAGATTTCATTCTCAAACAGAAAAGCAATGCCTTCTAATGTTCGATTTCTGCATACTGTATCAAACATGAGTTTGCCAATCCTTAGCACCAAACTTGAAGGTAAGTCCAGTATAGTATGCGTACTATTTTTGCTGTTGAAGATAGGCTTTCTGTTTCTGATTGAACAATGCACGCTTGACCAGTTAGTGCGTGTCAAATGACATTTTTGTTGATTAATTCTCTTTTTTCTTGCTGTTTTCTGCAGAAACTTGGCTGAAAATTTTCTTCAGAACTGGCATTGGGGATGTGGATGCTGTGGAGAATATCCTGCTGACATCTACATCAGGCAGCTCATACGCTTTTGACGCGTAAATCAGACAACTCAGAACTCTTCGTGGGACAGAAGGGTCTTCCTTAGATGGTAGGAAGAGCCTTTATACACGAGAGTTGGATGGTGGAGTCAACTCTACTACCGAGAAATCGGGTAGTAGAGTTCCTTTCACGGGAGAACTAGGAATTGTATCCCAAGGTTGGATACATTCCTGTCTCCTCTGAAAGGCCGCTCTCAATCCACCAATTGTATTGGCAGCACCATGACTTCGGGCTGCCATACTCTGTGGTTCTCCTCTCGTCTGAGAGAGAAGACCAGAGTTTGATTCCTGCTGATCTGGTCGTGACTGGGACCCAGACAGTCAGGAACTGCCACCAACAATGAACCTAACGGAGAAGGTCCGACGGAGAAGATCCAAAGAAGAAGATAGATCTCTATTAGGTTATTGTTGTGGTGTAGAATGAAAATCCAAGATTTGTAATAGATTTCCATTATAATTTGTAAGAAAGTCTAAGAAAATATAATAGACTTTTTTGTGGTGAAATGAGAATGGAAATGATAATTCTTCTATGCTCAAAAATTTGTATTTGTGGATGAATTGTGGACATGATAGATAATGAAATCTTCTTTTCTGTTTTAGAGTATATGATATTATCAGAGGTATTATGGACGTAATAATATGTAGGAACTCAAAAGAAAATAGATTGATTTCAATGCAGAGATCAAAACATGACAAATGAGTAAGTAGATTCGGAATTGATTCAGAGGTTATGAAAACATGATAAATAACGAATCCCTCCTTAATAAAATTGATAGAAGATTATGAACGGATGAACCGTTAGAAAATGATGAACAGATGAACTGTCGAGTGAATGTAATAAATGAACGGATGAACCGTCAAGTATTAATGAATAGACGAACCGTCTGATGAATGTGAGAAATGAATGGATGAACCATTAAGCATTAATGAATATGTGAAACGTCGGATGAATGAGGAACTTCTACCTATAAATATAGCAGAAATCTGGTGAGAACGAATACTTCTACTCCTCAACATAAAAATGTCATCTGGAGAAGCATCCAAGAAGACTGAGATAGCCTCAAAGGTTCAGAAAGACACTGAAGAACGCCCTGCAGGTCCAGTCAAAACGAAGAAGACGGAAGCAGGCGAAGGTTCGTCTGCACCCAAGCCACCAAGGGACATTCTGGATTTTCTGCTCGAACCAGGAAGGACTGAAGAAGAGGAAGTCATGAGGATGGCCGCTTGCAAATTCCTCGTGGGTTCTAGCAAGGAGGTTCTCGGCTCTTTTGCTGATCACATCTTCGAGGAGGACGGTAGTGGCCCACGTCCAAAAGTAGAGAAGGATGATAGTGACCTTAATATCATGTATCATCATTCATGAAAATAAAATAAAAATTTTATTTTTAAACATGAATTTGTCTGATGATTACAAGTATTTACATTTATACATAGTACTTTTTAAGGAATTTGCCATTAATAGGCATCAAAACTTTTCGACCATCCAATTCTGAGAGCTGATAAGCTCCATTTGAGAAAACTTTGCTCACAATATAGGGACCTTCCCACTTTGCGTCAAATTTGCCCTTACTCATATGGGTCATAGTCATAGGACGTCTGACTGTTAGAACAAGTTCTCCTTTTTGATATGATCGAACTCTGACTTTTTTATTAAAAGCTCTTGAAATTCTAGCTTGATAGAATTCAATATTCTGTTGAGCAGATAATCGCTTTTCATCCAGAGCTTCTAATTCCTGAAGTCGAAGACGATCGTTATTTTCAGCAGTGAGTTCATTAGCGATTGCTATCCTTAAAGAAGGAATTTGAATCTCTAATAGAAGAACAGCTTCGCAACCATACACCAGAGAGAAAGGTGTACATTTGGTAGCATTACGAACTGTAGTGCGATAAGCCCACAAACATTCCCCGAGCTTGTCACTCCAATTACGTTTGTTAGTGGAGACAAACTTCTTTAGGAGTTTGATGATAGTCTTGTTGAAAGCTTCTGCTAACCCGTTAGCTGCTGGATTATATGCGGTAGAAGCCACATTATTGATCCGGTGATCGTCACAGAATCGAGTAAATTTCTGGCTGACGAACTGTGGTCCGTTATCATGAACAATGCGTCGAAGAACACCAAATCTGTAGATGACGTGGTGCTTAATAAAGCTGATGACATTAGACGTCTTAACTTCAGATAAAGGAATGGCTTCGGCCCATTTGGAGAAGTAATCGGTTATTGCGAGAATGAACCGATGACCTTTAGATGACGGTGGATTGATCGGGCCGACAATGTCCATGCCCCAAGCTTCGAAGGGCCATGATGCTGCTGTCGGATGTAGAAATTCTGAGGGTTGATGAATAAAATTCGCATGGATTTGACAAGCTTTACACTTCTTTGCATATTCGATGGCATCAGATACCATGGTGGGCCAATAATAACCCATACGTCGAATACGGTCTTGAAGTTTTGGTCCTGGCTGATGTGCTCCATAAATTCTATCATGTGCTTTGTGAATGATTTGTTGAGCCTCGTCACCGGCAACACATCGAAGGAGTAAACCATCATAAGCTCGACGATATAAGGTCTTTGTTGTATGATTGTAGTAGAATCTGAGTGATCGTCGTCTGATAGATGCTGCCTCACTCGGATCATCCGGAAGAATATCATATAATACGAGATCTAAGAAAGGAAGTCTCCAATCTTTATCCGTATTCTGATTCTCAGTCAAGTTACTGAAGATGAATTCCATGCTGGAATCGGATGAAGATGACATCGATTTACGACTGAATCCAAATTCTCTTGTTGTGTTGACGTCATGAGATGTTGATTCTTCAATGTCAACTGGAAGTCCTAGAGTCAAGTTATTTTCAAGATGAAATAATTCTCGATTACGAACAACGATCATTTGTTGCCGTCTGATTGGAATAGCCAGCACCGCTGCAAGATTAGCAAGGGCATCAGCTTCTGTGTTACATGCTCGCCTAACATGTTCAATGAAGAATTCTTCAAACGAAAAAGCCATAGATATAGCTGTTTTATGATAAAGAACCAGATCTTGATGGCGAACTTCATAAGTACCCCTGATCTGATTGACAATGAGTTTAGAGTCTCCGTACGCCTCCAAATGTTGAATATTCAGATGTTTAGCGAGTTGAAGACCAATAAGTAATGCGTTGTACTCAGCTATATTGTTTGAACACGGCTGATCAAGAGAATAAGCTCTTTGGATAGAAAGACCTTCTGGCGATACAAGAACGATTCCAACTCTAGCGACAATATCACCATTAGGACCAATTCTTGATGCTCCATCAAAGAATAAACGCCAAGTAGGATCTTCTTCAGCAATTTGATTTGAATCTAGGACTTCATCTGGGATTTCATCATAGAGTTTTGAATTTTCTGGAATTGAGTGAGCAGCCAGAAAATCAGCTAAAGCTTGTCCTTTGACTGATTTCTGAAGAATATAGTGCATGTCATACTGAGCAAGTAGGATTCTCCAGTTAGCCAATCGAGAATTCAAAACACTGGGTTTCTTCATCATGATCCGTATAGGATTGATCCTGGAGGTGACATGAATAGTCTGGCCAATGATATAATGACGTGTCTTTTGGACAGCAAACATCAAGGCTAGACATTCTTTTTCAACCGGTGAATATCGAGGTTCAGCTCCAGTCATAGTGCGGCTGAGATAATAAATGGCTTGTTCATGGCCATTTTGATTCTTTTGAGCGAGTAATGCACCCAATGAATGACTCATTGCTCGAGTATAGAGGAGGAACGGTATTCCTGCGACGGGAGGTACCAATACTGAAGGGATCATTAGATATTGTTTTATATCATCGAATGCTTTCTGACATTCATCATTCCAGACAAAAGAGACACCTTTCTTCATAAGTTTGTTGAATGGTCTGCAGCGTCCTGATAAATTAGAGATGAATCACCTGATATAAGCGATTCTTTCTTGAAATCCTCGTAGCTCTTTTAAGGTACGTGGAGGACGCATCTCTTGGATGGCTTTGATCTTCTCGGGATCCACGTGTATACCTTTAGAGGTAATGACGAAGCCGAGAAATTTACCACTAGAGACGCCTAAGAAGGACTTAGTAGGGTTCATCTTTAATTGATGCTTACGCATTAGATTAAATATAGTCTTCAAATCTTGGATATGATCCTCCTTTTGTCGACTTTTGACTGTAATATCATCAACATAGCATTCGACTATTTTCTGCAAATGTTCACGGAATATAGTGCTCATAGCTCATTGATAAGTTGCTCCTGCATTCTTGAGACCGAATGGCATAACCGTATAACAGTATGTATCAATCGGCGTTCTGAAAGAAGTGTGCTTCTCGTCCTCTGGAAACATTTTGATCTGATTGTACCCAGAATACCCGTCCATGAATGACATTCGTTCAAATCCACAGGTATTATCAACCATGACATCAGTGATTGGTAGAGGGAATTCGTCTTTAGGACATGTCGCATTGAGATCGCGGAAGTCTATGCATACTCTGATCTTGCCAGTCTTTTTAAGAACAGGAACAATATTAGCCACCCAATCGGGATGTTGTTCCTCTCTAATAAACCCAGAGGTAATGAGTTTATTGACTTCAGCTTCAATTGCATCCATGATGTCTGGACGAAATCGTCGCTGTTGTTGTTTGACCGGTTTAGCATTCGGCAAGATATTGAGCTTGTGAGTTGCAATTTGAGGATCAAGCCCTGGCATATCTTCATAACTCCAAGCAAAGACATCGATGTAATCACGAATGAGTTTGATCATGTCTTTCTTATCAGTTTCTGAAAGACTTTCGCTGATGAATATTGGTTTGGGACATCCCTCTTCACCAACATCTATTTGAACAAGTTTATCTTCAGTCGGAGGTTCTTTTTGCTCGAAACGGAACTCCCATTGATTATCTAATCTTTGGGCCCACTGTTCCGATTCAGGTGAGATTTCAAACTCTTCTTCGTCTTCATCACTTTCTTCAGAATGGTCAATGGAAACCATGTTGGAAGACAGAATGTTGCAGTAGAAGTCCCCGATACTTGTATCGGAATCCCAAGAAATGGTACTAAAAGAATCAGATCTCTTATCTTCGTCAGACTCGGGATCTTCATGGATAATATTGATAAAAGAAGTAGGAGCTATATAGCCCAATCCGCATTTCGTCCTTCCATATTTCAGAGGAGGAATACGAACAGGCATTTTTCTTCTTTTTCCACTATTGAGGCCAGTCCTGAAGTCATAGCCCATATTTTTGATGATGTCTTTAGATTGCTGACTATAACGACGTAGTTGTAATCTTCCAGTATCATCATTTTTGTCATCGTCTTCAAGATCAGAAGGATTTTGAAGCCCTTTGTAGAAGAATATTGGAATGTCTCCTGGCTTTCTGCTGGGAACTAGAAAGTATGAAGATTGTACAGGTTCTAGGGATACATCTGTATGAACAGTCTGTACAACTCCTATGGTTATTATGTTCAAGTCATCTAACAGATGTAAATAACTATGAACATAATTACACACATCAACGTACTGCAAAGGTGGAGACTTTTCATTAAATGTAAAAGCAGCAGTATTTACATTGGGAGAAGACTGAGCCTTAGAGATTTTAGCCAAGTCAATGACTAAAGGGGGAGAAGAAGAAGAAGCTTTGTTTCGATTAAGATCGATAACAAATGGCTCAGAAGAGGTGAGCTCTCTTGAAGTTTGAGTAGGAAGAGTAGTCCGCCCTCCAACTGGAATTAGTAGAGTATCTTGTGAAGATACAGGAACTGTAGTACGCCCACTGACAGGAATGATCAGTGTATTTTGAGTAGATGACTTAGGTAACTGGAATGATGAAAGAATCTTCTCCAGAGCGTTTAGGAGATTGTTGCTGAGTAGTTCGACCTTTAACAGGGATTATTAAAGTCTCACTTTGTGCATCTTCTTTCTACATAGCTTGTATGATTCTTGTATACTCTTCTTTGTACATTCGAGAATCGTTAAAATAAGCTTCAACCCCATGGAAGGGATTTATATCAGCAACTTCTTTTTGTACTCTTCCATTGCTATCAATGTATTTAAAACATTGATGAAGAGTAGAGGGCACCACATTATTTTCATGAAGAAAGGGCCTCCCCAGAAGAAGATTATAGGATCCCGCGATCTCGATCACATAGAAAGTGACTTTAGATCTGAAATCGCCTATCTGAAGCTTCAGATGAATCTTTCCCAAAGGCTCACTTCGGCTTTGATTGAATCCCAAGATAGTAGTAACCGTCTTGGAGAGCTTGTGAAGAGGGATTTTTAGTTCATCCAACAGACTCTTTGGCATTATGCTTATAGCAGACCCTGGATCAATGAGGATACGATCTATCTTCATTGTGTCGATATAACCGGTGTAGTAGAGAGGCCGATCATGTCGATTATCCTCCAATAGCATGTCGTCTTGTGTAAAGGTAATATTTGGGATAATCTCCAGTACACTGTTGTAATGTAAGCAAGTAGCAAGTTCTGCATCTGGCTTCTTCAATTGTGCAAGACAAGAGTCAGCTTGTAGAAGTGCTTCACTTAATGTCTCCCGAGTCTCTTTGGAAAGACGTAGAAGTTCAAAGAGGGACATTCTAGCTGGAGTATTAGCAAGTTGAGCCAAAATATCGAAGTTGTAAGGCTTCTGAAGTCCAAGAGGAGAGGACTTCTTGATTGGCTTATCAAACCGAGCCTGTTGTTTGCCTTTCTCCAGAGCTGTAGGCTTGGGAGGAACAGGTTCAACTGGTGTAGTTGAAGGAACAGGTGCAGTAGATGATTCTTCTTCAGGAGGAATATTAGAAGCATCTTTATCAGCTGGAGGGATATCAAGAGGATCCTCAGGACTTTTGGAATAATCCTTTAGATAAGGTTTCCCCGTTCGAGTAGCACTAACAAGTGCTTCTTCTTTATCTTTTGGCTCTGTGTCAGAAGTAGACCCAAGAGAAGTCATATGACATGACTTGATCTTTCCAGCCTTCTTGGACTTTCGAGAAGAAATCTTTTGAGGAAAAGGAGATTCAAAGTCTGTTATTAGATCAGGATGAATCCACATGATTTCTCCAGTCTCCAAAGTGATTGGTGCTAATCCTTCAGACTGTGGAGGAGGAATATTCACTATGTCAAGAGTTGCCTTGGGAATAGGAACGATCCTGCTTTCAAGAAATTGAGGAGGGAAGTCTCCAAATTGCATAGAGATGACGTTGGAGGTGACGGTCTTCTCTTTTGGAGTAAGAGAGATAGCTCCAGACTTAATCATTTCTTGGATCTTTCCTTTCAGTACATAACATGTACGAATTGTATGACCCAGCATTCTGTGGTATGGACAGTATTTAGGATGATCTGTCTTACCAGCTTCATCAGGTTTCTTGATCTCAGGTAATTGTATCTTATTACCTTTCAGCAGACATTCAAAGATACCAAGGACATCGTCGTCATCAAAAGAATATTCTTCTTTGGGGTGAGGTATTCTTGATTGTTGAGTTGTAGAGGCAGGAGTTTGAACATTTGATGTATGTTTGCTCTGAAGATTAACTTCAAGAGTTTCTTTTCCCTTGCGAGCATTATTTTTATTGTTAGCACCTTGTCCTGTTTCTTTAGGAGTCATCTGCACTCCTAAACCTTTGAAGGTTTCAGCACTGATTTCTGCAGCTTTGGCACTGACTATGAAGGAAGGCCAATCTTGAAATTGAGTGGACCCTGTCCACATACTGATGATTGGCAACAAGTTTGATTTGCATGTGTCGATGGTGACAGCATCAGGAGTTCCAAGAGGCATCTTCAGAGCTTCTCTTCGAAACCGTTCAATGTATTCCTCTGTAGATTCATTATTTTTCTGCTTGATTCTAATAAAAGCAGACATAGTCATGTCATTAAGCCCTTCATAGAACCTTTCAAGAAACATCTGTTTGAAACCAGCAAATGAGGTAATGCTCCCATCTGGGAGACTCCTATACCATTCATAAGCCGTTCCCTTGAGACATCCAATAAATACCCGAGTAAGGAGGGCATCACTTGGTTGCAGTTGATCAGTCATCACTTCAAAGTGATTAATAAACTGACTTGGAGAAGTGGTTCCATCATAAAATGAGATAGTAAAAGGCTTGTATTTAGGAGGATATGATACTTGCTTCCATTCTATCGGATAAGGCTGCTTGATGCCTAACCTTTGTAAACCATCCTTCTGTTTAAATGCCTCAAATTGAGTTTTGAGATTCTTCAATTCTTCAGAGATAACTCCCGAAGATTGTGGAGTTGTGGCTTGTAGAGAATAGTTGGGAGGAGGAACAGCATTGTAAGCACTACTCCCAGCTCCAGAGAGACTAGGATTTGGTTGAGCTGGTCCAGGAGTATTAGATTGTACTGCTGGAGGAACTTGTACTGGACTCATATCAGTGTCAGTTGGTATGGCATCTGGTACAGTCTGTCGATTTTGCATCTGTGTTGCCATGAGTTCATACATCGACTTCATAGTATCAGCCATAGACTTTATTTGTTGTTCCAAAGAAGCAATTCTTTGATCTTGAGGAGTCAAGGAAGAAGAAGGTTCATCAGTATTCCCATCAACCATATAAGTTATGACTTTACGAGGAATTATTGATGAACTAGTAGATGTTGTATGCTCTGAATCATTGCTTCGTGCATCAAAGTCAATTATAGGAGAACTACCCCCAGTAGGAAGAGGTGGAAAGTTAGATTCTCCAAGGAATTCAGAATCAATTTCAGGGATCAAATTTCTTTGACTAGAAGCCAGGACTCTTGCTCTGGTGTTTCTATATACTCCATCTGGACTATCAACTCTACCCCCGGTGTCCCGAGAAGTCATGTTGACAGAGGCAAACAAAGGCTCATCTTCATCAGGCATAGGTTCATACTGAATCCTATTGAAGACAGACTGTCGTTTAGTTTGACATCTGTATTGCATTGTGGCTCTTGGCTGGAAGTCACATTCATGATCACCATGGTCTTGAACCGTTGATTGACATCTGCACTGAATTATGACTCTTGGATAGAAGTCACATTCAGCATGTTCCTTTGACATAGAATTACTCCTTCTCTTCTGTTGAAGATATTCCCGTAAATCTGTTTGTAAAGATTGAGGAGTATACTTCCTGTTCTTGGGTCTTAATGGCTCTTGATTATACAAAGAGTGATTAATGTGAGCCACATAATTTCTTGCATACTCTGCATCTGGATCTTTTATCTTCATATCTAATTGGTATGGTTTCTTAACACCAGAAGTGCTGAGTTTTGTTCTTAAATTAGTGGAAGGTAACACATTAATTTTGGAAACATGGAGTTTTCCCTCCATTGATCTGGATATTTGCAGAGAAGGAAGAGTTGAACCACTCCTTTGATTAGGAGTTGGTAACAGACCCTCTTTAATGGACAGATTCTGTGCCCAATTTGAAGAAGTCATAGGAGAAGATATTAAGGAATATTTCTTCTTAGACTCAATCAGATTTTGAGACATAGAATGTCCAGAAGGAAGAGTAGTCAAATGACCATCTCCTTTCCTTTGACTAACAAAAGTATCAGTCAAAGCTGTTCCTGAAGTAAAAACTACAGGAGCAGAAGAAACAACTAAAGAGTTATTCCTTTTCGAAGGGACTTTGTGTGGAAGACCACCCCCAGTTCTAGTAGAACTCGGTAAAGAAGAAGAGATAACTAAGGAGTTATTCTTCTCTGATGAAATACACGCTGAAACAGATTTGGCTAAGGAATTCTCTTTATTTGTTTTATTTATGGAATCTCTCCAGCAGAGTCGCCAATTTGTTTTCCATAAAGAAATTCTCTTTATTTGTTGTGTTTCTGGGAAAATTACAACTGTAGGAATCCGATCTAGAAGACGATCGCTTTATCCCTTGGACTATGCAAAGAAGAAAAGCTCTCAAAATTTTGACAGTAGATATCAGTGTATCTGTACAATGAATGAGAAAAAGAACTCTATTTATAGAGTCAAAAATAATAACTGAAAAGATAACTGTCTTCACAGCCTATGCCTAGTTAAAAATCATGCAGGATTTAACATACACAAGGCTGTGAGCAGTTACTGGACGTGGCCTGTAACTGTTGGACACATGGCAATCATACATGAGTCGTATGCAAGTTACAGGACACGCAGGCGAGAGATCAGTGGCATGGCTGCCACGTACTCCAATTTGATAAAATTCACGCAGATTTGTTGAAAACGAAATCCACGCGAACTCGGTGTAGAAAGCTTCAAAATCCACGCAAACTTGGGGCAGGAAGCTTCAGGATCCACGCAGACTTCGAGGCAAAGAACTTTAAAATCCACACAAACTTGAGGAAGAAAACTTCAGAATCCACGCAAACTTGAGATGAAGATCACAAATACACGCAGACTTGAGATAGAACTGCCAGCTGTCTTGATTCAGCGTGTCTCGACTGACACAAAATCTCTGACAGTGATTGCTTTGTCAGTCGCATTAAATGACAAGAAACCCTTTTGGTACGTCAACTCGACGAAGGCTGAGTCTTGCTGAAGAAGATTTCGAAAATCACGCGATAGACGGCGATGATCTCTCGAATTCTGTGTATACGTGGCATACGAAGAGATATTCTTCGACTGTCGTGTTGTCAGTCATAATTACTCTTTGGCAAATGATGAGCTGTCTCCCAAAGTGATTTGTTTATATTGTCTGGATCAACTGAGCGTGACTTTTGACTCTGTCTTGATCAACTCAGCGTGACTTTCATTTTTTTGAGGCCTACAAATTTATGTCACTTCGTTTCTGTCTTTTAAGTTGGGTGTTGGCCAGGATCGACTGGGGGGGGGTGTGATCTGTGTTCGTGTTTTGGTGATTCAAGTCCGTTCGTGTTGATGAGTTCGTTGGAGTTATTTATTACTCTTGATTGCTTTGATTTGCTGCTGAACCGAGGAGAGTGTTGTGACTCAAGTCGGGACCTAAGCAGAGGTTGGGGTCGTGTTTTGAACCGAGGGTGTCGTGGCGTGTCCAGGGATGAGTCCAGCTCCTGTTCTGATGATCTTAAATAGAATTGTATTTCTTTTATCTCGATCTGTATATATTGGAATTGATTGGCTTTCTTCAAGATTAAATTTGTATAATTATATTTAGGAACATCATTGGTTGTTGTCTGTAAACAAGGGTGCTAGTTGTGGTGTGTTCAGACCTAGGTGCTGCCAAGCCTTAGGAATTTTGTGTTCAATAATCTTTTATGGATAGTTCATTTCTTTGTGTTCGTCAAGTTCAGGATCATTTTGTTATTATGGACAGGTATACAATTGAGTGGCAAGTTATATATGCAAGTGGATTCAGACTACTGCGAATTGAGTTTTGTTAAAACTTGAACTTCAAATTGCTTAAATTATTCTGAGTATAGTAGTTTCTGTAGTATGATCCAACAGTCAGGAGTATTGAGTTTGAGCCACTATATGGAGTTCAAGCCTACTAAACTATTGATAATAAGTAGTTTTCTACTTCTAAGGAAACCTTAAGCTGATTTTTGGAAACTTGTCATTTAAGTGTTGTTACGTCACCTTAATGTAAATTTTCATAATGCAACTTGTAAATAGACTTAGTTTAGAAAAGGGTGGTCTGGTATTACATTTAATTATTAATTAAATGTGTTTTACTAGAAATAGTGGAAGTTTAAATATTAAATAGATAATGGGTATAACTTGACCAACTTGTATCAAATATTACTCAGGAGGACATCCAGCTCTATACTTTACCCGTACTTTTCTGGAGCAAGGCAAGTACTCTTCTACGGTTTTGTATATTTACATTCCTGTACCCTTTTTCTTGTGACACTGTTATAGCACGACATCATGTATTCCTGTATTCTGGTACTCTTGTTCTTGTTAGTGTCGGGTGGGGAAATACACTAGCCATGTGACCAATCCCGGTTACTATATATTCCTGTACCTAGCTTAGGCCTCGCACTGTGCACACGGGTCCTAAGTCGTACCTTATTCATGTACTCTTGTACATGTACTTACCCCAGCCGGTCACATAAACTAGATGTATTTCGATATTGTTTACATCATGTCTGGTGATGCAGGATTATAGTTTCATTTATGTACTTTACATGTTCCTATACTTTACATTCATGTACTATAGTTCCTGTACTCATTTTCTGTACTTTATATTCATGTACTATATCTCCTGTACTCAGTTCCTGTACTACTTCCTGTATTTACCTGCTCATTCATGTATTTCATTTCCTGTACTCTTGTATCCATTTCATGTTCATGTTTCATTACCTAGAACTGTACTTTGCTCCGCTCCTGACTAGATAAGTTGCAGGTGAGTTGGAGGCTATTTGCGACACCTTCTATGGACGGGATGTTGCTATTATTGCAGAGCCAGCTGGAGCTGTGCTGGACCTAGAGGCCGCAGAGGCTTAGTACCTTTCTTTTATGTCATTTACTATTTTGAGACTTAGTCAAACATTCGACATTTCTGGATGAATGTAATAAACATATAGACTTGTACTATTTCTGGGATTTCGTTTATAGATGCTGTGATGTTACCTTACTTCATGATTACTTGTTAGTTTCCCTAGTATTGGTACAGCTTACTTCGTCGTGTCCAACGACGAAGGCTGGGCATGTCCGACTCGTGTCCGATTATTCGGGAGCGGGTCATGACACCTAAAGAGTCTTTGGTATACAAAGATCATTATGGCTATCTAAATTTAAGATTTACATATCATGTCACGTTCACTACAACAAAAAACCCTTTTAATGACGGCTAAAAAGCGTCATTAATGACAAACCATGACATTTTTTTTTCAAAGCAAGCGTTATGAAAACTGGTGTTATAAATATTTTTTAAAAGTGTTATAAAAAAACCGTCATGGATAGTTTCTATAAAAGCGTTATGAATAGTTAATATATAGTGCACAATTCAGGACATTTTTAAAATGTTATGAATAGATAATTTGTATAGGCTCAACGCAGCACATTTATAACACTTTATACTATTCAAATTAGCATATTTATAACACTCTATACTGCACATTATATATTCATTCCAAAAACTTAACATTATATATCACCATCTTTATTACATTTCTCAAAATAGAGTACATATCAACATCTTTATTACATTCTCAAAATAGAATATCCAAATACATATATATATTTACAACTACCAAAATTGTCCACATCAAAACTTGGCCACATCAAAACTGCCACAGAACATGTAGCAAAACCCTGAAAAAGATAAAAACAAGGTTCAATATACTTTGTAATATAATATGAAAAATAAAACTTTACATTGGTGCCCCATATAACAAGGTTCAACAACTTTCACTTCATTACATCTTACTATTTCTTTTCTATGCAAAAATGGAAAAAAAACATAAAGAAGGCCAAAAATGCATATTTAGACTTTTATAAAAAATTGAAATAGCTTCAGAATATTATATAAATAGACATAAACACAAGAGAATTTAGGTGGTTGTTTGGAGGACCTTCATCCAGGTTGAGCAGACTCCCATGTGTTGCACAATGTATGGGAAGAGCTAGAAATTTTATATGCAGGATCAATTGGTCACTTATAGCAAATAGTTGAAAGACAAAAAATTATGATTAAAGGGAACATACAACCACTTACAGATAGGAAATGGTTAGTTTTGGTATAACAAGAACTCTGTACGTGCATCTCAGGTATTGAAGCGACCAAAGGGCATGTAGCAATTCCAAAATCATACTTTGCCAACTCGATCCAGTATGCTTGGCTGGGTACATCACTGATAAGATATACAATAAAGCTAGCTAGATGTGCTACAAAATCAGATTTTGAACCTTCAACTGTCTAAAAATAGGATGAGTAATCTGGAGCTTTTCTACAAGGAAAATCTTGCCACCAAACTCTATTTGTTGTATGGTTCCACTGCAAAATAAGCCAATGTCAAAATAAGAGGAAACCAGATTAAGAAGACTCGTTGGCATTGAACAGTAGATGCATGACCATGATAAGGTGTCATGAACTATGGACATCTTTTAAATATAAGAAAAAGTTACAAACATTGCAAACCAATAAAATTAGATGCAACAGGACACTACACTACACATGACCTGCTAAGAAAACTACTAAGGACAACTTGCGCCGGTTAAGTGGTCACCTACTTTAAAACCAGATTTGCTGAGTATGTCCGCTTTTAATACAGCAAGATAGGATTGCCTCTATTCTAACCCAAGTTAAAGCATTAATGGATCTACTTGATTAAAAAATACACCACCATGTTGCCAAATATTACTCCTACAGCTCCAAAAATATAGGAAAGTAAATAGGTAATTATCCAAATAGAAATTAAGACGAAATGGAGGGGTCAGAAAGTACCTTTACAAGTAAGGAGTTACTTCCTGATTTCGATTTTACAATATAACTTCCATTGACTTACGAATGCGATCAAACTCTAGAGTCGCAATCCTTTGTACAGTTTCATTCTACCATTGGCAGCACCCTGTAATTTAATAACGAAAATATAACACTTGCGTTCTCATTGATCTATTGGTATTAGTACTCTAATAACTACAATGACTAATGAGTACAAGATATTTTAACTTACACAATTTTTGGCTAGATTCCAAAGATGAAGGTTACACCCAACAGGAAGTCCCATTTTTTCAACCAAAACTTGATGGACAAAATTAAATGGAGAAAGCATTCAGCAAAAATATCATATAAGGGAAAACACTTGTTTCAACAAAAGGATGAGAAACCTCGTTTGGTTTCTCATATATATTATTTCTCATATTTTAAAAATTTCTTGGTGGTAAGGGAAAACACTTATTTCAACAAAAGGACCAATATGTCAAATGAGCTTTCTCATAAGTTCACTGAGAACTAGTTAGGCAAGAGAAATATGTAAATATGATAACTGTCAAAATACGAATTATATAAAGGGATTACAAATTGAGCAATATGAAATTATGATGTTGGCATTTACCCAAGTACTGGATATCCTCCAATATCTTGTTCATGTCGTACTTCTCATTCTCACTGTCCTCTTGTTTTGCAATATTTGTGGTTTTATGTTTCCGTTCTCGATCTGTGTGATTTAAAGACTGCAAGAGTAAACAATTTTACTATTAAAATTTCAAATTAATAAAATAACCCCATAGCCAGTCTATCAGTTATGTCTCATGGCAAAAAAACACACAATTTTGTGGCAAAAAGTACATTATTAGTCCACCTGTATCAATGACATAACATCATTAGCCAGAAAATCTGCACTACCGTACTCCACATTGGTCATAGATAAATTTAATAAGATACTTAAGGATGGGCACTCAGCATTCTGGAGAATAGTATCGACAATAATGTGACATGTCTAAACATTTGCTAAAAGATACTAAAAATCGGTTTCTAATTTGGATTCCAGTTTCATAGATGATGTCTTTTTAATGTTTGATGTATAGCATATACAGGAAGATGGGCAAATATTGTCATCGTTTAAGCATAAAAAACACAGAACAATTTCTGTCAGTTAGATAAAAAAATTAGTAAAAAAAACCTCAACGTTCACAACAAAATATTGAAGAGGATTCAGAATATCTTAGTAACTGTCACTTGCTAACGAAGAAGCAAATTAGTAACCAATAATATGAGGGCAACCAAGCACCCGGGTCTAGATCATTTACACAGCTACTCTAACTTTTAAATCCACTTTTCATTCAACAAAATAGATGTTTCCTCAAACGAAAAAAGAAGGCCAGTAAAAAAAACATGGCATGCAGAAAAAATAATCCCAAAGAAAAAAATACATGGCATGGGCATTTTATCGAACACAAGAAGGATGGTGCAGATTGAAGAAAAAAAAAGGAACCTTGAGGTACTAGAGCCAAGAAGTAGTGCTATGTCCATGATCCAACTTCTTCACCATCGCCACCACCAACGTATCACTGAGCCATCGCATCCCTGAACTTCCTCTCTCTTAAATAAATAAGTAAATATAATAATAAAAGATACAAGAGTTGGAAGATGATGCTTGAATAAAAGATACAAGATTTCTGAATCGACCCTCCGGTTGGTCTTGTTGACGGCGGCGCTCTCTCCATATGACGAAGTCGACGAATCCCTCGACAAGGCCGACCATGGTGGAGGCAAAGAGGGGACGGATCTTGTCGATTGTGGACTGGTCTCCTCTGCCGAAGATGGAAAGGGTTGGGCCTCCAGCTCCCTCTCCATCTCCTCCTTCCTTTTTAACAAGGTTTAGGGTTTTGAATCTAGGGTTAGGGTTTTGGAGTTAGAGAAAGGAAGGAGAATAAGAGGAGGAGACGACGATGTTGCTGAACTAGAGTTAGGGTTTTGGATCTATGGTTAGGATTTTGGAGTTGGGGGAGGGGAGGGAGAAGAAAGGAGGAGAAGGAGAAGACCAAAACGGTTTTGGGGGAGAGGAAAATTTTTGTTGAAGCACGGGGTGTAGCAAGGATTTTACCAAAAATTAAACTTAAAAAATATTACAAGTTTACCACCGCTCTAAAATATTAATAACGTTTTGTTTTATAAACGTTATAAAAAGTCCCAAATTAGCCCAAACCGTCATAGAAAAAAGGTATTTTGAACTTTGATAATGCTTAGGTATCAGGCGTCATCAATACGTTTTGTCGAGCGTTAGTAATAGGCCTTTTTGTTGTAGTGCACCCAGACGAGCCAAGAAATAGAAAATAATGAAACAAAATTAGAATCCAATTATGTAGAAATAGAATATGTGTTACTTGAAGAGGATAAAGTACGATATCCGAAAGAACTAAATATAAATAATCTAACAAAACAAGAACTTTTAGAATTAGAAGAAATCTATTACAGAAATAAGTCAATAACAGAAGATCAATATATATTATGATGAATATAAAAATACTAGAATAGGAAAAATTACACATGAGACAGATATTATTGAAATAGAAACAAGTATCTCAGAAACATCCTATCAAAAGGAATTAGTTGAAGAAGAAACTAGTACGTCAACATCTGCTTCTCTTTTTCACAAGACTGTCCCTTTACCTTATACCACATATACTGGAGGAAATGTACCTAGGATACCATACACAGAATATAAAGATAAGTCTAGATATGATTATAAGTTTATAAAGAAATGTAAAAGACAGCCATTAGAACAACCAGTAAAATTTTAAGCTAAAGGAGAACCACAAATCCTTTATCTACCAGCTCACGACCCTCAAAGTTGGTCTAATATAATTGATGTATGGAAATATATACCTTAGTGGAAGAATATTATAGATCTGCATATAATATGGAAGCAGAAGAAATATTTAAACACTTAGAAACTTATCTAGGAGAAAGTATAAAAGCTATGTGGGAAGCATTTAAAAGTACCCAGGTAACAGAATATAATAATTTAATAGCATTAGGTGCAAACCATTATAATTTTGTAAATAAAATTCATAGCCTAGCAACAAGAGAAGATCCCAATTCAGGTCATATTGGGATACAAAAGGATGCTATAAGACAACTAGAACAATTAAGTATATATAAATGGAAGTATATTAAAAAATTCCTAAATGATTATTTTTATTATACTTGTATATCTGGCAATGCCTTTAATCAAGAATTAGAAGATAAATTATTTAGAAAACTTCTAGGAGCTTTAGGAGTAGAGATAGCTGATAAATAGAAATAAGAACCAGGCATAAAAAAACCTCAAGATTATCCCTAGACCATTGGCCAAAAAATACAACATATTTTAAAATATTAAAAGAAAAATGTACAGAAATACAAATACAAAAACAATTAAAATATTCAGATTACGGATTCTGCACAGAGATATATATAGCCCAAACATATGGTGCTAATGATAGACAAAACAAGGATTATAAGAATAAAATAAAAATAATAAAGGGTATTATTCAAAGAAAAAATATTATCTTAGAAAATCTAACAGAAAGAAACCTTATCTGGACCCAAATAAACACGTTAGAAAGTTTAAACCAAACAGACTATATAAGAATAAGCTTGAATGCTTCACTTGTTGGAGCCAAGAGCACCTAACTAGAACTTGTCCCAAAAGAATAAATAAACATGATAGAAACAACACATTAGTAGAATGCACCAATAAAGACCTAATTAATATAGATTAAACTGTCTCTGATACTGAATCTATTTATTCTATTATTTCTTTAGAAGATCAATCACTATTCGAGAGAAATAATAATGACATAAAAGATGAAGAATTCATAAATAGTTTTGGACATTATACAGAAGGGTGGCTGGAAGAACTAGAAGAATTTGACTTAGTATAAACTAGCTCCAGCAGCTTAGAAGATTGCTTACATGAATGGGAGATAAACATAGGAACAGTTAGTATAGCATGTTATCAATGTAAATGGTACCCTAGCAAAGACAGAAGGGCTAAATCTAGTAAATGCTTCCTAGAAGGATATCGATGTATTAAATGCATAGAAAAAAACTCAAACTATAGACAAAGTACTCAAAAGTTTTCAAGAATATAGCATAGAAGAATATAAAATACTAAGAAAATGAGTAGAAAACCTAGAAAACGAGTTAAGATTTAATAAATAACAAAATAAAAATAATAAAATAAAAAATTACTAGCAAAGAAAAACCTGAGAAAACTATACAAACTCAAAATTGTGTCCAAATATGCAATTCAGAAAATCTAAAGATATTTAAAGTTAGATGTCTCTTAAGAATAAAAGACTATCAAATTAAATGTCTAGGATTAGTAGATTTTGGATGTACTATTTGTATTATTAATGAAGATATAGTTCCATAAAAACATATTGTTAAAGCAGCTAAACCAGTTAGTGCTCAACAAATGGACGGTGGACTACATGTATATAACAGCATATTATTTCTTGGAAGTAAAATTAGCTTTGAAACTAATTATGGACAAAGCATTGAATACACTCTTCCCGGAGAAAGTACTTGGGTAAGAGCTCTTAAAATTAAAGTAGATTTAATATTATGACTAAGTTTCCATCTCAAAGATAATGGAAGTATATTCATAGGTAAAGATTATTTATAATTACAAAAACATACTCTCTTTACTCCAGTCTTCTTAAATGATGAACCTACTATTACAAAATTAGTTAAAGAACCAAAAACAAAAGAATGCAAATGCAAAAAGGAACGTGAATGTCAATTAGAAGAACAAGAAATAATAGCATCTGAAGAAGAGAGAATATAAAAACTATAAAATAAGTTCAGAATTTATGCATCTAGAAAAATTTTATTATACATTGGTCAGTGAACAAGATATAGAAAAATTAATGCATAAATTAGAAAAGATAAAAATAATACGAGCAAATATATTAAAAATTTAGGAAAAAGATAAAATACTATGTCAATTAGAGATAATAAATCCTAACTACAAAATTAGAACGGCCAAAATTAATGCTACTAATCAAAAAGAAGAAGACTTCAGAGAACATATTAAAAAATTATTAAAACTAGAAATTATTAGAAGATCTGAAAGCCCTCACAGATCTGCAGCCTTTATAGTAAAAAACATTATAGCAAAACAGTGAGAAAAAAAAGTATAATGGTAATAAATTATAAAAGACTAAATGATAATACAAAAGATGATGAATATACTATACCTGATAAGACTCAGCCAATTAATAAAATTCAAAATTGCAAAATATTAGTAAATTTAATCTAAACTCAAGATTCTGGAAAATCAAAATGCATCCAGAGAGTACTGAATGGACAGCCTTTACATGTCTAGAAGGGCATTTTGAATGGACGGTAATACCTCTTGGCTTAAAGACGACACCTCCTATTTTTCATAGAAAGATGGATGACATCTTTTTAAAACAAAAATTTTTTGTAATTACATATATTTGTGGACACACACAAAAAGAAGAAGAAACGCAGTCTTTTCTTTATTGGCGCAAGGCACCACAAATCAAGTATGCCTGAGAGATCCTGCGCTGAGGATCTCCGAGTACAAAAAAGAATTTTAGGAATGGGACGATGGAGATCGAGCGGCAGTTTCTCTTTACTCCGTTGACACTCCGATTACAAAAGTGGGAGAAAACCTAAGAAAATTGCTAACTCTCGGCTCACTGGCAAGAAGTGTTACAATTTGGCTCTTAAAAATGCTCTCCGTTCTGTGTTTTGAAGAGGGATGAGACCCCCTTTTATAGTAGTTTCTGAGCTGGAATAATATTATGCGCCCACATGAGGAAATATACTGGTTTTCATGTGGACGCATAGTCCTACTTTGGGCGTATAGGATGTAGGCGCATGAAGGCTTGCATAGTCGTGGGTTGATCGTGGTGCTGACGTGGCCGCATGCTTCGGTGCACGATTGCTCGTAGAGACTGACGTAGCCGTACGCTTCGGCGTACGTTTTGATCATGGATTTGACTGAGTCAGGCTTGGGCACATAGCCCTATTTCAGGCTATACGCCCTCCTTCTGGAGGAACTTGGCTTGGACGCATAGAGCTTCACATGGTGGCTTAGGCGCATAGAGCTTCACAGGGTGGCTTGGACGCATAGAGCTTTGCAGGATGGCTTGGGCGCATAGACCTTCACAAGGTGACTTGGGAGCATGGAGTTTCACAGGGGCGCATATGTCTTCATAGGCATGGGCGCATAAGCCTTCTTTGCTGAAATTTTCATGCTTCTACAAGACCCCTTCAAAGTTTTCGATACTTTGAAAGAGTTCGAAATACTTTGAAAGAAGCATGGACCGTCTACTCAGTGGGCGCATGGCACAACTCTCTGTTTGGGTGTATAGCGTTTGGCCAGCTTGTCAGAGAGACGACTGTTTAGATCTTTTTCGAAAATCTGAACTGACAGATTCATCACAGTAGAATTTGAAGAGGTCCATCCTTCATACATTGTCCATATCAGCAAGTGGCAGTCGCATAGTGTGCAAGTGGCTGGATCTTCACGTGGGCGCATAAGCCATGGTAGACGCATAGCGCTTAATGGGCACAAAGGCACATAGAGAATAGTGGGCGCATAGGAAGTGGCCCATGCCTATAAATAGGTTTTGAAAGATAGAGAAAGTTTATTATTCTCTTCTCTTGAGAACTTTCAAAAAGACTCTTCATCTCCTTTCTTTTACGAAGCATGTCTCCCAAGGTCGCGAAGAGATCTGCGAAGGGCAAAGGGGCTACACCGAGTGACTCTTCTCCTGCGAAAGCGTCCTCGCCAGTCTAGGACCCGATTCTGGGTGAGGGCACGCCTCAAAAAATAAAGTTTCGAGCGTTAATTTACGACGCTCAGACTTTTCTTCTGCCTGGGTGCATGCGCCTAAGGCAACATACTTCTTGTGAGCATCATTATGCGCCCACAGAAGTCATGCGCCAATACTATGGTATGCTATGCGCCCAAATGTTGCCATGTTATGCGCCCACATGCTCTGGAATGTTATTCACCCACGTACTGCTATACGTTATGTGCTCACATATTTTTTTTGGGCGTATAGTCCTGCTTTGGGCGTATAGCCCTTTGGACGCATAGCCCTTTCGGCGCATAAGAGTCCTTCAGTACTTAGTTTTTCTTGTGGTTTCTGAGTCTGACCTTCTCTTCTATCTTTGATTCTTTGTAGCATCCATGCCGAAGGCTGAGAACGTTGTGAAGGAGGAGATACTGCCCCCTTTCATCGAATAAGAGTCATCGTTCGTTAAGGAGGAGGTGATACCAAAAATTGAGGTAAAAGAAGAGCTGGCGCCCCTCAGTGAGGGAATTACTCCCAAGATTGAGACTGCCATAAAGGAGAAGCCTAAGTCTAAGGGCAGTAGCACTGGGAGTTCTGACCCTTCTGCCCCCGTTGAAGACCTTAATCAAATAGATCCTTCGTGTGCGAAATGGTTGAGTGAATGATATATGCCTCAACACACCTAGGATCTGTGGGTTCCAATAAATGTCTGTATTCTGTCTTGGTGTCTTTAGCTGTAGTATGTGTTTTGCTTCTTTTGGACATCGATGTAATCTTTTATTTCCTATCTAAATAAAGAAATGAACAACTTTTTAGGTTGCTCACTCTTGTGACGAATCTGTGATTTTTACTGGAGATGTAATCCTATGAATGTAACTAATTTTGAATAAACAAAATACATTCATTCCATTCTTTGTTTGTGGTATTTTTTGTACTTGGAATAGAGGGCCTAATACAGCATTTGTGTTCGATAAAGGATATCCCACTAGGGGACTTTTTGTGGACCTATTACCCTTTTGTGCATCGAAAAATACGAGCAAATAGATTTGAATGATATTTTCGTAGAACTATTACCCCTCTGCGCACTGGCGGTGCGAGTAATAGATTCGAAACAAAACCCAACGGAGGTAATATGGATGTGATAGGTTTTGTGGTCTTAACGTCGTGTCTTTTATCCCGGGTTGGGTACAGGCGTCAAGTCGGAAGACTATCGGTATCAGAGGTAATATGGACGTGACATACGATAATCAGGAGTGATTTTTGGTGAAATAGATTTTGAGACAAAACCTAACAGAGATAATATGGATGTAGTATCATTGATGAATACTTTGCTCATAGGTTATATAGGCATGGAAAGATATATATCGTTAGGTGAGAGTGGATAATTCAGAGGTAGTATAGACGTGATTATCCTTGATGAATGCGTTGCTCAGAGGTTATATGGACATGGCAAAACATTTCTTAATCATTCCACTGGGGAAATAATTATCGAAAAACAATTCAGAGGTAATAGGGAAGTGACTAGTTTTCGTCAAACCGAGTTTGGACATAGTCAAAAATGGAAATGATTCTACTGGGAAAATATTTTGGAGGACCCATTATCCAAGGCGTATTCATGACTCTTGAAATACGGATAATAGTTAGATAATTTTTGAATCACATAAACATCGTACTGTATATTTACATGACTGAACATATGTGAACATTATGTAAAAAAAAGGTTACACATAGTATTTCTTCAGGAACTTATCGTTGATAGGCATCATGAGCAAGTCGCCATCAGGCTTGGTTAGTCGGTACGCACCGTTAGAATACACCAATTCTATGATGAAAGGACCTTCCTATTTAGGCTAAAATTTCCCTTTTGTTTTGTGCGTCACGACCATTGGTCTTCTCACTGCTAAGACTAGATCACCGACTAGGAAGATTCTTTCCTTCACCTTTTTATTGAAGGCTCTGGAAAGGCGTGCTTGGTATAGCCCAATACGCTGCTGAGCTAACACGTATTTTTCGTCCAGTGCTTCGAGCTCTTGTAGACGCAGACGGTAGCTTTCTTCGGTAGTTAACTCGCTGGCTAAGGCTATTCAAAGAGAAGGAATTTAGATTTATAGGGGAAGAACTGCTTCACTCCCATAAACCAGAGAGAATGGCGTACTGCCTGTTAGAGTCCGAACCGTTGTATAATAGGCCCATAGACATTCGTCGAGCTTCTCATTCCAATCGCGTTTGTTTGTGGACACAAACTTTTTGAGAAGTTTAATAATGGTTTTATTGAAGGCTTCTGCTAGCCCATTAGCCTCTGGATTGTAGGCAGTAAAGGCTACGTTCTCGATTTGATTCCTATCGTAGAACCGATAGAATACATGGCTTACGAATTGTGGACCATTATCATGGATGATCCTACGAGGTAGGCCAAAGCGGTAGATAACGTGATGTTTGATAAAATTGATCACGTTCGACGCCTTCACTTCGATGAGCGGTATAGCTTCCACCCATTTGGAGAAGTAATCGATTATAGTAAGGATGAACCAATATCCTCTGGAAGATAGCGGGCTGACTGGACCTATGACGTCCATGATCCAGGCTTCAAAAGGCCAGGATGCTACCGTCGGGTGTAGAAACTTCGAAGGCTGATGAATGAAATCGGCGTGGAACTGACAAGCTCTACACTTTTTTGCATATTCAACAGCATCTGCTATCATCGTAGGCCAATAAAAACCCACTCATTTGAGGCGATCTTATAGTTTGGGGACTGGTTGATGTGCACCACAAACTCCGTCGTGAGCCTCCTAGAGTGCATGTTTGGCTTCTGTGTCAAATAAATATTGTAACAATAGCCCGTCGTAAGAGCGTCGGTACAGTATCTTGGTAGCTTTGTCATAGTAAAATCTGAGGGGTCGCCTTTGGATAGACACTGCTTCCTTCGGGTCCTCGAAAAGGATTCCATAGACAGCGTAGTCTATGAAAGAAAATCTCCAGTATTTAACATTAATATTTGTTTCCGTTGTGTAACTGTGATGAATATGCAAGGCATTTTTTTACACAAAATAGTTCTCGACCAGACACTGTGATCGACTGCAGAGTATTGGTAGGGACTGTCAAGGAAGCAGTGAGACCGGCTAGAGCATCTGCTTCTATATTCTGTAGTCGAGCTACGTGCTCGATGAAGAATCCAGCGAAAGTAGATGCCAACTCGATTGTCACTCTATGATAGAGGATGAGATCTTCGTGACGAACTTCATAATTCCCTCGGACTCGACTAACTATGAGCTTGGAATCATCGTAAGCTTCTAGATAGTCAACTCCCTATTGTTTTGCCAATTGCAAGCCGATTAATAGGGCATTATATTCGGCCACATTTTTGGTGCATGGTTCCATGAGAGAATATGTATGATGTATAACCAGATGATCAGGTGATACGAGCAGGACACCTACTCCAGCCATAATATTTTCTTTGGGTCCTGTTCTTGATGCACCGTCAAAGAACATTCGCCAAATGGGAATTTCTTCAGTTGTAGTGTTAGACTCTACTACTTCATCGGGGATTTCGTTGTAGAGTTTGGAAGATTCTGGCACCGGATGAGCAAAATTAGCTAATGCTTAGCCTTTTACTGCCTTGTGAGGAACGAAGAGCATATCGTATAGAGTCAACAGCATTGCCCATGTAGGTAAATAGGAATTGAGAGAGCCCTGTTTAGTTATGAGTATTCTGAGAGGGTTTATTGTAGATATGATGTGGATGGTCTGCCCAGACATATAGTGGCATATCTTCTGGATGGCAAATACTAGTACAAGGCATTCCTTTTCCACAGGTGTGTATCTGTGCTCGGCACCCACCATTGTATGGCTGAGGTAGTAGATTGCCGGTTCATGGCCGCCTTTATTCTTCTGAGCTAATAGGACGCCAAAAGAATGGTCCATAGCAGGAACATATAGTAAGAAAGGCTTCCCCATTATTGGAGCTACCAATACTGGGGGCTTGTGAGATACTTCTTGATGTCGTTGAATGCGTGTTGACATTGTTCAATCCAGACGAAAGATACGCCTTTCTTCATATGCTGAGTGAATGGTTAACACCTTCCAGAAAGGTTCAAAATGAATCGTCTGATGTAGGCTAGCCTTCCTTGCAGTCCGCGTAGCTCTTTGAGGTTTCTTGGAGGATGTATATCGAGGATAGCCTTCACTTTCTCTGGGTTAAAATGTATACCCTTTAAAGTGATGACGAAACCAAAGAACTTGTCGCTGGAGACTCCCAGAAAAGACTTGGTTGGATTTATTTTGAGTTGGTGTGCACGCATTAGTTCGAACACCGTTCTCAAGTCTTGGAGGTGGTTGCCCTTGAGACGACTTTTAACTACGATATTGTCTACGTAACACTCCACTGTTTTGCGTAAATGATCGTAAAAAATTGTGTTCATGGCTCGCTGGTATGTCGTCCCTATATTTTTTAATCCGAAGGGCATCACCGTATAGCATTATACCCCCAATGGTGTTCGAAAAGATGTGTGCTTCTCATCGTCGGAGAACATCTTGATCTGGTTGTGGACTGAGAACCCATTCATGAAGGACATCTACTTGAAGCCCAAGTATTGTCGATTATTACGTCAGTGATCGGTAGAGGGAACTCGTCCTTCGAGCATGCAGAGTTCAAATCAGGGTAATCGATACAGACTCGAACTTTACCATTCTTTTTTATGACTGGAAACGATGTTGGCAACCCAGTCAGGGCATTGGTCTTCGCGAATAAATCTACTAGCAATGAGCTTCTTGAATTCATTTTCGATAGCCTCCATGGCATTTGGTCGAAATCATCGTTGTTGCTGCTTCACTGTCTTAGCTTTAGACAAAATATTCAGGCGGTGTATGGCGACTTTAGGGTCCAGGCCTGGCATGTCTTCATAGCTCCATGCAAAGACGTCGATGTATTCTCTTATAAGCTGTATAAGAGATTGGCGTTCATCACCAAATAGACTTTTGCTGATTAAGATTGGTTTAAAAGATGATTCATCTCCTAAATTGACTTGGATGACTTCGTCTTCGGTAGGTGGTTCACGTTGTTCGAAGTACAGCTTCCACCTAGTATCTATCTTTTGAGCCTATTGTTCAAGCTCGATCGATTGGACATCGTCCGCAATTTGGTCAACAAAAACCATGTTGACGGACATAGTTGCTTTTAACATGTTGCCAATGTTGGAGTCTAAGTCCCAGAGGGAGGAATCAGAAGAATGAGAACAACGATCTGCTTCATCTTTTGATATTTCGGGAGTTGTTGGGGGAGTAACATAACCCAAACCAACATCGTTTCTTTGATATTAGTTCTCGGGTTTGCCGGGAGGAGCGAAGTGTCGTATTGGCAACCATCGTCCATGACCATAATTTAGCCCCCGATCGCTTTTGATGTCATATCCCATGTTCTGGATGATATTCTTGGCCTGCCAACTATATCAAAAAAGTTGCATTTTTCCAGAGTCATAATCAGCTTCCGTGTTGTGCTTGGGAGAAGTAGAGTCCGAAACTAACTTTCTTTTGCCAATTATTCGACCGAAGGTAATTAGTTCTTCATCCTTCTTTCTTGCTGGGACGATGAAGTAGTGGATATCTTCTGGGTAAACTTTTTCCCGTAGGTGAGGCGTCATGACCGGCATACAGAGGTGTGGTTCTATGCTGTACTCTAGAGCATATATCGTATCTATGTATTGGTTTACATATTGATAGACATCGGAGTAGTTCAAAGATAAACCTTTACTAAGAAAATACGCAAGTTCCTCTTCAGGGATAACATCATCCGCTGAAGGTACATTATTATGAGTATTGATATACTCATTGATAGGATCATCATCTGGAAGTGGAGCCACATTCTTGTCCATGTTTACCACGTAGGGTAATTCTTCAGGATTGGGAGGACGGACTTCAGCAGGCTCCTCCCGAGGTGTCTTGAGGAGAGTAATGGTCAATGGTTTGGCCTTGACAGGGTTCTTCTTTTTCATCCAGATTGTGAGAGGCTACGGAGTACTTTTTGGAGTAGTACGTCCTTTGACTCGGATAATTAGGGGACCATCATTGGAGGATGAACTTGCTTCAACTTCATTGTCAGCTTCGTTGTCGTCATCCTTGGGGGTTGAGATTGGTAAAGTACCGAATCTCTATAGTAGGCTTCGGTGCCCTTAAAAGGATCTATATCGGCAAACTCCGTCTTCACGACACCGTCACTGTTGACGTACTTGAAGCACTGGTGAAGTGTGGAAGGAACGATCATGTTCTCGTGTATCCATGGACGTCCTAACAAGATGTTATAGGATACGTTGGCATCGATCACATAGCAGGAAACCTCCGTTCGGATATCTCCGATCTGGCACTTGAGACGGATCTTGCCTAGCGGGTGGCTTCGACCAGCGTTGAAAGCCATGATAGTTGTATTGGTTGCGGATAGCTTTTTCAGAGGGATTACTAGAATTTGAAGCAAACTTTTAGGAATGATGCTGAGGGAGGAACCTGGATCGATGTGCATGCGGTCCACCTTGATCGCCCCGATATACCCTGTATAGTACAGGGGTCTATCATGACGATTGTTTTTTAGTAGCATGTCCTCCTGTAAAAAGGTTATATTGGGCACCACTTCCATAGTACTGTGACAGTGAGGACAGGAGACAGGGTCTTCAGCGGGGGCTTTGACTTCAGCGAGATAAGAGTCGACATGTAGTAATACCTCACTTAAGACCTTTCGTATTTTTTTGGAGAGTCCCAACAGATCGAACAGAGATAACCTGGCAGGTGTATTGGCTAGCTGTGCCAGTATGTCAAAGTTGTAGGGCCGATCCATGCTTTTGGGAGCTGGCGCTTTCAGAGACTTGTCAAACCGCGTCTCCTTCTGCTTGGCTTTGTCCATAGTTGGAGGCTTAGAACGGGCCGACTGCAGAGCTTATGGGGGCAGTAGGAGCTTGAGAAGGTACTAATTCTTCTTGTACGGGATCGTACGTCCGAAGATAAGCCTTCCCCGATCGCGTTTCGCCAGATAGAACCACGTAGATGGGAGAAGACACCATATGGCATGGCTTGTATTTCTTACCCCTTTTTGCTTTGGAAGGTACCACCCCCTGCGTCACTTCTTGTACAAGGTCTGGATGGACCCACATGATCTCACCATGTTCAGTTGTGAGTGGCACCAAGGTTGAGTTACGAGCTGGCGGTAGGTTGACGACTTCCATTATTACCTTGGGAATCGGGACCACGCCGTCTGGAACTTCTGTGAAAGGAAAGTCACCAAACTGAAGAGGGATCATGTTAGAAGATACAACCTTGTCTTCAGCTTCGAGGTTGATCACTTGGCTGTCGATAAGTTGTTGTATCTTCTTCTTCAGGACGATGCAGTCCTTGGTGGAATGATGCATGTAGTGATGATAGAGACAGTACTTGGGATCGTTGAGCTGGTTCGCCTTTGCAGGACATCGTGGTGGAGGCAATGTCAGTTTATTACCCTTCGTCGATGTGTAAAAGATGGTAATGACATCGTCTTCGTCAAAGGAGAAGGTCTCCTGAGGCTTGTCGAAAGCGCTCTGAGAATTGGAAGCTCCTTTGGAAGTGTCAAACTTCAGGACTTCTTTCCCTTTACCCCCACGGACAGGGATAGTTTGAGGATGCTTGCCCTTGTCTTCTGATCTGGGTGTTTTCAACCCTAGTAGTTCAAGATTAGGAACGTCATTTTCAGTGGCATTAGCGGCCCCAACGAAAGCGGGCCATGTATCATACTTATGTATACCCCAGACAGAACTTTACTATAGGGAGGAAGTTATGTCGGCAAGTATCCATAAGCTCTGAGTCTGGTATACCGAAGGGCATCTTCAGTGCTAGCCACCTGAAGCGTTCGATAAAAGCAATGACTGACTCAGTCATCCTTTGCTTGGTCTCGATGAGGGTGGACATACTAACATGCATACCACTCTCATAAAACCTGTTGAGGAACAACCTCTCCAAGTCTTTAAAAGAGTTGATGCAATCGTCAGGCAGACTGCAGAACCATTCAAAAGCTACCCCCTGTAAGGTGCTAATAAATAGCTTTGACAATAACGGATCGTCCCTGGGTAAGTGTAGAGTCTGCGTGTTGAAGTATGTCATGTGTTGACGAGGAGAAGTCAGCCCATCAAATGAATTTAGCGTCAGCGGCTTGTAGTTAGGAGGGCAAGTAGCATTCTTCTATTCATGGGATAAGGTTGAGATGTCCCCATCTTCTGGAGCTCATCTTTGTGTGAGATGGTGTCGAGACGGGCGACTAGGAAATCAATTACATCCTGTTGATTAAGAAGGTGTTAGGAAACGGCTGCTGAATGGTTGTCAGGCGTCGTTGGCGAAGGACCACCCCCAGTATTTGTAAGATTTGGGGGAGGTGCAATAGAATAATACTCCTTTTGTAGTGAAGGAGGATTGTTTCTAGGAGCTGAACTTGCGTGAGCCGAGACGTTTTGTTGAGGTAGAGGGACCGCCCCAGCAGCTTGGACCGCCATGATACTGGTAAGCATATCTGTGATCTTGGTGAATGACGTTTCAAGACCCTCTAGCCGCTTGCTGGTCTGATCACTGGCTTCTTCAGGTCTTTCTCCGTCTGCCATGTATGTAGATAATATGTAAGATTGAACAGAGAAAACAGTACAACTGGTGCTTATACTGTCTGTCTCCGAGTTGATAAGTCCCTCATCTTCAGGTAGGGGAGGTAGATAGTCACCATCAGACTCGGAGGGACCGTCGTCCTCTGGAAGGCTACCCCCAGTGTGAAGGTCATCCGCTTCAGACTCTGAGGGAATACTACCCCCAGCTTGGGAGTATTCGTCATCTGTTCGGAATCTCGCCTTTGACCGAGTACCCATATAGACTCCTTCAGATGTGACAGCCTGCTGGCCATCTGTTGGTAGACTTCGTCTTCTTTTTCTTGTGGAACTGAGAGAGCAAGTTATGTTCTTGGTCCACCGTCTTTGATTGGGGCTTCCAAAAGGGGGACCCCATGAAGCCATGTTGGTTGAGACACACTGCAGCTTTTTATCGTCAGAGACATGTAGCCGTCGAAACACGGACTGTCTCTGAGGCACTCTTGTTGCTTTGGAGCGGTAATAGTTGATAATAATACTGGTGCAAGGATGTGCACTATGAATTGTTATGTCCTTCCTCACTTTACGCTTATGATTTATCATGTCACGTAAGTCAGTAGAAGGGAGTTTTGCCTTAAAACACATGTTGCATGCATCGTCCAGCTTTGCATGTGGGTTTGTAAGGAGAGTTGGCGCATCCAGACTTAGTTCACGTGCAGGGGTAACCCCCACACCTAAGTTCTGTGAAGTCCTTGAAGACAGTCCCGTGCTATACACGTTGGGGCCTATCTTTTTGTCATGGACGCATAGGCCTTGGAGACTGGCTTTGGACGCATGCTTCTTGGCAGCATGTTTGAGCTTCCTCAATGTGGGTGCATAATATGTATCAGTGGAACCTGGGCACATAGCTTTGGACGCATGACCCTGGATGCCCAATCTGTTGAAGACATAAGCATTCTAATTGGCGTTATGCGCCCAAACACCCCCTTGGGCGCATAGCTCTGGGCGCATGCTTGGTGGAGCAGCACTGCTTTCTTCCAGCTTCTCCTTCTTCGTTTGTGAGCCTCACTGGATTTGTCCAGAGTGTCGAACACTCTGATTCTTGGCATCGTATTTCTTTCCTTTGCCAAGTCTCGAGCGTCAAACACTCTGTTGTTGGTTGCACAAGAAAGAAGTCGCTGGGCTAGTAGAGCCCAGAATGGTGTGAGCCTTCTTCATTTGGGGACCTTCTGTAGGAGAGTCATGTGCCCATGTGACAGAGTCCTCCAGTTGCATATCTGCTATGACACTAGCAGGATATGCAAACGAGCCTTCGGAAGCCAAGTCTTGCGAGACTTATTTGGCTTCACCGATTTTGAGGGAGTAGAGCCGTCCCTCGAGAGCATCTCTTCGAATGCCTGCTGATTGAACTATACGATCAGCATCTTCTGAGTGCTCCCCACTTTGTCGGTATCGGATTGCGTCAACACCTTCTCTTCAGAGGAAAAGGTAGTCCCCAACAAAGTCACCTTTTTTTTGGACACACACAAAAAGAAGAAGAAACACTGTCTTTTCTTTATTGGCGCAAGGTATCACAAATCGAGTACGCCTGAGAGATACTGCGCTAAGGATCCCCGAGTACAAAAAAGAATTCTGGAGAATGGGACGATGGAGATCGAGCGGCAGTTGCTCCTTTACTCCGTTGACACTCCGATTACAAAAGTGGAAGAAAACCTAAGAAAATTGCTAACTTTCGGCTCACTGGCAAGAAGTGCAATAATTTGGCTCTTGAAAATGCTCTCCGTTCTGTGTTTTAAAGAGGGATGAGACCCTTTTTTATAGTAGTTTCTGAGCTGGAATGATGCTATGCGCCCATATGAGGAAACACACTGTTTTTCATATGGGCGCATAGTCCTGCTTTGGACGAATAGGATGTAGGCGCATGCAGGCTGTGTAGTCATAGGTTGATCGTGGTACTGACGTGGCCGCATACTTTGGTGCACGATTGCTCGTGGAGACTGACGTGGTTGTACGCTTTGCTGTACGTTTTGATCATGGCTTTGACTGAGTCAGGCTTGGGCGCATAGCCGTGTTTCAGGCTATGCACCCTCATTTTGGGAGAACTTGGCTTGGGCGCATAGAGCTTCACAGGGTGGCTTGGGCGCATAGAGCTTCACAGGGTGGCTTGGGCGCATAGAGCTTCTCACGGTGGCTTGGGCGCATAGACCTTCACAGGGTGACTTGGGCGCATGGAGTTTCACAGGGGCGCATATGTCTTCATAGGCATGGGCGCATAAGCCATCTTTGCTAAAATTTTTATGCTTCTACAATATTGATGATATTTTAGTTTTTAGTAAAAACATACACGAAAATAGAGGACATCTACAAATTATTATTTCAGAATTTTTTAATCATGGACTAATAATTAGTAAAGAAGAAAATCTAATTATTCAAACCTCAAATAGAATTTCTAGGAGTTATTATTGGAGAAGGAAGAATCAAGCTCCAACCACACATAGCCCAAAAGACTCTTGAATTTCCTGATAAATTAGAAAATTAAAAGAAATACAATAGCTTTTAGGACTAATAAACTATGTTAGATCCTTTATTAAAGTCCTAGGAAAGATAGCTGGTCCATTATATGCGAAGACTTCGCAGACAGGACAACGAAACTTCAACCAAGAAGACATAAAAATAGTACGAAAAATAAAAGAGCTTATTAAAAAACTGCCTGAACTACAATTACCTCTTGATACTGATTGTTTAATAATAAAAATAGATGGAAGTAATATCGACTGGGAAGCCGTCCTCTTGGCTAAACCAAATAAATATCTAGATAAAAATACAGAAAAGAAATATGTAGATATGCAAGCGGAAGATATAAAGAGAGAAAATATTAAGAGCATAGATGCTGAATTATTAGCCATCTCCTATGCCCTAGATAACTTTGAGTTATTTATAATATCTAAAAAAGAGATTACTTTAAGAACCGATTGTGAAGCAAGCCTTCCATAATAAGATGAATTTAGAAAGCAACCGATCGACAAGACGTTGTTGGCATAATTTTATTGACAGTTGCCTATATACAGGTCTACAAATTTCTTTTGAACATATTAAAGGGGTTAATAACATAACAGCAGACATCCTTAGTCGCCTCATTCATCAGAGTACGTTGGGAAGCATAGTGGGAGAATTAGAATTAGGCAAAGGCAAAGGCCAAGAAAGGCCAAGACCGCAAAAAAAAAATTCGATGACTAAAAGAAAAGTTGAAAAATACTATGAAGAACAAATTAATAAAGCCTATAAATTAATCCATGTTTTAAAAAATTAAAGAAATTATAGAGGAACTAAATAAATCAGCTTATAGAGCTATAGTAATAAGACATGTAGATGATTCCATGACTAATCTTATAAAATATATTGGAAAGTATGAAGATAGTAAAAGAAATAATAAAAAATATGAAGAAAAACAAAATAACACAGCAATACAAAATAACATTTTAGACCTTGAAATAACTAGTACTTCAATAGATGAAATTAGCCTATCTCTAGAAGAATGGAATAATACTAATTGGGAAAATCTTCCTTTATATAGCATAGCGGAAGAACCTTTTGATTCTGTTGAATTTATAAATAGTTTAAAAGATCAGATCAGACAAGATTATTTTATTTTACAAATGGACAGGCCTCCAAATCAAAGAACTCTTCAACACTATGGTAATTGTAGTCAGAACATCTTTAGTCAGAATCAGGTAGCACAGACCTCTTATAGTCAAGAAAGATTAAGATTTGGTAATATATAACTACTAGTATTTTCGAATAGTAATATCTCTTTTAGAACACAGTCTCATATATCACTTGCAAAAGAACAAAAATGCTTAGTAGATAATTTATGGATTTCCTTTAACAAAAAAGATCAAAAATATTTTCTAGCTAGCATGAATGCCTTATCAAAACTATTTATCTAGGTTAAAACTAACTTTACATTTTATGTAGTATTCAGAGGAAAGATTTTATGTAGTACTCAGAGGAAAAGTTCCAGGTGTATACCATACCTGGATAGAAGTACTAGATAATATAAAAAAAATTGCTAGTCTACTTTACAAAGGTTTTTACTATTTATCTAAAGTATGAGACATAGCATGATAACATCTTGGACCAAATTATTTTGTTTCTCCATCTCTTAAAAGCATACAAGGTAAACCTCTGAAATTTTCTATTATTCATGATACTAATAAGAAGATTTTGTTTTGTGATCATTGTGAGGTACTCTAAAAAACTGCAAAAAGACCAAATGAAAATATACAGATCCTTGTCAGAGAAAAGCAACAGCTTATTCAGAAGATAGCAGATTTAGAAAGAAAAGATTTCCACCAAAGCAGACCTATCCTATGGTCTTTAATAAAAGGGATGAGATGGATGTGCATTCTCCTCTGAATGCAGTAAAGGATTCTTCTGGGTCCACAAAACCAGTAGGTAGTCCAGTTTAAACGGCAACCAGTAAAAATATACACAGAACAGTGTGGACACACACAAAAAGAAGAAGAAATGTTGTCTTTTCTTTATTGGCATAAGGTACCACAAATCGAGTACGCCTGAGAGATCCTACGCTAAGGATCCCCGAGTACAAAAAAGAATTCTGGGGAATGGGACGATGGAGATCGAGCGGCAGTTGTGTCTTTACTCCATTGACACTCCGATTACAAAAGTGGAAGAAAACCTAAGAAAATTGCTAACTCTCGACTCACTGGCAAGAAGTGCAGCAATTTGGCTCTTGAAAATGCTCTCCGTTCTGTGTTTTGAACAGGAATGAGACCCATTTTTTATTGTAGTTTCTGAGCTGGAATGATGTTATGCGCCCATATGAGAAAACATATTGGTTTTCATGTGGGCGCATAGTCCTGCTTTGGACGAACAGGATGTAGGCGCATGCATGCTGCGTATTCGCGGGTTGATCGTGGTGCTAACGTGGCTGCATGCTTCGGTGCACGATTGCTCGTGGAAACTGACGTGGTTGTACGCTTTGGTGCACGTTTTGATCATGGCTTTGACTGAGTCAGGCTTGGGCGCATAGCCCTATTTCAGGCTATGCGCCCTCCTTTTGGGGGAACTTGGCTTAGGCGCATAGAGCTTCACAGGGTAGCTTGGGCGCATAGAGCTTCTCAGGGAGGCTTGGGCGCATAGACCTTCACAGGGTGACTTGGGCGTATGGAGTTTCACTGGGGCGCATATGTCTTCATAGGCATGGGCGCATAAGCCTTCTTTGCTGAAATTTTTATGCTTCTACAATATTGATGATATTTTAGTTTTTAGTAAAAACATACACGAACATAGAGGACATCTACAAATTATTATTTCAGAATTTATTAATCATGGACTAATAATTAGTAAAAAAGAAAATCCAATTATTCAAACCTCAGATAGATTTTCTAGGAGTTATTATTGGAGAAGGAAGAATCAAGCTCCAACCACACATAGCCAAAAAGACTCTTGATTTTTCTGTTAAATTAGAAAATTAAAAGAAATACAATAGCTTTTAGGACTAATAAACTATGTTAGATCCTTTATTAAAGTCCTAGGAAAGATATCTAGTCCATTATATGTGAAGACTTCACAGACAGGACAACGAAACTTCAACCAAGAAGACATAAAAATAGTACGAGAAATAAAAGAGCTTATTAAAAAACTGCCTGAACTACAATTACCTCTTGATACTGATTATTTAATAATAAAAATAGATGGAAGTAATCTCGACTGGGAAGCCGTCCTCTTGGCTAAACCAAATAAATATCTAGATAAAAATACAGAAAAGAAATATGTAGATATACAAGCGGAAGATATAAAGAGAGAAAATATTAAGAGCATAGATGCTGAATTATTAGCCATCTCCTATGCCCTAGATAACTTTGAGTTATTTATAATATCTAAAAAAAAGATTACTTTAAGAACCGATTGTGAAGCAAGCCTTCCATAATAAGATGAATTTAGAAAGCAAACGATCGACAAGACGTTGTTGGCTTAATTTTATTGACCGTTGCCTATATATAGGTCTACAAATTTCGTTTGAACATATTAAAGGGGTTAATAACATATAGGCAGACATCCTTAGCCGCCTCATTCATCAGAGTACGCTGGGAAGCGTAGTGGGAGAATTAGAATTAGGCAAAGACAAAGGCCAAGAAAGGCCAAGACCGCAAAAAAAATTCGATCACTGAAAGAAAAGCTGAAAAATACTATGAAGAACAAATTAATAAAGCCTATAAATTAATCCATATTTTTAAATAAAATTAAAGGAATTATAAAGGAACTAAATAAATCAGCTTATAGAGCTATAGTAATAAGACATGTAGATGATACCATGACTAATCTTAGAAAATATATTAGAAAGTATGAAGATAGTAAAAGAAATGATAAAAAATATGAAGAAAAACAAAATAACGTAGCAATACAAAATGACATTTTAGACCTTGAAATAACTAGTACTTCAATAGATGAAATTAGCATATCTCTAGAAGAATGGAATAATACTAATTGGGAAAAATTTCTTTATATAGGAACCTTTTGATTCTGTTGAATTTATAAATAGTTTATAAGATCTGATCAGACAAGATTATTTTATTTTACAGATGGACAGGCCTCCAGATCAAAGAACTCGTCAACACTATGGTAATTGTAGTCATAACATCTTTAGTCAGAATCAGGTAGCATAGACCTCTTATAGTCAAGAAAGATTAAGATTTGGTAATGTAGAACTACTAGTATTTTCGAATAGTAATATCTCTTTTAGAACTCAGTTTCATATATCACTTACAAAAGAACAAAAATGCTTAGTAGATAATTTATGGATTTCCTTTAACAAAAAAGATCAAAAATATTTTCTAGCTAGCATGAATGAATTATCAAAACTATTTACCTAGATTAAAACTAACTTTAAATTTTATGTAGTATTCAGAGGAAAGGTTCCAGGATTATACCATACCTGGATAGAAGTACTAGATAACATAAAAAATTTGCTTGTCTACTTTATAAAGGTTGTTACTATTTATCTAAAGTATTAGACATAGCAGGACAACATCTTGGACCAAATTATTTTGTTTCTCCATCTCTTAAAAGCATACAAGATAAACCTCTGGAATTTTCTATTATTCATGATACTAATGAGAAGATTTTGTTTTGTGATCATTGCGAGGTACTCTCAAAAACTTCAAAAAGACTAAATGAAAATATACAGATCCTTGTCAGAGAAAAGCAACAGCTTATTCAGAAGATAACGGATTTAGAAAGAAAAGATTTCCACCAAAGCAGACCTATTCTATGGTCTTTAATAAAGAGGATGATATGGATGTGCATTCTCCTCTAAATACAAACGGCAACCAGTAAAGATATATCAAGTCCGTTGATGGTTGTGGTTTTGCCTAAAAGCTAACTTAGAGAGTCTGTTGGATATACAAGCCCAGCAGCTAATCCGGCTCAAATGGTGGCCGGTAAAGACAAATCAAATTCGTTGATAGCTGTAATTTTATCCAAAAGTCGAGATAAACAGGTAGAAGACAAAGAGACTCAACAAAAAGACATGGACAAACTCCTGCAAAATTTAGATAAAATACAAGGAAGACAAAGGCCAGAAGAAAAAACTAGAACAAGTAAGATTAAGATTGCAAGAAAAAAGAAGACAAACAATACGATGGAAGAACTATCGAGAGCCATAGAAACATTGATGAAAGAATTCTTCAAGGAAGAAGAAAGAAAAATAGCAAGTTATGATTCTCCAGTAAAAGATGTTCCTGTTTGAAGACAAGACTCTACAACGCCCTACTACTGATTTGACTGCTGACTCCTATATCATTTGACAGTATAGCAGAACATAACCTAGATACTGTTTGTTGACTACTACAGGCCCCTCCACGTGGCTCATAAAACCATACCAGACCCCTACTATAACACGTGTCTATCCATTCCAAGATCTCTATTACACATGTCAAAATATTTGAGTATGTGTCGTTTATGAAGACCTCTACTATAACACGTGTCTCTCCATTCCAGATCTCTATTACACCTATCAACATATTAGAATAAGTATCCTTTCATGAACCTCCACATGTCTGAACCTTACTCCATGGGTTAACATGTGTCAAAGACTCATCTATGACTCCTGCTCTATCTTTTGCCATATAATTGTAATGTCTGTGGTTCGTATTACGTATTTCTGGAATACGTATACGTATTTATTCTTGTATTGCATGATTTCCTTGCTTAATTTCCTCCCTGGGCTTGGTTTATTCTTGGTTTGGGTTGGCTTGGTTCGGTTTGGGATTGCTCTTAGTTCATCATGAACCAAGGGGTGACCCCCCTACCTACCACCACTACTCATATTTATTATCTATTCTTCTTCTCTCTCTTCATTAATCTCTTCTTCTTCTTCAATTTACTCCCTTCACCTACCAGAGAGAGAAGAGTGAAGTCTAAGCAATTGCAACTTGCTTCCACAAGAGAGCCCATTTTTATTGTTCCATTAGCTTCTCCTCATGTTTCTAAGACACATTAGAACTTGTCATTTTCCATTTTGAGGCTTTAATTTTTATAGATCTGGAAATTAGTTATTTTTGGATTTTGGTGGTTTTGATCTATCAAACTTCTTTGTTTTCAAGTTTTGATAGTTCCATGTTGTAGAGAATTTTATTCTACCCAATTTTGACCTTTGAAAAGTTGGATTTGGACTTGTTTTGACCAAGTTATGGACTTTTGAAGCTTTGGGTTCAAACCATGGAGTTCTTGCTGATTTGGAGAAGACAGTGAGCAGTATGTGCAAGCTTTTTAGCTTGCGTCCCTGAGTTGTGCGCGCTCTTTAGCGCAGCACAGTCTGACCCATATGCTGCCTTTTAGAGGCGTATATCTTACATACGCTGACTGGGTGACAAGGAGTCCTATGGACCTCATATGCTGCCTTGACAAGGAGTCGTATGGACCTCATACGTTGCCTTGACAAGGAGACATATGGACCTCATATGCTGCCTTGATGATGAGTCGTATGGAGTACATACGCTGCCTTGAAGAGGAGTCGTATGGAGTCCATACGCTGCCTTTTGGAGACGTATGTCTTGCATACGCTGACTTGAGCACAGCCTGCCTTGAGCATAGCCTGACTTGAGCGCAGCCTGACTTGAGCGTAGCCTGACTTGAGCGTAGCCTGACTTGAGCGCAGCCTGACTTGAGCGCAGCCTGACTTGAGCGCAGTCTGACTCAGGCACAACCTGATGTCTAGGCGCAACTGGACCTGACCCTACTTGCCTTGGCGCAACCTGTTACCCTGGCGCAACTTGGCTAATGCCACTTGTTGGTTTTAGTACCCCTTGCTCCCCTCCTTGGGCGCATTATGTCCCCATATTCCCTTTTTTATGATTTTGTACCTATTTTATATCCTTACGCCTTTTGATGTAAACTCGACATGAACCCGATGTGAACATGACATTATTTATGAATGTTAATCGGAACAAGGCTTAGTGATGGAATTGCATGATTAGTGACCCGTCATGGTGCACTCTTGACAAGTAATTTGACATGATAATTCTTGATGGTGGTTCGTTGTGATGCACCCTTGCCTTGATAAGTAATCTTGATAAGCAACCCGTCATGATAACCTTGATACGCTGTTGCGACGGCTAACCTGACATGCTAAGTGAATTCTTGACACCGTGGGTGATTGTATTGAATATGCTTGTATAAACAACCAGTCTTGTCTCGCATCATGTCTAGGACATGTATTCCTGGTTACCACGGTCAGGGATTCATATCGAATCTGACTAGGTTAATGACTAGATTGATCAAGTAGAGCATATAGAGAGGTATTCCGGCTATAAGCAATCATGTTATCTGGGCGCCTTCCTTGATGGACTTGTAGCATGCCGACGAGTAGGGCACATTTTCAGCTCACTGTTATGTGGGGCACTACATAAAACGATTACTATACACACTGTCATGTGTTGCATCCAAGTCACCTAACAAGGCATGATAACTCTAAGCTTGAACCTTGCATCTGGATAACCTGGATAGTCTGCAGGGCTTGTGGCCGTAGGCGTACCTCATTGCATCTTGCTAGTAACTAAGCTTGTGATAACCCTAGTTAGTTAAGTATCAAGCCGTACTCTTTGCTTGGCCGTGAATGATGGATGGAGTCCTATCTTGTTTAGTCTTGCCCAGATCCGGTACATGGATATCTCCGGACATGCTTGTTTATGCTTTACTTTATCGATAATTGGTTCGAGGCTAAGTTCTGTTCAGGTGATGGGTTACAACCCCGGTCCTTGTTTGGTTTACGAGTTGTAACTTAGTTACCGGAATAGTCCTTTAGTTATCTTATCGTTTATCATCCTGTTTTCTTTAACTCATGTCTTATGTTATTTCACCTATGATTTATGTGCTGACATGCTGGTTTTAGTTCTTAAGTGAAGCCTCCTTTGTGGCACTTGCTCTTTCTGGGGTCTGACCCAGCTGGTTTTGTATGGCCAGATTTCGGAGCAGCTACCGAGGATCTCCCAACCTTCCTGCCAGATGGTGAATACTAGAAGGAATCCCGACAATGAGTGGGTTTTATTTTGCTCTCCCATTTCCTTGTAAAAATATTCTTTTGAGGCATTTAGCCGCCGAGCCAGTGTTAGCTCGTGTATATTTTTACTTACTGTCTGCCTACAGACTGTAACATGATTGGCAACCTAGGGTTGATCATGTATGATTGAAACTCTTGCTAGTCCTCATATTTTGTAATGACTAGCTTCATGATCAGCCGAATATGTAATGTTTGGGACGCCTTACTATTGTATATTTGGTGATCTTACATCTTGTAATATTTATTTGCTTTCTTGTGATTGAGACACTAGGCTTGTTCATGACCTTAAGAGACTGTTGACTTGTAGATAAACCCTCATGTATCTAGACAGCTGTGACCGTATAGTGAGATGGTTTCCATTTCATTATACGTAGCTGGCTATGTCTGCCCCCGCTCTCCAATATTCTGGTTCTGGGGCGTGACACGGTTTAAGTGGTGGCCCATGCAGGTCTTGTAAATCAAGATATGTGAGAGTTTACCGGATAGATGTCTCAATCTGTACTCGCCTTTGATCTCCACTCGTATCTTCTTATCTCCCTGAATTCCTGACTTGATAACATGCTTGTAACATTGATCTATCCTGGTCCTTCCTTAATATCCCTGATGTCATTACTTCAGTGACATCGTTCCTGTTGATCAGCCAGAAGGAGCTCAGTCCTCAGCAGTACCAGCCCCCGAGGCCGTTGCCGCCTCAGACCCAAGTATTCCAGCAGCAGGAACCCCAACAGTATGTCCTGGTCCAAGCTCAGACTCAGAATCGGCAGAGAGGTATCTGTGTGCTATTGTCTTGCTTTTTGCTGTCGTTATACGGGACATATGTCATGTTTCATGTATCCTAATTACAACGGTATATCTCGGGCCTGAGCCATGTCCTAGATCATTCGAAAACGGTTATTGGTACCAACCTATTCGTATGAGGAGAGGCCCATGTCCCTGTTTGACCAAAGAGAGAGACCTCAAGCGCAAGACTATCAGTTTAGTTCGTGTTGCTTGAGTTCATCGCTCTTTGGGTTAGTCAACGTGGGAGCGTGAGGATGATATCCGATCGCGATATCCCGACTTGTTTGACTCGTGAGGTATAATGTCTTCTTATGCCTCATGCCTTCGATTCCTTGCTTGAATGAGTGATTGTCGGCCTAGTTATAGCTTGCATGTGATTAATGTAGCTTGTCATTGCTCCTCTAGCCTCTTGATTAAATTTTAAGGACGAAATTCTTTTAAGGTGGGTAGAGTTGTAATGCCTGTGGTTCATATTACGTATTTCTGGAATACGTGTACGTATTTATTCTTGTATTGTATGATTTCCTTGCTTAATTTCCTCCCTGGGCTTGGTTTATTCTTGGTTTGGGTTAGCTTGGTTCGATTTGGGATTGCTCTTGGTTCATCATGAACCAAGGGGTGAACCCCCTACCTACCACCACCACTCATATTTATTACCTGTTCTTCTTCTCTCTCTTCATTAATCTCTTCTTCTTCTTCCATTTACTCCGTTCACCTACCAGAGAGAGAAGAGAGAGGTCTAGGCAAGTGCAATTTGCTTCCACAAGAGAGCCCATTTTTATTGTTCCATTAGCTTCTCCTCATGTTTCTAAGACACATTAGAACTTGTCATTTTCCATTTTGAGGCTTTTATTTTTGTAGATCTAAAAATTAGTTATTTTTGGATTTTGGTGGTTTTGATCTATCAAACTTCTTTGTTTTCAAGTTTTGATGGTTCCATATTGTAGAGAATTTTATTCTACCCAATTTTGACCTTTGAAAAGTTGGATTTGGACTTGTTTTGACCAAGTTATGGACTTTTGAAGCTTTGGGTTCAAACCATGGAGTTCTTGCTGATTTGGAGAAGACAGTAAGCAGTGTGCGCGAGCTTTTTAGCTTGCGCCCCTGAGTTGCGTGCGCTCTTTAGCGTAGCGCAGTCTGACCCATTCGCTGCCTTTTGGAGGCGTATGTCTTGCATACGCTGACTGGGTGACAAGGAGTCGTATGGACCTCATACGCTGCCTTGACAAGGAGTCGTATGGACCTCATACGCTGCCTTGATAAGGAGTCGTATGGACCTCATACGCTGCCTTGATGAGGAGTCGTATGGAGTACATACGCTGCCTTGAAGAGGAGTCGTATGGAGTCCATACGCTGCCTTTTGGAGACGTATGTCTTGCATACGCTGACTTGAGCGCAGCCTGACTTGAGCGTAGCCTGACTTGAGTGCAGCCTGACTTGAGCGTAGCCTGACTTGAGCGCAGCCTGACTTGAGCGCAGTCTGACTCAGGCGCAACCTGATGTCTAGGCGCAACTGGACCTGACCCTGCTTGCCTTGGCGCAACCTGTTACCCTGGCGCAGCTTGGCTAATGCCACTTGTTGGCCATAGTACCCCTTGCTCCCCCCCTTGGGCGCATTATGTCCCCATATTCCCCTTTTTATGATTTTGTACCCATTTTATATCCTTACGCCTTTTGATGTAAACTCGACATGATATCGATGTGAACATGATATTATTTATGAATGTTAATCGGAACAAGGCTTAGTGATGGAATTGCATGATTAGTGACCCGCCGTGGTGCACTCTTGACAAGTAATTTGACATGATAATTCTTGATGGTGGTCCGTTGTGACGCACCCTTGCCTTGATAAGTAATCTTGATAAGCAACCCGACATGATAACCTTGATACGCTGTTTCGACGGCTAACCTGACATGCTAAGTGAATTCTTGACACCGTGGGTGATTGTATTGAATATGCTTGTATAAGCAACCAGTCTTGTCTCGCATCATGTCTAGGACATGTATCCCTGGTTACCACGGTCAGGGATTCATACCGAATCTGACTAGGTTAATGACTAGATTGATCAAGTAGAGCATATAGAGAGGTATTCCGGCTACAAGCAATCCCGTTATCTGGGCGCCTTCCTTGATGGACTTGTAGCCTGCCGACGAGTAGGGCATATTTCCAGCTCACTATTATGTGGGGCACTACATGAAACGATTACTATACACACTGTCATGTGTTGCATCCAAGTCACCTAACAAGGCATGATAACTCTAAGCTTGAACCTTGCGTCTGGATAACCTGGATAGTCTGCAGGGCTTGTGGCCGTAGGCGTACCTCATTGCATCTTGCTAGTAACTAAGCTTGTGATAACCCTAGTTAGTTAAGTATCAAGCCGTACTCTTTGCTTGGCCGTGAATGATGGATGGAGTCCTATCTTGTTTAGTCTTGCCCAGATCCGGTACATGGATATCTCCGGACATGCTTGTTTATGCTTTACTTTATCGATAATTGGTTCGAGGCTAAGTTCTGCTCAGGTGAAGGGTTACAACCCCGGTCCTTGTTTGGTTTACGGGTTGTAACTTGGTTACCGGAATAGTCCTTTAGTTATCTTATCGTTTATCATCCTGTTTTCTTTAACTCATGTCTTATGTTATTTCACCAATGATTTATGTGCTGAGATGCTGGTTTTAGTTCTTAAGTGAAGCCTCCTTTGTGGCACTTGCTCTTTCTGGGGTCTGACAAAGCTGGTTTTGTATGGCCAAATTTTGGAGCAGCTACCGAGGATCTCCCAACCTTCCTGCCAGATGGTGAACACTAGAAGGAATCCCGGCAACTAGTGGATTTTATTTTGCTCTCCCACTCCCTTGTAAAAATATTCTTTTGAGGCGTTTAGCCGCCGAGCCAGTGTTAGCTCGTGTACATTTTTACTTACTGTATGCCTACGGGCTGTAACATGATTGGCAACCTAGGATTGATCATGTATGACTGAAACTCTTGCTAGTCCTCACATTTTGTAACGACTAGCTTCATGATCAGCCAAATATGTAATGTTTGGGACGCCTTACTATTGTATATTTGGTGATCTTACATCATGTAATATTTATTTGCTTTTTGTGATTGAGACACTAGGCTTGTTCATGACCTTAAGAGACTGTTGGCTTGTAGATAAACCCTCATGTATCTAGACAGCTGTACCCGTATGGTGAGATGGATTCCATTTCATTATACGTAGCTGGCTATGTCTGCCCCCGCTCTCCAGTATTCTGGTTCTGGGGCGTGACAATAATAGAAGAATTCTCTTACTCTAAAAGGGAGAAGTTCTCTACTACTCCCGGGCACGTCCTCTTCTTACATCCTTCTCCAGAGAAACAAATTCTGATCCTCTTGGTGTGTACAGAAATCTGCCTACTGGTAGAAAGTGCTTGTAAGTTTTTATCTTTCATTTTAATTTAAATAACGAGATTCCCCAAAGGGAAATCCCCTAGCTATATATTATTAGTTTTTCCCAGCATGTAAATTAAGTAGCTTGTATAAATTAAGTTTGTTTATGAAATAAAATATGATATTTTATTATATAAGTCTTAATTTTACTCAATTTCATTTATTGTATGATATAACAGCATAGTCTGGTATTTATTACTTAAGAGTGACTTTATAGGATGATTTTGACCTAGAAATGGTCTAGTAAATCCAGGAGAGGAAAGTTAGACTCGTCTGAAAAGTCGAGGGTGTTAGGCTAAAATTATCATGTCTGCAAAGATTAAGTAAAAAAAAGTAACAAAATAGAAATAATAGAATAAAAAACAACTAGCAAAGAAAAACCTAAGAAAACTATAAGCTCCTGGAAGTTTTCTAAATAATTTATCTCCTAATTCTTGATTAAAGTCATTGCTAGATATACAAGCATAATAAAAATAATCATTTAGGAATTGTTTAATGTACTTCCATTTATATATACTTAATTGTTCTAGTTGTCTTATAGCATCCTTTTGTATCCCAATATGACCTGAATTGGGATCTTCTCCTGTGGCTAGGCTATGAATTTTATTTACAAAATTATAAGGGTTTGCCCCTAATACTATTAAATTTTATATATATATATATATATATATATATATATATATATATATATATATATATATATATATATATATATATATATATATATAATATATATAAATATATATATATATTTTTTTTACAAAATATATATATATATATATTTATTTATTTATTTAAACCAAGGCCCGTGGACAACGCCACCCAGCCAGCCGCGGCCCGAGAGCTGTGGTCACGGCCACCCAGCCGCTCCCATGGAGGTTCGATCCCAGGACCTCACCCCCGTGTGCCAACAGTATTACCGGTGCACCACTTATATATATATATATATATATATATATATATATATATATATATATATATATATATATATATATATAAAATATATATATATATATATATATATATATATATATATATATATATATATATATATATATATATATATATATATTCCTACTTGTCTATCTCCATATTCCCCTTTTTCTGTATAATATCATATAATATGAGTACAGGTATACATCAACATACTATATATATATATATATATATATATATATATATATATATATATATATATATATATTCCTACTTGTCTATCTCCATATTCTCCTTTTTCTGTATAATATCATATAATATGAGTACAGGTATACATCAACATACTATTGTAAACATATCTAGACCTACACACTCTGATGCCCTTAGCCTCACATATTTTTCTGGGGATCGCTTATACAATACTAGTTGGGCATAACACCCCCCCAACTGAACACTGGCACTACCAACACATTAACCTGGACCCAAAATACATGGAAGGTCTGCACATACACACACATACACAGAACCGTGTGGACACACACAAAAAGAAGAAGAAATGCTGTCTTTTCTTTATTGGAGCAAGGCACCACAAATCGAGTATGCCTGAGAGATCCTACGCTAAGGATCCCCGAGTACAAAAAAGAATTCTGGGGAATGGGACGATGGAGATCGAGAGACAGTTGCTCCTTTACTCCATTGACACTTCGAATGCAAAAGTGGGAGAAAACCTAGAAAATTGCTAACTCTCGGCTCACTGGCAAGAAGTGCAGAAATTTGGCTCTTGAAAATGCTCTCCGTTCTATGTTTTGAAGAGGAATGAGACCCCTTTTTTATAGTAGTTTCTGAGCTGGAATAATGTTATGCGCCCACATGAGAAAAACATGCTGGTTTTCATGTGGGCGTATAGTCCTGCCTTGGGCTCATAGGGTGTAGGCGCATGCAGGCTGCGAGATCGTGGGTTGGTCGTGGTGTTGACGTGGCTGCATGCTTCGGTGCACGACTGCTCGTGGAGACTGACATGGCCATACGCTTCGGTGCACGTTTTGATCATGGCTTTGACCGAATCAAGCTTGGATGCATAGCCCTGTTTCAGGCTATGCGCCCTCCTTCTGGGGGAGCTTGTCTTGGGCGCATAGAGCTTCACTGGGTGGCTTGGGCGCATAGAGCTTCACAGGGTGGCTTGTGCGCATAGAGCTTTACAGGGTGACGTGGGCGCATAGAGTTTCATAGGGGTGCATATGTCCTCATAGGCTTGGGTGCATAAGCCTTCTTTGCTGAAATTTTTATGCTTCTACAAGACCCCCTTCAAATTTTTTGATACTTAAACGAGTTCGAAGTACTTTGAAAGAAGCATGGATCGTCTGCTCAGTTAGCACAGCTCTCTCTTTGGGCGTATAGCGTTTGGCCAGTCTGTCAGAGAGACGACTGTTGAGATCTTCCTCAAAAATTTGAACTGACAGATTCATCAGGGTAGAATTTGAAGAGGTCCATCCTTTATACGTTGTCCACGTCAGCAAGTGGCAGTCACATAGTGTGCAAGAGGCTAAATTTTCACGTGGGCACATAAGCTATGGTGGGCGCAGAGCGCTTAATGGGTGCATAGGCACATAGAAAACAGTGGGCGCATACAAGGTGGCATGTGCCTATAAATAGGCTTTGCAAGAGAGAGAGAGAAAGTTTATTATTCTCTTCTCTTAGAACTTTCAAAAAGACTCTTCATCTCCTTTCTTTACGAACCATGTCTCCTAAGATCGCCAAGAGATCTGCGAAGGGCAAGAAGACTGCAACGAGTGGCTCTCCTCCTGCGGCAGCGTCCTCGTCAGTCCAGGACCCGATTCTGGGTGAGGGTACACCTCAAAACAAAGTCTCGAGCGTTAATTTGTGATGCTCAGACTTTTCTTCTGCCTGGGCGCATGCGCCTAAGGCAACATACTTCTGTGAGCATTCTTTTGCCTCCACAGAAGTCATGCGTGAACACTGTAGTGTGCTATGCGCCCACATGTTGCCATGTTATGCTCCCACATGCTGTTTGCATGTTATGCGCCCACGTATTGCTGTACGATATGCGCCCACATGCTTGTCTTGGGCGCATAGCCCTTTGGGCATATAAGAGCCCTTCAGCACTTAGTTTTTACTGACTTTCTCTTCTGTCCTTGCAGTAAACATGTTTGTCCCGAAGCTTGAGGGAATCCCTTTCGGCTCTGCCTATCAAGTCCTTGGTACTAGTCTCATAACGAATATAATCAGCAAGGTTCAAGCCGCGATCAGTCAAAACCAGCCTACGGAATGGACACTCGCCATACATGAATAGGATAGACATTCTTGAGGCAGATGATTAACGATGAGAAGTTCATGCTAGGAGGGGCACGTCGTTTCAAGAAGCCGTACTTCCTATTCGGTGATAGTATGGGGTTTGAAGTTGGCGAGACCATACACTTGAGAAACCCAATGGTGATATGTCCGAACAATCAGAGGATATGGCTACCGTCGATGGAGCATCAATATCCTTTGTATGCTTTTACTGTCTTAGCCGTACGCGACAGGTGAAGTGGGAGCTGACTCCTGAGCTCCCCGGGGTTATCTCTGGAAGAATACAGTTCGACTCAGGCGATCGGAAGATAACACTTTTAAGTGTGTCCAGGGCTCTACATCTTACTCTACGAGAGGACTGCAACCTAGTGCCATAGTGAACGACATTCCGACTAACCTATATCCTTACGCCGCTGATACGCTTTACAATTTGATGATGACGGAGGATGTGCCGTATCCCGCAGGGAAGATGCGGATGGAAGGCTGGAGGTATCCATCTTCATTTTGGAGCAATCATACTGGCTGGGTGCTTTCTACGTATGAAGGCACCCTGAAGACTGCTGGCCTTTATTATGCTATTAGGGCCACTCAATACGGTGTAAGGGTCAACTGGCCAATGTTTCTCTTTGGCAGAGTTATATAACCTTTACATCTGTACCTTCTTTACTCTGGATGGGGAAATAGGATTGGCTCTCAACGAGATATAGAAAATGTCGAAGCTCCCCTAGGGTACGAAGCCCTACGAAGAGTATGTGCCTTGTGATGAAGACCTCCGAGATCTGGAGAATGAAAACTCTGGGATGATTGATGTATACAAGGAATTGCTCTTCCACCTCCTTATCTGTCATAGGATTAATAAGAAAGAGAGGACCGAGGGGGCCAATCCCCACACGAGAGCTTGGATGGGCTACGTCTTTGTTCAAGGAGAATGGGAAGATCCGTCCTCCTTTTCGATCATAAAACCTATGACCAAGTCCGATATAGAAGCCCGGATGGCGGATTATGATATGGCGGATACTGAGGACAGTGATGATCCTGAGTCCCCGATTGGCCACTACTTCCGTCAAGCCGAATATCTGTTGTCGGAGAAAGCTGTGCTGGCAGCTTTCTTAATGGTCTGGCTTCATGACTACATAGTCCCTGGAGGTTCGGGGTTCATTGAGAGAATAAGCCGGGGTATGATACTTTCAGCTGTAAAGCTGTCGTTCGGATATCGTCTTGCATTGCTTCCCGCGATGGTCTGTGCTACTGGACGAGGTCTGTGGGACTTTGTTAGGAATACGGTGACTCCTGACGGCAGGGCCAACTTCGCCCGGACCGAACTTTCATATCATTTTCTGATGGGGTGGCTTCTACTGCATTGTCCTACCCTGATGAATGCTGGACCGGTGGCGAATTCTTTGGTGGGAGACGCCTTTCTTCGTAGATTTCATGATGCAGATTGGGCCGACATCGGTATACCCGCGTGCAGAAAGGCTTTAGGCTTCTTGCAGAATTATGAGTTTTTCAGAGTTTCCCCTCCGTCCGACAGCGGTAATACAGGAGATATCTTAGTGGATGAGGGAGTTCATACCAATAGTTTGACTGCTGGGGCGTTTTACTGGCTCCAGTCTATTAGACCATCGCATCTGGTGCTCCGCAACAAAAATCATGCTTATCTGGAGCCATATCTGCCGAGCCATTTCGTACGGCAGTTTGGCTATAGCCAGCTTCTTTTGGGAAATTCCAGCCCGCATTTGCAGTCGATAGGCAGCTTAATTGATGGGACGCGTGCTTCGATGTACTACAATACTGGGTGCACGGGGGCAATCTTCACTCTGCCCTTGGATAAGCCTGAGACCCATTTGTGCTATGCCACCGCCAAATTTTATGTTCAGATCAATACTTTTCATCCCCGGTATGATCGTGAACAGAGCTTCATATTGGAGACTCGGATTAGCCCCCTTCCTACGAAAAAGGCGCCGAAGGGCCGTAGAAAGGAGAGTGTTGTTCCTAACATGAAGCCATCCGTGGTACCTAGGCCAAAAGCTGTCCTTAGGGAGCCAACATTGTCTCCAAAGTAGGACACGGAAGATGATGATCCTTCTTCTCCCATCCCTCCTCAGAAGAGGAAAGCTTCAACTGAATTGGCCCAGGAGCCAACTTTAAAGCGGAAGAAGAAAACGGTCGCCCTGAGGAGAGCCAAGGAAGTGGGTGCTGGCTCGCCTCCCTTGAGAAGGTCCTCCCGGTAAACAAGAAGAGGAGGAACGTTGTCGCGGGCCATCACTATTCGGGAGGTAGATCCCTTCCTAGACTCCATTTTCTTTCTGGTCAAGCCCTTAGAAGCTTTTTCACCTTTGCGTTTGTCCTTTGCACAGGACCCTGAATTTACAGCTGAGGCTGGTACCTCCTCGTCTGAAGAGGTGGACATGACAATAGTGTTCCCTTCTTCTCCTCAACCGACAAACGACGCTTAGCCTCCCAAAGCTAAGGAGGCTAAATCGAAGGATGATCAGGGAGAATGCCCGAATTATGGCGATGACCAGATACTAGTCCTTCTTTCGATATCTTCCTGGGGGCGATGTCTGAAATCGGAGGCATACTAAGAGAGTTGGACGAGAATCAAGTCCAATCGGCTCATCCACCTGCGGGTATGTTATCTTTGCGCCTCTCTTCGGATGAGATTTTTCGACTTCGATTTTGTGTGCTCCTCGTGAGGCTGACCACGACTGTATGTTCCTTTGTAGACAAGGGAAAGGAAACCCTTGCAAAGATGGCTCCAGGCATTGAAGAAGGGACAGATGTTGTTCCCGGCTCCTCAAAATTTGTTGCTGCGGAAGGAGCTGCTAGTGAGCCGATATCGGCTACAGAAGGAGAGGTTGAAAAGCCTGCTGAGGGGGATGTTGCTGAATCTACTCCCGCTCCGGCTGGGATTATGGAAAATATCAGGCCTGATCCCGCTCAGGGCCTTGATATTGTTCTTATTGAACAGTCTGGGCCTGCTCTTTGTTTCCCTGAAGCCAAGACTGATGGTGTAGCCCAGGCTGGGGTTGAGTAAGCCGAATGTATGAAATTAAAACTCTTTCGTATTTCCTTCCCTCTTTTGTTTTGGGTTACTGATGTATATATATTTTTTTGTCAGGTTCGATTTCTTGTCAAGTATCCTTTCATAGAGTGGAAGAAACTTTCTAAGCCTCCTCCGAACGACCTCCACTGAAGACGATGAGTTGGCCCAGGAAGTCGTCAAAGCTTTCTACTCTGTATTGAAGGTAAAGCTTCCTGGGGTCTTGAATCGAAATGTTGCCTTTGGTCCTGTGAAGGCTGTTGCCGAATGCCAAGTGGCGGTCCTCGAGAGCATTACCGGTTATAAAAAGTGGGCCAATACTCTGAGGAAAGTTCTGAATGACATGGAGGGTCAGGTGGCCAGGTTCAGGGATACCAAATAGTGGAGTCCGACGTCGTTGTTCCACACAGAGGACGAGGCTTTGATCACTTCTTTCGTAAAAGAGAAGGCTACTTTCCAGGTGAGGAAGGACGCCCTCGTTCGAGAGATCGTTGAATTGGCTGACTAATATGGTCAGTTCAATGCTGCAAGTGAGGCGCGTGCCGTCTCGAAGAACAAATTAGCTACACAGATCACCGAAAAGTATAATCACATCGTACAGTTCAAGAACGAGATTGCTCAACTGGAAGCCGACTTGAGGACGACAACAACTGAGCAAAAGGATTACTTGGCTCCGGCTGCCATGACTGCCACCACTTTTGCCCATTTAGAAGAATAGTTGGCGAAGTTAGAGGGAGAGCATCTGAGTCTGATCCTTTTCGAGGATGAAGCTACTCGCCAAGAAGAGGCGCGCCGTTGAGCTACCGCGAAGTCTGAAGCCGAAATCGTGGCTCTAAGGGACATCATCAATCGCCTATGTATCCCTTAGACTTCTTGTTTGTAACTATTTTTTTCAGCCGTCAAGGCTATTGTACTCCTTTTTTTCCGTCTCTTGATAGACGTTCAAGTAGAGAATAAAGAATCTTTTCAAAATGAATGTGTTGTTGTGAAATATCGGAACTAGAGGTAATATAGACGTAGTAAGGATATTTCTGGTGGATATTCCGCTGGGAAATTTGATGTGAACCTATTATCCGTTTTATATTCAAGTTTTTTTAATATAGATAATAGGTTGAACGAAGCTGCTAATAGAGGTAATATGAACGTAATAGCAGAAGATGTTTTATATCTGACTAGAGGTGATATGGACATGGAAAGATATATAACATTAGGTGGGAGTGGATAATTTAGAGGTAATATGGACGTGATTATCCATGATGAATGCTTTGCTCAGAGGTTATATGGACATGGCAAAACATAATCATTTCACAGAGAAAATAATTATTGGAAAACAATTCAGAGGTAATAGGGACGTGACTTGTCTTCGTCAAACCGAGTTTGGACAGAGTCGAAAACGGGAATGATTTCATTGGGAAAATATTTTTAGAGGACCTATTATTCAAGGCGTATTCAAGACTCTTGAAATACGGATAATAGTTAGATAATTTCTTGAATCACATAAACATCGCACTGTACATTTACATGACTGGACATGTGTGAACACTATTTACAGAAGGTTACACATAGTATTTCTTCAGGAACTTGCCGTTGATAGGCATCATAAATAAGTCACCATCAAGCTTTGTTAGTCGGTACGCACAGCTAGAATACACTGATTCTATAATGAAATGACCTTCCCATTTAGGCTAAAATTTTTCTTTTGTTTTGTGTGTCATGACCATTGGTCTTCTCACTGCTAAGACTAGATCACCGACTTGGAAGATTCTTTCCTTCACCTTTTTATTGAAGGCTCTGGAAAGGCGTGCTTGGTATAGCTCAATACGCTGATAAGCTAACAAGTATTTTGCGTATAGCGCTTCGAGCTCTTGTAGACGCAGACGGTAGATTTCTTCGGTAGTTAACTCGCTGGCTAAGGCTACTCGAAGAGAAGGAATCTGGATTTCTAGGGGAAGAACTGCTTCTCTCCCATAAACTAGAGAGAATGGCGTACTACCTGTTGGAGTCCGGACCGTTGTACGATAGGCCTATAGACATTCGTCGAGCTTCTTATTCTAATCGTACTTTTTTGAAGACACGAACTTCTTGAGAAGTTTAATGATGATTTTATTGAAGGCTTCTGCTAGTCCGTTAGCTGCTAGATTGTAGGCAGTAGAGGCTACATTCTGGATTCGATTCCTATCGCAGAATCGATAGAATGCATGGCTTCCGAATTGTGGACCATTATCATAGATGATCCTGCGAGGTAGGCCGAAGCGGTAGATAACGTGATGTTTGATAAAATTGATCACATTTGATGCCTTCACTTTGGTGAGCGGTATAGCTTCCACCCATTTGGAGAAGTAATCGGTTATGGCTAGAATAAATCAATATCCTCCGAAAGATGGCGGGCTGATTGGGCCTATGACGTCCATGCCCCAGGCTTCAAAATGCCAAGATGATGTCGTCGGGTGTAGAAACACCGAAGGTTGATGAATAAAATCAATGTCGAACTGACAGGATCTACACTTTTTCGTATATTCAACAGCATCTGCTATCATCGTAGGCCAATAGTAACCCATTCTTTTGAGACAATCTTGTAATTTGGGACCTGGTTGATGTGTGCCACAAACTCCGTCGTGAGCCTCTCGGAGTGCATGTTTGGCTTCTGTGTCTAATAGGCATCGTAACAGTAGCACATCGTAAGAGCGTCGGTACAGCATCTTGATAGCTGAGTCATTGTAAAATCTGAGGGATTGCTTTTGGATAGACACTGCTTCCTTCTGGTCCTCGAGGAGAATTTCATAGACGGCGTAGTCTATGAAAGGAAATCTCCAGTCTTTAACACCGAAGTTTGTTTCCGTTGTGTAACTGTGATGAATATGCAAAGCATTTTTCACACAGAATAGTTTTCGACCAGACACTGTGATCGACTGCTGAGTATTGGTAGGAACGGTCAAAGAAGCAGCGAGACAGGCTAGAGCATCTGCTTCTATATTCTGTAGTCGAGGCACGTGCTCAATAAAGAATCTGAGGAAATTAGATGCCAACTCGATTGTTGCTCTATGATAGGGGATGAGATCTTCGTGACGAACTTCATAATCCCCTCGTACTTGACTAACTATCAGCTTGGAATCGCCGTAAGCTTCTAGATAATCAACTCCCAGATGTTTTGCCAGTGTAGGCTAATTAATAGGGCATTATATTTGGCTACATTATTGGTGCATGGTTCCACGAGAAAATATACACGATGTATAACCAGATGATTAGGTGACACAAGCACGACGCCTACTCCGGCCACAACATTTCCTTTAGGTCCTATTCTTGATGCACCGTTAAAGAACATTCGTCAAATGAGGATTTTTTCAGTTACAGTGTTAGACTCCACTACTTTATCAGGGATTTTGTCGTAGAGTTTGGAAGATTCTGGCACCGGATGAGCTGCTAGAAAATCAGCTAATGCCTGGCCTTTTTCTGCCTTCTGAGGCACGAACAACATATCTTATGGAGTGAACAGCATTGCCCACGTAGATAAACGAGAATTGAGAGAACCCGATTTAGTCATGAGTATTCTGAGAGGATTAACTTTAGATATGATGTGGATAGTCTGCCCAAACACGTAGTGGCACGTCTTCTGGATAGCAAATACCAATATAAGGCATTCTTTTTCCATAGGTGTGTATCTGTGCTCGACGCCCACCATTGTGCGGCTAAGAAAGTAGATTGTCTGTTCGTGGCTGCCTTCATTCTTCTGAGCTAATAGGACGCCAAGAGAATGGTCCATAGCACGGCATACAGTTAGAAAGGCTTTCCCATTATTGGAGCTACCAATACTTGGGGGGCTTGTGAGGTATTTCTTGATTTTGTTGAATGCACGTTGACATTGTTCCGTCCAGACGAAAGATACGCCTTTCTTCATGAGCTGAGTAAACGGTTGACATCTTCCAAAAAGGTTTGAAATGAATCGTCTGATGTTGGCTAGCGTTCCTTGCAGTCTGGGTAGCTCTTTGAGGTTTCTTAGAGGATGCATGTCGAGGATGGCCTTCACTTTCTCTGGGTCAAGATGTGTACCCTTTGAAGTGATGACGAAACCAACGAATTTGCCGCTGGAGACTCCCAGAAAAGACTTGGTTGGATTCATCTTGAGTTGATGTGCACACACTAGTTCGAACACCGTTCTCAAGTCTTGGAGGTGGTTGCCCTTGAGACGACTTTTGACTGCGATATCGTCTACATAGCACTCTACTGTTTTGTACAAATGATCGCAAAAAATTGTGTTCATGGCTCGCTGGTATGTCTCCCCTACATTTTTCAATCTGAAGGACATCACCGTATGGCAGTATACCCCCAACGGTGTTCGAAAAGATGTGTGCTTCTCATTGTCGGGGAACATCTTGATCTGGTTGTAGCCTGAGAACCCATCCATGAAGGACATCTACTCGAAGCCACAAGTGTTGTCGATCATTACATTGGTGATTGGTAGAGGGAACTCGTCTTTCGGGTATACAGAGTTCAAATCACGGTAATCGATACAGACTCGAACTTTATCGTTCTTTTTTATGACTGGAACAATGTTGGCAACCCAGTCAGGGTGTTGTTCTTTCGCGAATGAATCCACTGGCAATGAGCTTCTTGACTTCATTCCCGATGGCCTCCATGACATCTGGTCGGAATCGTCGTTGCTGCTGCTTCACTAGCTTAGCTTTAGACGAAATATTTAGGCGGTGTATGGCGACTTTAGGGTCCAGGCCTAGCATGTCTTCATAGCTTCATGCAAAGACGTCGATGTATTCTCTTGTAAGCTGTATAAGAGATTTCTGTTCATCGCCAGATAGACTTTTACTGATGAAGATTGGTTTAAAAGATGATTTATCTCCTAAATTGACTTGGATGACTTCATCTTCGGTAGGTGGTTCACGTTGTTCGAAGCGCAGCTCCCACCTAGTATCCATCTTTTGAGCCCATTGTTCAAGCTCGATTGATTGGTCATCGTCCACAATTTGGTCAACTGAAACCATATTGACGAACAGAGTTGCTTTGAGCACGTTGCCAATGCTGGAGTCTGAGTCTCAGAGGCAGGAATCAGAAGAATGAGAACAATGATCTGCTTCATCATCTGATCTTTCGTGAGTTGTTGGAGGAAAGACATAATCCAGACCAACACCGTTTCTTTGATAGTAGTTCTCGGGCTTGCCGGGAGGAACAAAGTGTCGTATTGGCAACCGTCGTCCCCTGCCGTAATTTAGACCCTGGTCGCTTTTGATGTCATATCCCATGTTCTGGATGATATTCTTGGACTGCCAACAATAACGAAAAAGTTGCATTTTTCCAGAGTCATAATCAGCTTCTGTATTGTGCTTGAGAGAAGTATAGTCCAGAACGAACTTTCTTTCGCCAATTATTAGACCGAAGATAATTAGTTCTTCATCATTCTTTCTGGCTGGAACAATAAAGTAGTGCATATCTTCTGGGTAAACTTTTTCCCGCAGGTGAGGCGTCGTGACTGGCATGCAGAGGTCCGGTCCTGTGCCATGCTCTAGAGCATAAATCATATCTATGTAGTGGTTTACAGATTGATAGACATCGAAGTAATTCAAAGATAAACCTTTACTAAGAAAATACGTAAGTTCTGCTTCAGGGATAACATCATCCGCTGAAGGTACATTATTATGAGTATTGATATACTCATTGAGAGGATCATCATCTGGAAAAGGAGCCACAGTCTTGGCCAAGTTCACCACGTAGGTAATTCTTCAGGATTGGGAGGACGGACATCAGCAGTTTCCTCCCGAGGAGTCTTGCGGAGAGTGATGGTCAATGGCTTGACCTTGTCAGGGTTCTTCTTTTTCATCCAGATTGTGAGAGGCTTCGGAGTACTTTTTGGAGTAGTACGTCCTTTGACTCGGATAATTAGGGGTGTCACGACCCGCACCCTAGAGTAAGGGCACGAGACATGGGTACGTCCAGCCTACGCCACAGTGTCGGTGGTAGAACACTGTCCTAGGTCTCATGCATCTAACAGTATAAGGCTAAGAAGTTTATACTCCCCGAATGGGGGTGACATAGTAGAATGTAAACTCAATCACATCTAAGGTAGAGCATAATGGAAGATAGATAAAACATGAAATCCAAAAGAGATACAGCAGATAGAAGTCTAAGTGTCTAAGATACACAGACCCAGAAATACATCTCAAAGCTCAAATACAGTAATCCATAAATACAACTCAAGACAACTGAAAGTAAGCTATAAGCAAAACCCTAGCTATCTATACAACATCTACTGTGTCTCCTCTAGGCTTGCAGGCAACCTCCAGGCTATCTGTAAAATTTATCAACCGGTCCGGTCAGGACAGAAGCGAGCACAATACATCTCAACAGTTCATAGCAGGTTAGAAAATATGATCATGCAGTAAAGTAAGATACAGGTACTGAAGGAAATACAGTATATAAACAGAGAGAGAGAACTTTAATAGAAATATCTACTATACAATAGAGAACTAACAGTGGCTAGTGAGTCAGAGTACAATATAGACATGTAAATGGCATAGGATGATTCTGATGAGACACTACGGAATAGTTCTGATGAGATACTACTTGGGTATTATTCACATGTCTACTTCTACTCCCCGTACCCCCAATCAATACACAAAGATCCAACAAGGTTATGTTATGATTCCATATAACGGCCCCCGAATGGTGGTACATGGTAGTCCAATAAATGGGAATTCTAGGAAACCCAATAAATGGGATAAGGATTCAAGGAAGACTCTGTGATCATAAGAGTACATGTCACAAGTGATCAATGAACCAATGAAGTATAGTGATACACCATATAAGTGAAACGCACAGAACATGTAGTATACGACGCTCCCTGAGGGGATAACATCTCAAGAAGGGATCCATATAGTACTAATTCGTGTGACCAACGTGACAGTATCAAGTAAAGTAATTTAAAGCAGGAAAATAATTCTAAGCAGGATATGAAATGATCAGAGAATGTACTCACCTGATAACCTGAACAGCTGATAGGTATAGGGGTCCAACAGAAGCCACAGAGTCCTAATTAAAGCAACACAGGTTACAAGGTGTTCAAGTTGTAATAAATGAATCTCTACAAGCAATCTATATTATCCTAGGTTCTTCTAAGTCAATCAACTCTAGGTCAACTCCGGTCAATAATCTAGTCAAACTAGGTCAAGTGTTGACTTACAGTTGACTTTGGTCAACTGGTCAACTCTGGTCAAACATGGTCAATTCTAGTCTAATTATTAAAGATATAAAGTATACTTCGTTATTCGTACGTCAAAACTTACGACACACAAATCGAGATAAGATGATTAACGGTAAAGTTAATAATCTTATTATAGTGATCCACGTATCCGTCTTGCCAATTTCAGCAATGTGAGATCACTGGAATTGACTGATCTCAGTTTCGTCGTACTAATCCCGAAATACGAATATTATAAGAATTAATTATTAATAAAAGGTGATACATAGATAAACTATCTACAAACATTGTCGGATGATGAAATAAACATCGTCAACGTGTCCAGAATGGTCAAATTAGCTAGCATAGCCTACCCATCTGTCCAATTTGGATACAAGGGCAAAAAGGTAATTTCGGATCAAAACGGTATCCGTGTCGGAGCCGTTTTGCACCAAAAAATGTGCAAGAAGATAAGTCCACAAAATATAACAAATTATATGTCCACGAAACCAGAATGTCTATACGAACCCAACGGTATATCCAGAATTGGATTCCGTTGACCCGATCTCAATTTGGTCCGTTGACCAGAACTTGGAATTCCGATTTGCACAAAAATGCGTGCCGGAGCCAATGTTCTCAAAACTCAGCAAACTACATGTCAATGAGTCCATAATGACGATACAAACTCAACGGTATATCCAAAATTGGATTCCGATGAGCCGGCGTCAAAAAGTCCCGTTGACCCGGACTGTGGGACCCATTTTGTACCGAAATACGTGTCAGGGTCCACGTCCTCCAAATCTAACAAATTTTATATAAAAACATGCCAGAATGACGCCACGAGTCTACTGGTGGTGTCAGAAATAAAATCTGGAGTCCCGTGTTCAAAAATAGAATTTTATAAGTTGGAAATTACGAATTCGGACGGCCAACTTTGGCATCGAATTCAACCAATCAAACAAGCTCACAATGAAACGAAACTGGAGGGGTAGTAAGAGGGTTATACCAGCTTCGCACAGGAACTGGTAGCATACGAATAGAGCTGTGGTGGAGGAGGTACAAGCTGACAAAGTTGACTCCGCGAAACTGTCCAAATTAATACAATTTAAACGGTCAACTTGGTGGCCGGTTTTGATGTATCAAACGATAAAATTAACGGACAAAAATTGACAGAAGTAAAGGTGGATATACCGAGACTATGATGGAGCAAATAAATCACTGATCCAATGGTCGAATTTCTCAAAAATTATGCACGAAGTCGCTGCGACGAAATACCGTTTCAACTTCGTTTTCGGGCTCGTCACGACGGGAACCCGTGCCAAACGTACGGATCGCCTCCGATACATGTCGGGGAGAGGGACGATGGCCATGGGGCATGTCCCGGGGGTGCGCCCGACCAAGGATAGGTCGGCCATGCCGGCCACGGCGGCTATGGCGCCGACGGTGGCGTCTGCACTACCAGCCAAGGGGACGCACGGCTGTTAGCTGCAGTTATAGCTACTGCTACTGTGCTGGCTGCGGTTGCCAGCCAGCTAGGCGCACGGTGGTGCCCGGCCAACGCACGACGAGATGGCAGGGTGGCGTGGCGAACGCGGCGGCGCCGCATGGTGGAGGTGGTGGCGCGCGGATGAGGTGGTGGTGGCCGATCAATGGTGTTGGATGGAGTTAGACTTGGTGGTGGTGGTGGTGAATATTGATGAAGAAGAGGAGAAGAGGAAGCTCATCCAGAGGGGGAGCTCAGGTGGAAGAAGAAGCTGAGGTGAAGTATGCTCAAGAAAAAATGAAGAAGGTGGAAAAGAGTGGTGTTCGACCAAGGTGGCTGAATGGTGTTGGTGATGTATTGTGGGAATTCTTCTTTAGGAAGAGAGAGAAATGATGGTATTAATGAAAAAGGAGAGAGAAAAGTAACATGGGAGTTAGGGTCGGCTGTTGGGGAAAAATTATGAGAGTGTGAGAAAGTTTGTAGGGTGGTGATGATAACATGTGAAATTGAGGGCTAGGATTAATTATAGGAAAGTTAGGTTATTCCTATAGGGATTTTATACCAGAATTTCCATTAAATATTAAAAATAGGTAGAATAGGGTATTCAATATTATTTTTGGACAAGGAAAGTGAGGATGTCTTGAGAGAGAGAAACATGAAGCTTAGACTGGGTTCGGTCAAGCCGGACTAGATCAAAATCGGACATGGCACAATATTCAAATTAAAATAGGTGTTGATAATCATGGGCAAATAAGTAGCATGTGGGGATTCCAATAAATAGGACACAAGTGTCATGCGGGTAGTAGGCTCAATGTGGGCCATGTCTATATTTGGGGTTGACAGGTTTTGGTCGATAGGGTACCCACAAATCAAGTTGAAAAATGAATGTGACATCGTAGGGTGAAATAAAATCGGGTCACATGTCAGAAAAGTTGTGTGAAGCAAATGGAGCAGAAAATGGTGTGTCTGAGTAGGACACGAAGGTCATGGGTGAAGAGCGTCTCGGGTAGATCATGCATGATAAGTTGGTTTCAAGAAAATGACTGGTCTTGTGCTCCCAATTCAAAAGTCACGGTAACGTGCTAATAATGATCAAAGAAAAGAGTGGGAAAATTAATTAATGATCAAATGGTCTAATTCGACCCGAAGTTGTACGAAGCAAAAAGAATACAAGGGAACAAGTTTGGATGGGACATTATATGCCGTCATGAAGGTAATCCTGTCCACTATAAAACTCATGAAAAAAGTTTCCAGAGTTGAACATCCCTGACACTCCAAGTATCAAAGGCACGAAAAAGTACACTTAGAGATAATAAACAAAATAATTTATTTATTGAAACTAAATCAATCGGAAAAAAAAAATTAATCCGAAATTCAGGATCCTCACAAGGGGACCATCATTGGAGGATGAACTTGCTTCAGCTTTATTGTCAGCTTCGTTGCCATCATCCTTGGGGGTTGAGATTGGTAAAGTACCGAAACTCTATAGTAGGCTTCGATGCCCTTAAAAGGATCGATATCGGCAAACTCCGTCTTCACGACACCGTCGTTGTTGGCGTACTTGAAGCACTGGTGAAGTGTGGAAGAAACGATCATGTTCTCGTGTATCTATGGACGTCCCAACAAGACGTTGTAGGATACGTTGTCATCGATCACATCGCAGGAAATCTCCGTTCGAAGATCGTTGATCTGGCATTTGAGACGCATCTTAACTAGCAGGTGGCTTCGACCAGCGTTGAAAGCCATGATGGTTGTATTGGTTGCAGATAGCTTGTGCAAAGGGATTCCTAGAATTTGAAGCAAACTTCTAGGGATGATGCTGAGGAAGGAACCTGGATCGATGTGCATGCGGTCTACCTTGATCGCCCGGATTACCCTGTATAGTACAAGTGTCTATCATGACGATTATTTTTAGTAGCATGTCCTCCTGTAAAAAGGTGATGTTGGGCACCACTTCCATAGTATTGTGGCGGTGAGGATAGGAGACACAGTCTTTAGCGGGGGCTTTGACTTCAGCGAGATAAGAGTCGGCATTTAGTAATCCCTCACTTAAGGCCTTCCATGTTTCTTTGGAGAGTCGCAATAGATCGAACAGAGACAACCTGGTAGGTATATTGGCCAGCTGTACCAGTATGTCAAAGTTGTAGGGCCGATCCATACCTTCGGGAGCAGGCTCTTTCAGAGATTTATCAAATCGTGTCTCCTTCTGCTTGGCTTTGTCGGTAGTTGAAGGCTTAGAGGGGCCGGCTTCTGAGCTTGTGGGGGCAGTAGGAGCTTGAGAAGGTATTGCTTCTTCTTATGCAGGATCGTACGTCCGAAGATAAGCCTTTCCTGTTCGCGTCTCGCCAGATGGAAGAAGACACCATATGGCATGACTTGTGTTTTTTTGCCCCTTTTTGCTTTGGAAGGTACCACCCCCTGTGTCACTTCCTGCACAATGTCCGGATGGACCCAGATGATCTCACCACGTTCAGTCGTGAGTGGCACCAAGGTTGAGTTGCGAGCTGGCGGCAGGTTGACGACTTCTATTATTCCCTTGGGGATCGAAACCATGCTGTCAGGGACTTCTGTAGGAGAAAAGTCACCAAACTGAAGGAAGATTATGTTAGAAGATACGACCTTGTCTTCAGCTTCGAGGTTGATCACTTGGCTATCGATAAGCTGTTGTATCTTCTTCTTTAGGACGATACAGTCCTTGGTAGAATGATGCACGTATTGATGATAGAGACGGTACTTAGAATTGTTGAGTTGGTTCACCTCTGTAGGACATCGTGGTGGAGGCAATGACATCGTCTTCATCAAAGAAGAAGGTCTCCTTAGGCTTATCGGAGGTGCCCTGAGAATTGGAAGCTCCTTTGTGTTAGCCCAATGATTATACCATATTTTTTAATATGGCTAATCAATTAAGTTTAACAAAATAACATCACTAATATTCATGTAATTACTATCATATTGCTAGTTAAACTTAGCATTGTCCTAATGTTAGCATTATCCTAAATGTTATATATATCATATTGCTATGCTTGTATCATATTATTTTGTTCGTCTAACATGTTCTTAGACATGCTGTAAGCATGATCAAACATGATCAAACCAGGATATATGCAATGGAGAATTATTGATGGGCCAAAGACGGTATCATACAAGAAGATTTCTCTGAACCGCCTAACGACCTATCCGGGGCCTCGCATCGGGGGTTCCGCTGCCCGATCAACGGACAGGGGTCGAGGGGGCAGCGCCCCTCATGGAGGTTCGAGGACGAAGCCCCCGAAAGGTATTCAGTAAAAAAGGTGTCTTCAAGTCTACTCAAATATGTCGTCAAGTGAAAAAGGCGTCTTCAACTCTGCTCAAATATTTGAAGAAAGACGTCATAAAAGGGCTATTGGTTTTCCTATTTCATCAATATATTTTTTCATATTTATTGAGTCTAAGAATACGATGTACGCTGCATCGTACTGGCAAATAGGCTACCCAAGAAACGTTTTCAAAATACCCTTCATTTTAAAAACAAGCCCACTTACAAAAGTCCAAACTACTTCTTAACTGCTTGACTTTTCAAAAAGCCCAAAAACTAATTTGCAAAAAACCTGACATAACTCCAACAGAATTCGGCCCGAGTTTGGCCCGAATTCGGCCAGAGTTCGGTTAGTGAACGTTGCTTTTTGAACTTTGTCTTCCTGCAGTTACGGATCCCAACGAGATTTTCTCATAGAGTTCTATCCGAATTCTGCCCGAATTCTGTCAGAATTCTATCTTTGGAAAAACTATAAATAGAGAAGGATTTCGATCATTTCAATTCACTCACTCACCAATTCACTTTCATATCTCATCTCTATAAGCCTACTACTTCTTCCAAAGTGTTCTGAGCTATACATTTTCAAATCCCAAGCCAATTACAATTCTCTAGCCGATTTGCCAGCACGGTATGGTCTAGTAGTTTCAGAGCGATTGTAATCAGAGGCTTGATTGAAGAAAGACCCTTCACAATTGAAGTTGGTCGAGTACTTCGGATCAAATCTCGCGTTGTAGAAGTTACAAGAACTTCGGATGAAAACTTGTGGTGATTTTCCATAGTAGATTCAACTGGAAGCTAGAGTTCTTCCGACTGGACTAGTCCTCACAAGAGAAAAACCAGTATACATCCTTGTGTTTGCATTTGTTCTCTACTCTTTACTTTTCATTTACATATCTGTGATATATATATTATGTGATCTTGTTACGAATATTTTTTAAATAGTTAATTTCCGCTGCCTACTCTATTCACCCCCATCTAGAGTATTGTGCTTTACAACTCGTTCCTACAATCGGTCCTACACTTTGGATGTGTCGACCTTCAGGACTTCTTTTCCTTTACCCCCACGGACAGGGATAATTTATGGATGCTTGCCCTTATCTTCAGATTTGGGTGTTTTCAACCCTAGTAGTTCCAGATTAGGAACGTTATTTTCAGCAGCATCAGCGGCCCCTATGAAAGCGGGCCATGTATTATACTTATGTATACCCAGACAGAACTTCACTGTAGGAAGAAAGTTATGTCGACAAGTATCCATAAGTTCTGAATCTGGTATACCGAAGGGCATCTTCAGTGCTAGCCGCCTAAACCGTTCGATGAAGGCGATGACAGACTCAGTCTTCCTTTGCTTGGTCTCGATGAGGGTGGACATACTAACATGCATGCCACTCTCGTAAAACCTGTTGAGGAACAACCTCTCCAAGTCCTTAAAAGAATTGATACAACCGTCAGACAGACTACAGAACCATTCAAAAGCTACCCCCTACAAGGTGCTAATAAACAGCTTTGACAAGAACGGATCATCCCTGGGTAAGTGTAGAGTTTGTATGTTGAAGTATGTCATGTGTTGACGAGGAGAAGTCAACCCGTCAAATGACTTCAGCGTCAGTGGCTTGCAGTTAGGAGGGCAAGTTACATTCTCCCATTCAGGAGGATAAGATTGAGATATCCCCATCTTTTGAAGCTCGTCTTTGTGTGGGATAGTATCGAGACGGGTGACCAGGAAATCAATTGCATCCAATTGATTGAGCAGGTATTGGGAAACGGCTGTTGTACGATTGTCGGGCGTCGTTGGTGAAGGACTACCCCCAGCATTTATAATATTTGGAGGAGGCACAACGGAATGATACTCCTTTTGTAGTGAAGGAGGGTTGTTTCCATGAGACGGACTGACGTGAGCCAAGACGTTTTGTTATGGTGGAGGAACAGCCGCAATGGCTTGGACTGCCATGATACTGGTAAGCATATCAGTGATCTTGGCAAATGCCGTTTCAAGACCCTCTATCCTGTTGCTGGTCTGATCACTGGTGTCTTCAGGTCTTTCTCCATCCGCCATATACGTAGATAGCATGCGAGGACGAATATAGGAAACAGAACAACTGGTGCTAATATTGTTTATTTTTGAGTTGACAAGTCCCTCATCTTCAAGTAGGGGAGTCAGATAGTCGCCGTCAGACTCGGAGAGATCATCGTCCTCTGGGAGGCTACCCCCAGTGTGAAGGTCATCCGCTTCAGACTCTGAGGGAATACTACCCCCAGCTTGGGAGTCATCGTCATTTATACGGAATCTTGCCCTCAACCGAATACCCATATAGACTCCTTCAGATGTGGCAGCCTGCTGGCCATCTGTTGGCAGACTTCTTCTTCTTCTTCTTGCAGAACTGAGAGAGAAAGTTGGGTTCGTGGTCCACCGTAAGGGAGACCCCATGAAGTCATGTTGTATGAAACACACAGCAGTTTTTTATCGTCAGAGAAATATAGCCGTCGGAACACGGACTTTCTCTGAGGCACTCTTGTTGCTTTGGAACAGCAACAATTGATGACAATACTGGTGCACGGATATGCACTATGAATTGTTATGTCCTCCCTCGCTTTACGCTTATGATTTATCATGTCGCGTAAGTCAGCGGAAGGGAGTTTTGCCTTAAAACTCATGTTACATGCATTGCTGAGCTTTGTATGTGGGTTTGTAAGGAGAGTCGGCACATCCAGACTTAGTTCATGTGTAGGGGTAACCCCCACACCTAAGTCCTGTGATGTCCTTGAAGACAGCCCCGTGCTATGCGCGTTGGGGTATACCTTTTTGCTGTGGGCACATAGGCCTTGGAGACTGGCTTTGGGCGCATGCTTCTAGACAGCATGTCTGAGGTTCCTCGATGTGGGTGCATAGTATGGATCTGTGGAGCCTAGGCACATAGCCTTGGGCGCATGACCCTGGATGCCCAATCTGTCGAAGACAGAAGCCTTCTGATTGGAGTTATGCGCCCAAACACCCCCTTGGGTGTATAGCTATGGGCACATGCTTGGTGGAGCAGCGCTGCTTTCTTTCGGCTTTGCCTCCTTCGTTTGTGAGCCTCGTTGGGTTTGTCCAGAGTGTCGCACACTCCGTTTCTTGGCATCATAGTGCTTTCCGTTGCCAAGTTTCGGGCGTTTAACACTGTTGTTGGTTACACCAGAGAGAAGTCGTTAGGCTAGTAGAGCCCAAAACGGTATAAGCCTTCTTCATTTGGGGAGCTTCTATGGCAGAGCCATGCGCCCATGTGACAGAGTCCTCCAGTTGCATATCTACTATGACACTAGCAGGATATGCACAGCGAGCCTTCGGAAGCCAAGCCTTACGAGACTTGTTTGGCTTTGCTGATTTTGAGGGAGTAGAGCCGTCCTTCGAGAGCATCTCTTCGAATGCCTGCTAATCAAAATTTACGATCAGCATCTTCTGAGTGCTCCCTACTTTGTCGGTATCGGATTGTGTCATCACCTTCTCGTCAGAGGAAAAGGTAGCCCCCAGCAGAGTCGCCATTTTTGTGGACACACACAAAAAGAAGACAAACTTTTGTCTTTTCTTTATTGGCGCAAGGCACCACAAATCGAGTACGTCTGAGAGATCCTACGCTAAGGATCCCCGAGTACAAAAAAGAATTCTGGAGAATGGGACGATAGAGATCGAACGACAGTTGCTCCTTTACTCCGTTGACACTCCGATTACAAAAGTAGGAGAAAACCTAAAAAAATTACTAACACTCGGCTCACTGACAAGAAGTGCAGCAATTTGGCTCTTAAAAATGCTCTCCGTTCTGTGTTTTGAAAAAAGGATGAGACCCCTTTTTTTATAGTCATTTCTGAGCTGGAATGATGTTATGCACCCACATGAGGAAAATATACTGGTTTTCATGTGGGCGCATAGTCCTGCCTTGGGCGCATAGGGTGTAGGCACATGCAGGCTGCGAGATCATGTGTTGGTCGTGGTGTTGACGTAGCAGTATGCTTCGGTGCACGACTGCTCGTGGAGACTGACGTGGTCGTACGTTTCGGTGCACGTTTTGATCGTGGCTTTGATCAAGTCAGGCTTGGGCGCATAGCCGTGTTTCAGGCTATGCGCCCTCCTTCTGGGGGAGCTTGTCTTTGGCGCATAGAGCTTCACAGGGTGGCTTGGGAGCATAGAGCTTCACAGTGTGGCTTGGGCCCATAGAGCTTCACAGGGTGACTTGGGCGCATAGAGTTTCATAGGGGCGCATATGTCCTCATAGGCTTGGGCACATAAGCCTTCTTTGCTAAAATTTTCATGCTTCTACAAACCGAATCCCCTAACTGACAGCAGTGACTTACCTACTCCTCCAACCTTGCACTTAACTCACTGTTCTCACACACATATGACACATATCTGATAACCAGGGAGACCCTACCCCCTGTACAAGAAGTGATATGCTCACTCTATGACATACACATTGTCTGCACACCTATTGCATATACCTGTACTCTCTCACAGAAGTAAACACACACACAGACCATCCTCTCACTGCTCTACACACAAAATATAACATGTGTAGCCTAGCACATCCACACACCAATCTAATCTATGTTGGATCATACATAGGTATAGGTTACTCACCCAGGTACCTATAGTCTTGATTACACACAGAAAAATCCCCAAGCTCGAGTGCCTCTTCTAATTTCCTGCATACATATATGAATCCCCCTTGCACAGGATTAAACTGATACTTGATATCAATTTTCTCTTATCCCTGCCTTAGCTATTTTAGTTCCTGCACACACAAGCAAGAACATCCTCTCTATTGACCCCTGTACACTGTACTTAAGCCCTACAATCCTACTCTTGACACACACACTAAAGGTACACACACACTACCTGTGATGTTAGCTACCTGCTGCCCAAATGTGTGTGCACATACTGTTGTCTTATAGACTGGTGCACATAGGTCTGACATTAGCATTCAAGTGCAGGCTTCCTAATGCCCACTGATACCGAGTATCAGTCTCCCTTACTGACCCTGTAAATTGGTTCCTGCTGATCCTATCACATAGGTGTTTGCACCGGTGTACAGAACACACACAAGGATACTGGCAGAAGACTCTGCTTTGTATATTGCCCACCAAACTGCGACAGATATTTGTACACACACATAGCATACAAGCAAACACACACTACATAGGGATTTTCCCAACTGATTTATGATACATACATAGGTGAGATTCATTTCAGTGACACTCTCTAGGCACACACATTGTTCTCTGTGCATAACCTCTTATTACACACATGCACTAACTAGCTTCAAAACTGAACACATGCATATGTGTATGCAGACCTGTATACTCATATACAGTGAACTGTGCACACATCTGCACACACATGTGCTATGTAGACCTGCACCCAGACAAGGGTTACTGTACTCACCTCTTGTCAGCACAACTTGTAACGTCTCAGTCCTAAAATACGTAGTACTAGAATGTACATGCCAGCAATATAATAAATATACGTAAGCTGTAATTTTGCAGTATATAAATAGCCATGACTTCACTAAATATCATCCACAAACAAAGAATAAAGATAGTATAAAATCAAATCTGAATTTTTCCTTTTACAATTTGCTGGATGAAGATAAATCCACTACCAACATTTTAACTAGAAGAAGAAAAAATGATAAAAGAAATAATAAAAGCAACTAGGTGGTCCAAGTGCGTGTCACCTTCAATAGAGGGAGAAGACCACGATCTTGGCTGGATATTCTACAAAAAGTCATAAAAGCATACAATTAGAGAAATCACCAGGTCCTCAGAGAGACGTAACAAGATACATATAAACATGCCATATGAACTGAATATAAAATATGCCATAAGTCAAAAGTACAAGTAAATAGTCCAAATCATAACATGGCCTAATATTCTATCATCGAAACAGTGACTATCCCTACAACCAAACAAGGACAAGGGGTGGCACACTATTACGTGATGCGACATTGTCCCATGCCATGACTAGAATAGAATATGACATGACATCAACTAAGGTCGCCTAACCATTCTATTGTGTATATGCAGTTAAGAACAAACCTTCAACACCTTCTGACTATATAGGATCGGCATGGTCCCCTCTATTTGTACCAGGGGCCTACGTCCGTAACGTTCCGTGAATGTCAGAGGGAATCAGTACAGCAAAGAATTAGTACAACAAGTAATCAGTACCTGCGTCTCCGACGGAGCTCACATATTATAATAGATAAGTGCATACGTGGCCCATATGCTAAGAAACTATTTTTTCCATCCTATGCACCTAACTAAGTCGTATCCACGACCTTGTACCTCTATTAACTGCTAAGTCTCCTAACATGTCTTTATTAGCAGTTAGATCTAACGCATGCACATAGGTGATCAGCCAACATGCAAGTACCTCTATATGCTACTGATAACTCATACATATCTCGTGTCACATATGTGTCAAATTTTATAAAATACATACTAACAAGAGGTAGTCTCTTAACTCTAGGTCCATGTGCAAATCTAAAGACAAGAATAAAAATATGACTAGCATTTACATCATGTATAATGGTAGCACAGTAAAGTAAATTATGAACAGTAAATAGTGATGCAACTGGAAAATTGGAAATAAATAAACAATAACCATGTAGTATCTAAACATGAAGATATAAATAATATAAACAGTAAATATGGCAAGGTATCTTACCTGAGGTCGGGTACAAGATGGCAGTATCCAGTAACTCGAACCATCAAATCATTATAAAATGGTCGTGTCACGACCCGTACCCTAGAGTAAGGGCACGAGAAGTGGGTACGTCCAGCCTACGCCGCAGTGTCGGCGGTAGAACGCTGTCCTAGGTCACAACATCTAACAATATAATTCTAAGCAGTTTATACTCCCCGAATGGGGGTGACATAACAGTAAGTAAACTCAATCACAACTAATGAAGAAGAAGCACGATATGATATGGAACTCAAAGAAAATACAGATGATCAGGAAAGTCTAAGTGTCTAAGATAACATCTCAGCAAACATCCAGAAATACAAGTCTCAACTACTGAATATGAAAGAATATATACAATCCAGATCTCAAAAACAGAAATAAAGCCTAACTAAACTAGTCTGAAGATAACATAAGTAAGATAAAGCCTAACTAAACTAGTCTAGACAGTGGGGGTAAAGTCATCAGCTAGAGCTGGGTCCTCCTGAGGGTCCAGCTCACAAGTGTCGTCTAGGGCTGCCCCGTAGAAGGTATCCACACAGGCCTCCTCCTCGTCCTCTGTAATATTTTCAACAGGTCCAGTCAGGACAGGAACGAGCACAATACATCTCAACAGTTCATAGCAGGTTAGAAAATAGAATCATACAGTAAAGTAAGATACAGGTACTGAAAGAAATACAGTATGTAAACAGAGAGAGAACTGTAATAGAAATATCTACTATAATAGAGAACTAACAGTGGCTAGTGAGTCAGAGTACAATATAGACATGTAAATGGCATAGGATGATTCTGATGAGACACTACGGAATAATTCTAATGAGATACTACTTGGATATTATTCACATGTCCACTTCTACTCCCCCGTACCCTCAATCAATACACAAGGATCCAGCCAGGTTATGTTATGATTCATGCAATGGCCCCCGAAGGGTGGTACATGATAGTCCCATAAATAGGGATTCTAGGAAGCCCAATAAATAGGAGGATTCAAGGAAGACTCTGTGATCATGAGAGTACATGTCACAAGTGATTCAATGAACCAATGAAGCATAGTGATACGCCATGTAAGTGAAACGCACAGAACATGAAGTATCCGATGCTCCCTGAGGGGATAACATCTCAAGAAGGGATCCATATAGTACTAATTCGTGTGACCAACGTGACAGTATCAAGTAAAGTAATTTAAAGCAGGAAAATAATTCTAAGCAAGATATGAAATGATCGGAGAATGTACTCGTCTGGTATCTGAGTGTCCGGATGAAATGTACTGTCCGAGGAGAGGTGTCTGGCTCCTAATCAGAACAGCACAAGTCACAACAAGTCCAAAATGATAACAAGATGCAATTTAATGCATCCTAAATGAATCTAGGTCAATCTAGGCCAAAGTCAACTCTTGGTCAACTCTGGTCAACCCTAGAAGTCAACTAGGTCAACTATGGTCAAACTAGATCTAACAAGTCTAAACTAGTTAACACACACCATTACAAGGCTATGCAAGCCTATCAAGTCTATACTAGTCTATTCTAACCATTACACTATATCACATTGCATTCATAGGCTATATTCTTACGCTAATACACACATTATCTATATAGGCAATGCCATAGTGATTTCAATTTACACTATCACATTACACATTCACATAGGTTAGATATTATATATATATATATATATATATATATAGGGGAATAGGGAATCAAGGCAAAATATGTGTGTCTCATATGGTACATGTGACATGAAAATAATAGTGTGACAGGAATCCATATATGTGTGTGTTTGTGTGAGGGTGCATATAGGCTAATAGTGTGAGTGTGTGGGTGTGTATGAATTTTTGTAGACAGTGAGTGAAAGCGAGAATGTGAAGAGTGTGTGTGTGAATTTGTGTAGACAGTGGTGAAAGAGAGAATGTGAAGAGTGTGTGTGTGTGTGTGTGTGTGTGTGTGTGAATTTGTGTAGACAGTTGTGTATAACACATGTTCTCAGTCCATACCATTCCTAATCTAGGCTGTCACTCTAACCCTCACCCATATATATCATTACAGAATAATTTAAAACTATGCTCAGGTAATACCAACCCAAATTGATACTTAAACTGAGAATAAGTATCAGTTATTACATTTCATTCAAAACCCAAAAATCTCTCAGGAAACCTGGAACCCAACTTCATTTCAAAACAGAATTTACTTATGCATACATACATATAGATATACTTCATACAGACATATATATATATATATATATATATATATATATATATATATATATATATACATATAAAGACATATATATACATGTATACAGACACATATATACAATATAAGACACAGAAAAATCCCTAAAATACTGACACACACCAATGGACATGACACTAAATATAAACACACATATATATAGATAGTTCAATATCAATCCAATTGTATATACATAGATTTGTAATAAAGTACATGAACAAACTCGAACCAATACATGTCCCAGACATGTATACATGTTAATACATCTCAAATTTCATTAATTAATGGAATAAAACATATATATACTCTAAAGTTTACTCAGGTTTTTATTCAGTATCAGTGTTCATGTCAGAAGTTAGGGAAAACCTTATTTCGAGGTCCAAAACACAACTAAGATCCCAAACCAATGGTTGGTAAATAGTTGTATAGGTGTAAGTATGTCGTGGGTGTGTCCTAGTGTCAAGGAACTGGACACAAACGTGTTCTAACAGAAAGAACACACACAGATGCTAAAATGCGCAGACAGCCTCGTACACGTGTGTGAGTCGGGCTAGGATACGACACACACAACCTTGGGTCTCGTGCACGTATCAGTAGCTAGGTGGGGTGTCAGGGTAGGTGTCTAGGTGCCTGAAGCCGAAATCGTGGCTCTAAGGGACATCATCAATCGCCTATGTATCCCTTAGACTTCTTGTTTGTAACTATTTTTTTCAGCCGTCAAGGCTATTGTACTCCTTTTTTTTCCGTCTCTTGATAGACGTTCAAGTAGAGAATAAAGAAACTTTTCAAAATGAATGTGTTGTTGTGAAATATCGGAACTAGAGGTAATATGGACATAGTAAGGATATTTCTGGTGGATATTCCGCTGGGAAATTTGATGTGAACCTATTATCCATTTTATATTCAAGTTTTTTTAATATAGATAATAGGTTGAACGAAGCTGCTAATAGAGGTAATATGAACGTAATAGCAGAAGATGTTTTATATCTGACTAGAGGTGATATGGACATGGAAAGATATATAACATTAGGTGGGAGTGGATAATTTAGAGGTAATATGGACGTGATTATCCATGATGAATGCTTTGCTCAGAGGTTATATGGACATGGCAAAACATAATCATTTCACAGAGAAAATAATTATTGGAAAACAATTCAGAGGTAATAGGGACGTGACTTGTCTTCGTCAAACCGAGTTTGGACAGAGTCGAAAACGGGAATGATTTCGTTAGGGAAATATTTTTAGAGGACCTATTATCCAAGGCGTATTCAAGACTCTTGAAATACGGATAATAGTTAGATAATTTCTTGAATCACATAAACATCGCACTGTACATTTACATGACTGGACATGTGTGAACACTATTTACAGAAGGTTACACATAGTATTTCTTCAGGAACTTGCCGTTGATAGGCATCATAAACAAGTCACCATCAGGCTTGGTTAGTCGGTACGCACCGCTAGAATACACCGATTCTATAATGAAATGACCTTCCCATTTAGGCTAAAATTTTTCTTTTGTTTTGTGTGTCATGACCATTGGTCTTCTCACTGCTAAGACTAGATCACCGACTTGGAAGATTCTTTCCTTCACCTTTTTATTGAAGGCTCTGGAAAGGCGTGCTTGGTATAGCTTAATACGCTGCTAAGCTAACAAGTATTTTGTGTATAGCGCTTCGAGCTCTTGTAGACGCAGACGTTAGATTTCTTCGATAGTCAACTCGCTGGCTAAGGCTACTCGAAGAGAAGGAATCTGGATTTCTAGGGGAAGAACTGCTTCTCTCCCATAAACTAGAGAGAATAGCGTACTACCTGTTGGAGTCCGGACCGTTGTACGATAGGCCTATAGACATTCGTCGAGCTTCTCATTCCAATCGTACTTTTTTGAAGACACGAACTTCTTAAGAAGTTTAATGATGGTTTTATTGAAGGCTTCTGCTAGCCCATTAGCTGCTAGATTGTAGGCAGTAGAGGCTACATTCTGGATTCGATTCCTATCGCAGAATCGATAGAATGCATGGCTTCCAAATTGTGGACCATTATCATAGATGATCCTGCGAGGTAGGCCGAAGCGTTAGATAACGTGATGTTTGATAAAATTGATCACGTTTGATACCTTCACTTTGGTGAGCGGTATAGCTTCCACCCATTTGGAGAAGTAATCGGTTATAGCTAGGATAAACTAATGTCCTCTGGAAGATGGCGGGCTGATTGGGCCTATGACGTCCATGCCCCAGGCTTCAAAATGCCAAGATGCTGCCGTCGGGTATAGAAACTCCGAAGGTTGATGAATAAAATCGATGTCGAACTGACAGGATCTACACTTTTTCGTATATTCAACAGCATCTGCTATCATCGTGGGCCAATAGTAACCCATTCTTTTGAGGCAATCTTGTAATTTGGGACCTGGATGATGTGTGCCACAAACTCCGTCGTGAGCCTCTCGGAGTTCATGTTTGGCTTCTGTGTCTGATAGGCATCGTAACAGTAGCACATCGTAAGAGCGTCGGTACAGTATCTTGGTAGCTGAGTCATTGTAAAATCTGAAGGATTGCTTTTGGATAGATACTGCTTCCTTCCGGTCCTCGAGGAGAATTTCATAGACGGCGTAGTCTATGAAAGAAAATCTCCAGTCTTTAACATCGAAGTTTGTTTCCGTTGTGTAACTGTGATGAATATGCAAAGCATTTTTCACACAGAATAGTTTTCGACCAGACACTGTGATCGACTGCTGAGTATTGGTAGGAACGGTCAAAGAAGCAGCGAGACAGGCTAGAGCATCTGCTTCTATATTCTGTAGTCGAGGCACGTGCTCAATGAAGAATCTGACAAAATTAGATGCCAACTCGATTATTGCTCTATGATAGGGGATGAGATCTTCGTGACGAACTTCATAATCCCCTCGTACTTGACTAACTATCAGCTTGGAATCGCCGTAAGCTTCTAGATAATCAACTCCCAGATGTTTTGCCAGTGTAGGCTAATTAATAGGGCATTATATTTGGCTACATTATTGGTGCATGGTTCCATGAGAGAATATACACGATGTATAACCAGATGATTAGGTGACACGAGCACGACGCCTACTCCGGCCACAACATTTACTTTAGGTCCTGTTCTTGATGCACCGTTAAAGAACATTCGCCAAATGAGGATTTCTTCAGTTGTAGTGTTAGACTCCACTACTTTATCAGGGATTTCGTCGTAGAGTTTGGAAGATTCTGGCACCGGATGAGCTGCTAGAAAATAAGCTAATGCCTGGCCTTTTTCTGCCTTCTGAGGCACGAACAACATATCTTATGGAGTGAACAGCATTGCCCACGTAGATAAACGGGAATTAAGAGAACCCGGTTTAGTCATGAGTATTCTGAGAGGATTGACTTTAGATATGATGTGGATAGTCTGCCCAAACACGTAGTGGCACGTCTTCTGGATAGCAAATACCAATGCAAGGCATTCTTTTTCCATAGATGTGTATCTGTGCTCGACACCCACCATTGTGCGGCTAAGGAAGTAGATTGTCTGTTCGTTGCTTCCTTCATTCTTCTGAGCTAATAGGACGCCAAGAGAATGGTCCATAGCACGGCATACAGTTAGAAAGGCTTCCCCATTATTGGAGCTACCAATACTTGGGGGGCTTGTGAGGTTTTTTTTGATTTTGTTGAATGCACGTTGACATTGTTCCGTCCAGACGAAAGATACGCCTTTCTTCATGAGCTGAGTGAACGGTTGACATCTTCCAAAAAGGTTTGAAATGAATCGTCTGATGTTGGCTAGCGTTCCTTGAAGTCCGGGTAGCTCTTTGAGGTTTTTTAGAGGATGCATGTCGAGGATGGCCTTCACTTTCTCTGGGTCAAGATGTGTACCCTTTGAAGTGATGACGAAACCAATGAATTTGCCGCTGGAGACTCCCATAAAAGACTTGGTTGGATTCATCTTGAGTTGATGTGCACACATTAGTTCGAACACCGTTCTCAAGTCTTGGAGGTGGTTGCCCTTGAGATGACTTTTGACTGCGATATCGTCTACATAGCACTCCACTGTTTTGTACAAATGATCACAAAAAATTGTGTTCATGGCTCGCTGGTATGTCTCTCCTATATTTTTCAATCTGAAGGACATCACCGTATGGCAGTATACCCCCAACGGTGTTCGAAAAGATGTGTGCTTCTCATTGTCGGGGAACATCTTGATCTGGTTGTAGCCTGAGAACCCATCTATGAAGGGCATCCACTCGAAGCCGCAAGTGTTGTCGATCATTACATTGGTGATTGGTAGAGGGAACTCGTCTTTCGGGTATACAGAGTTCAAATCACGGTAATCGATACAGACTCGAACTTTATCGTTCTTTTTTATGACTGGAACAATGTTGGCAACCCAGTCAGGGTGTTGTTCTTTCGCGAATGAATCCATTGGCAATGAGCTTCTTGACTTCATTCCCGATGGCCTCCATGACATCTGGTCGGAATCGTCGTTGCTGCTGCTTCACTAGCTTAGCTTTAGACGAAATATTTAGGCGGTGTATGGCGACTTTAGGGTCCAAGCCTGGCATGTCTTCATAGCTCCATGCAAAGACGTCGATGTATTCTCTTATAAGCTGTATAAGATATTTCTGTTCATCGCCAGATAGACTTTTACTGATGAAGATTGGTTTAAAAGATGATTCATCTCCTAAATTGACTTGGATGACTTCATCTTCGGTAGGTGGTTCACGTTGTTCGAAGCGCAGCTCCAACCTAGTATCCATCTTTTAAGCCCATTGTTCAAGCTCGATTGATTGGACATCGTCCATAATTTGGTCAACTGAAACCATGTTGACGAACAGAGTTGCTTTGAGCACGTTGCCAATGCTGGAGTCTGAGTCTCAGAGGCAGGAATCAGAAGAATGAGAACAATGATCTGCTTCATCATCTGATCTTTCGGGAGTTGTTGGAGGAAAGACATAACCCAGACCAACACCATTTCTTTGATAGTAGTTCTCGGGCTTGCCGGGAGGAACAAAGTGTCGTATTGGCAACCGTCGTCCCCTGCCGTAATTTAGACCCTGGTCGCTTTTGATGTCATATCCCATGTTCTGGATGATATTCTTGGACTGCCAACAATAACAAAAAAGTTGCATTTTTCCAGAGTCATAATCAGCTTTCGTATTGTGCTTGAGAGAAGTATAGTCCAGAACGAACTTTCTTTCGCCAATTTTTAGACCGAAGATAATTAGTTCTTCATCATTCTTTCTGGCTGGAACAATAAAGTAGTGGATATCTTCTGGGTAAACTTTTTCCCGCAGGTGAGGCGTCGTGACTGGCATGCAGAGGTCCGGTCCTGTGCCATGCTCTAGAGCATATATCATATCTATGTAGTGGTTTACAGATTGATAGACATCGAAGTAATTCAAAGATAAACCTTTACTAAGAAAATACGTAAGTTCTGCTTCAGGGATAACATCATCCGCTGAAGGTACATTATTATGAGTATTGATATACTCATTGAGAGGATCATCATCTGGAAAAGGAGCCACAGTCTTGGCCAAGTTCACCACGTAGGTAATTCTTCAGGATTGGGAGGACGGACATCAGCAGTTTTCTCCCGAGGAGTCTTGCGGAGAGTGATGGTCAATGGTTTGACCTTGTCAGGGTTCTTCTTTTTCACTCAGATTGTGACAGACTTCGGAGTACTTTTTGGAGTAGTACGTCCTTTGACTCGGATAATCAGGGGTGTCACGACCCGTACCCTAGAGTAAGGGCACGAGACGTGGGTACGTCCATCCTACGCCGCAGTGTCGACGGTAGAACACTGTCCTAGGTCTCATGCTTCTAACAGTATAAGGCTAAGCAGTTTATACTTCCCGAATGGGGGTGACATAGTAGAATGTAAACTCAATCACATCTAAGGTAGAGCATAATGGAAGATAGATAAAATATGAAATCTAAAAGAGATACAGCAGATAGAAGTCTAAGTGTCTAAGATACACAGACCCAGAAATACATCTCAAAGCTCAAATACAGTAATCCATAAATACAACTCAAGACAACTGAAAATAAGCTATAAGCAAAACCCTAGCTATCTATACAACATCTACTGTGTCTCCTCTAGGCTTGCAGGCAACCTCCAGGCTATCTGTAAAATTTATCAACCGGTCCAGTCAGGACAGAAGCGAGCACAATACATCTCAACAGTTCATAGCAGGTTAGAAAATATGATCATGCAGTAAAGTAAGATATAGGTACTGAAGGAAATACAGTATATAAACAGAGAGAGAGAACTTTAATAGAAATATCTACTATACAATAGAGAACTAACAGTGGCTAGTGAGTCAGAGTACAATATAGACATGTAAATGGCATAGGATGATTCTGATGAGACACTACGGAATAGTTCTGATGAGATACTACTTGGGTATTATTCACATGTCTACTTCTACTCCCCGTACCCCCAATCAATACACAAAGATCCAACAAGGTTATGTTATGATTCCATATAACGGCCCCCGAATGGTGGTACATGGTAGTCCAATAAATGGGAATTCTAGGAAACCCAATAAATGGGATAAGGATTCAAGGAAGACTCTGTGATCATAAGAGTACATGTCACAAGTGATCAATGAACCAATGAAGCATAGTGATACACCATATAAGTGAAACGCACAGAACATGTAGTATACGATGCTCCCTGAGGGGATAACATCTCAAGAAGGGATCCATATAGTACTAATTCGTGTGACCAACGTGACAGTATCAAGTAAAGTAATTTAAAGCAGGATATAAAATGATCAGAGAATGTACTCGCCTGATAACCTGAACAGCTGATAGGTATAGGGGTCCAACTGAAGCCACAGAGTCCTAATTAAAGCAACACAGGTTACAAGGTGTTCAAGTTGTAATAAATGAATCTCTACAAGCAATCTATATTATCCTAGGTTCTTCTAAGTCAATCAACTCTAGGTCAACTTCGGTCAATAATCTAGTCAAACTAGGTCAAGTGTTGACTTACAGTTGACTTTGGTCAACTCTGGTAAAACAGGGTCAATTCTAGTCTAATTATTAAAGATATAAAGTGTACTTCGTTATTTGTACGTCAAAACTTATGACACGCAAATCGAGATAATATGATTAACAGTAAAGTTAATAATCTTATTATAGTGATCCACGTATCCGTCTTGCCAATTTCAGCAATGTGAGATCACTGGAATTGACTGATCTCAGTTTCGTCGTACTAATCTCGAAATACGAATATTATAAGAATTAATTATTAATAAAAGGTGATACATAGATAAACTATCTACAAACATTGTCGGATGATGAAATAAACATCGCCAACGTGTCCAGAATGGTCAAATTAGCTAGCATAGCCTACCCATCGGTCCAATTTGGATACAAGGGCAAAAAGGTAATTTTGGATCAAAACGGTATCCGTGTCGGAGCCGTTTTGCACCAAAAAATGTGCAAGAAGATAAGTCTACAAAATATAACAAATTATATGTCCATGAAACCAGAATGTCTATACGAACCCAACGGTATATCCAGAATTGGATTCCGTTGACCCGATCTCAATTTGGTCCGTTGACCAGAACTTGGAATTTCGATTTGTACGAAAATGCGTGCCGAAGCCAATGTTCTCAAAACTTAGCAAACTACATGTCAATAAGTCCATAATGACGATACAAACTCAACGGTATATCCAAAATTGGATTCCGATGAGCCGGCGTCAAAAAGTCCCGTTGACCCGGACTCTGGGATCCACTTTGTATCGAAATATGTGTCAGGGTCCACGTCCTCCAAATATAACAAATTTTATATAAAAACATGCTAGAACGACGCCACGAGTCTACTGGTGGTGTCAGAAATAAAATTTGGAGTCCCGTGTTCAAAAATAGAATTTTACAAGTTGGAAATTACGAATTCGAACGGCCAACTTTGGCATGGAATTCAACCAATCAAACAAGCTCACAATGAAACGAAACTGGAGGGGTAGTAAGAGGGTTATAACAGCTTCGTACAGGAACTGGTAGCATGCCGAATAGAGCTGCGGTGGAGGAGGTACAAGCTGACGAAGTTGACTACGCAAAACTGTCCAAAATTAATACAATTTAAACGGTCAACTTGGTGGCCGGTTTTGATGTATCAAACGATAAAATTAACGGACAAAAATTGACAGAAGTGAAGGTGGATATACCGAGACTATGACGGAGAAAATAAATCACCGATCTAACAGTCAAATTTCTCGAAAATCGTGTACGAAGTCGCTGCGATGAAATACCGTTTCAACTTCGTTTTCGGGCTCGTCACGACGGGAACCCGTGCCAAACGTACGGATCGCCTCCGATACACATCGGGGAGAGGGACGATGGCCATGGGGCCTGTCCCGGGGGTGCGCCCGACCAAGGATAGGTCGGCCATGCCGGCCACGACGGCTATGGCGCCGGCGGTGGCACCTGCGCTGCCAGCCAAGGGGACGCGCAGCTGTTAGCTGCAGTTGCAGCTACTGCTGCTGTGCTGGCCGCGGTTGCCAGCCAGCTAGGCACGCGGTGGCGCCCGGCTAACGTACGACGAGGCGGCGGGGTGGCGTGGCGAACGCGGCGGCGCCGTATGGTGGAGGTGGTGGCACGCGGATGAGGTGGTGGTGGCCGATCAATGGTGTTGGATGGAGTTGGACTTGGTGGTGGTGGTGGTGAATATTGATGAAGAAGAGGAGAAGAGGAAGCTCATCCAGAGGGGGAGCTCATGTGGAAGAAGAAGCTGAGGTAAAGTATGCTCGAGAAAAAATGAAGGAGGAGGAAAAGAGTGGTGTTCGGCCAAGGTGGCTGAATGGTGTTGGTGATGTGTTGTGGGAGTTCTTCTTTAGGAAGAGAGAGAAATGATGGTATTAATGAAAGAGGAGAGAGAAAAGTAACATGGGAGTTAGGGTCGGCTGTTGGGGAAAAATTATGAGAGTGTGGAAAAGTTTGTAGGGTGGTGATGATAACATGTGAAATTGAGGGCTAGGATTAATTATAGGAAAGTTAGGTTATTCCTATAGGGATTTTATAACGGAATTTCCATTAAATATTAAAAATAGGTAGAATAGGGTATTCAATATTATTTTTGGACAAGGAAAGTGAGGATGTCATGAGAGAGAGAAACATGAAGCTTGGACTGGGTTCGGTCAAGCCGGACTGGATCAAAACCGGACATGGCACAATATTCAAATTAAAATAGGTGTTGATAATCATGGGCAAATAAGTAGCATGTGGGGATTCCAATAAATGGGACACAAGTGTCATGCGGGTAGTAGGCTCAATGTGGGCCATGTTTATATTTGGGGTTGACAGGTTTTGGTCGACAGGGTACCCACAAATTAAGTTGAAAAATGAATGTGACACCGTGGGGTGAAATAAAATCGGGTCACGTGTCAGAAAAGTTGTGTGAAGCAAATGGAGCAGAAAATGGTGTATCTGAGTGGGACACGAAGGTCATGGGTAAAGAGCGTCTCGAGTAGATCATGCATGATGAGTTGGTTTCAAGAAAATGACTGGTCTTGTGCTCCCAATTCAAAAGTCACGGTAACGTGCTAATAATGATCAAGGAAAAGAGTGGAAAAATTAATTAATGATCAAATGGTCTAATTCGACCCGAAGTTGTACGAAGCAAAAAGAGTACAAGGGAACAAGTTTGGATGGGACATTATATACCGTCATGAAGGTAATCATGTCCACTATAAAACTCATGAAGAAAGTTTCCAGAGTTGAACATCCCTGACACTCCAAATATCAAAGGCACGAAAAAGTACACTTAGAGATAATAAACAAAATAATTTATTTATTGAAACTAAATCAATCGGAAAAATAAAAAAAATTAACCCGAAATTCAGGATGCTCACAAGGGGACCATCATTGGAGGATGAACTTGCTTCAGATTTATTGTCAGCTTTGTTGCCATCATCCTTGGGGGTTGAGATTGGTAAAGTACCGAAACTCTATAGTAGGCTTCGATGCCCTTAAAAAGATCTGTCACGACCCGCACCCTAGAGTTAGGGCACGAGAACGTAACAACACCCAGCCTACGCCGCAGTGTCGGCGGTAGAACGCTGTCCTAGGTCTCATGCATCTAACAGTATAAGGCTAAGCAGTTTATACTCCCCGAATGGGGGTGACATAGCAGAATGTAAACTCAATCACATCTAAGGTAGAGCATAATGGAAGATAGATAAAACATGAAATCCAAAAGAGATAAAGGAGATAGAAGTCTAAGTGTCTAAGATATATAAATCTAGAAGTACATCTCAAAACTTAAATACAGTAATCCATAAAGTAAATACAACTCCCGACAAAATGAAATAACTATCTAAACAACCTCTACTGTGTCTCCTCTAGGCTAGCAGGCAATCCCAGGCTATCTGTAAAATTTATCAACAGGTCCAGTCAGGACAGGAGCGAGCACAATACATCTCATGCAGTTCATATCATGTCAGGAAATATAAAGCAGGCAATAGAATAAGATACATGAAACGCTGTAAGAAGATGTACATGAAAATAGGAGAGATATTTGATAACTTGAAATATATACATGATAAGTAAGAACTGTAAGTGACTAGTAATTTAGAGTACGAGGTGGCATGTAATTGGCTTAGGTTGAACATGATGTACATGAGTGAACATGTAGGACATCAGCCAATAAGGCTGTGTTGTACATGATAAAACATAAAAAGTAACAGAGTGAACATGATGGGTAAATCACATGACCATTTATACTCACCCCTACCCACAATTAATACACAAGGATCTATTCAAGTTACGTTACGGACATGATATTTTGGTTATACAAGAAACACATGAGGAAACATGAGCGTACATGAAAGAACATGAGAGTACATGAACGTACATGTAAGAACATGAGAGAACATGAGTGTACATGAATAACGCAGAAGCAAGGAATATATGATGTACATGAAACACATGTCATAAAGTATCCGATGCGCCCGCTAAGGGGGATAACATCCCAAGAAGAGATCCATATAGTACCAATCCGTGATGATAACGTGACAGCATCAAGTAAAAGTAATCTAGAGCGAGAATATAAGTCGTGACAAGTATAAAACGATCAGAGAATGTACTCGCCTGATATCTGAATGTCCAAGGTAAAGATACTGTCCGAAGAGAGGTGTCTGGCTCCTAATTAGAACAGCACAAGTCACAACATGTCCAGAAGGGTAATATAAAGCACTACAATGCATTCTACATGAATCTAGGTCAAACTAGGCCAAAGTCAACCCTTGGTCAACTCTGGTCAACTGTACTAGTCAAACTAGGTCAAACTAGGTCAAACTAGGTCATGTCCTAACCCAGCAAGTCTTACTAGGCCTAACCAAGACTATCCTAGCAAGCACACATCAATACAAGGCTATACAAGCCAACATACACCCAACTCTATATAGCATGCAATTATCAATACTCAAATAGGCAAGAATTCACATTGGATATACACTAGATAATATATTACTTTAAACTATATATGTCTACACATATATACACATGCATATATTGGTATTCAACATTAGGTCTATAATCATGGCATTTCAAATGGTTATATAAACTTATATATTACAACACAATATGCTAACATATATAATATACATACATAGCTAAGTTAACTGTATTCATAAATACTTATTCAAGAGGCTATGTGTGTGTATGTGAACATGGCAAAGGGACAAGTGAGGGTTAAATGGGCATATATAGTGTATACATATCAAAGAGTGTCAAAGTGTAAGTGAACAATGTGTCAAGTGTGATAGTGTCAACATAGTGTAAGGGGGTACTTGAGGTAATATAGGATTTGTGTTAACATAGAACATTACATCTCATTAACTTGTATATTGCATACATTACATCTATTATTACATTACATTCATGCTTGCATTCATTCATCATTCATTATTCTCTTGCACCACTATATGCACCATACATTACATACTATGGAACCTACATATTCATTACAAGCCATACTTATACATGCTTACATTAGATAGGATACTTACACCTCATACATCATTTATTTAATTATTTACCCATGCTTGTATTCTCTATTTAATTACATAATGTATATACATTAACATGGGTTAAAATCAAATAGAACATTATATTACACACAAGGGTGCACAAAATACATATGCCGAATAGTAACTCCTACTAATAATCAATATTATACCATCTCAGCATGAAATAAATTTAGAATTAAAGTATGTTATAGATCTATGTGTTAGCTTTCCGAAACTTTAAACGGATGGCGTTTTCGTTTCCGAAAACTCCCGGAATCGCGAAAACACCGAGAACGCGTTTGTCTTTCGTACAGCTGACACTCAAATAATTCTCCAAAAAGTTACAGAAAGAATTAGACCTATTAATACATGTTTTTGGAAAGCTAACTTCAATACGCTTCTTTTAAAAAAATCGAGAGATTAAACCGAGCTTTGAGCTAGAAGTTATGATATTTCTAAGTTAGGGCTGAAATTAAAAACGTGGATAAAAATCATGACGGATTTAGATAGTTTGAGCCAAAAGAATACACAATATATATCCTAATTATCCACAACAATAATAGCAATAATAATATGAGGAACCACACTCACAAACTTGATTATATAATCATCATGAACCATTTATTACATATATAAATATAGATATACTCTTATTACAATATATATATATATATATATAAAATATATATATATATATATATATATATATATATATATATATATATATATATATATAAATCTATATATGTAACATGAACACATCCACAACACAAAGGACACTCCTATGACCTCCAAATGGACACAAAATGGACACAAATGGAGATACAACCATGGGGGTCATTCCTATGGGTTCAAAATAGACCTATATGCATGAGAAAATGAAAAAGAGAAGGGATTTATACCTCCCGGTAGATCGAATCGAAGAAAAACCTTCCCGGAGCGACACCGACACGTAGAGATTCCAAAAGGACACGAACGAGCTCCGAATCCTCCCAAACTTGGGTAGCTTCCTCCTTGGCTAGAATGGAGAAGGAAAGAAGAAGATTTGGTGGTGAAATAGAAGAATTTGGTGGAGAAATTGCTAGGAATTGCTCTCTAGGAATTTGGGGAAGAACAAGAGAGAGAAAAATAGATGGATAATGACAAATGGAAGGCTCAACCCTATCCTTATTGTGGCTGGCCATAAAGGTAGTTTTGTCCTATTAGGAAAATTCCAAAAGCCCCTACTAACCTATTCTATGAGTATTAGGAAAGGGCTAATTGGTTGGGGCTAAATTAGTCATTCTAAAGTCTCTAATCATACTAACCTTATCCATAATAATTAGTCTAACCTCTAACTAAAATATTTCTATCATGTGGACTAAAATTAATATCATGTGGGCCATGTCTAACTAGTGTATAGGTCCCACTAGAGTCAAACTACCCCTGGGTCCCCGTTTCAAGTCGGATTGAGTTGAAATTCGAACCCGACTCAAATAACCCCAAAATAATATCATAAATAATAAAATAATATCAAAATAATTCAAAGAGGTCAAATGCAAAAATATCCTTAGGCCAAAAATGACATTAAAATATCATAATCACATGGTTAGGCTCTAGGTCAAACAGTCTCTAGGGTTTCACTAGTAAAACGTCAAAACCACAAGTCATTAATTTAAATAATTTTAAAATGATTTAAAATCACCAAAAATCATATCATGAATTAAATATCATTATTAAAATAATTATAAACACGAAATTTTAAAATTACCCTCATTTGGGAAACTGGGTGCTACAACTCTACCCACCTTAGAAAAATTTCGTCCTCGAAATTAAAATGTCCATACTCCCTCTAGGTCAAACCCCCACAATCAAAGTCCCAGATTAAAACAAATCATGTGATCAAAAGGATGACATACAGGGTCATGGCATACGGTGGTAGTGAAAGTCTCATCTAGGTATACTAGTCATGCTAACCGAAACGGTCATAGGGTATCAAAACATACAAGCATTCTAGGGTGCTAAACTAGAGAAGTTACAGAAACAACAAACCATCAAAACTGTAAGGCGGTCTAACATCCTATATGAAACTGGTACTTATCAAAACAAAATAAAGGCAACTACCAATTATCTGAAAAAGGGTACATAAAATCAAATTCAAAAATTAAGGAATTGAAAATCACTTGCATTGAAATCCAAATCACAATATATATACAGAGAGAGCGTTAGAGAGGAAAAAATAGCATTATGTAATGTTATATGGTTTGTGTGTGTATGGGTGTATGTAAAATATACATGAAATTGTATATGAGCTATCATGTTACACTACTCATGGCATATGGGTTAACAACCTACAATATACAACCTATTTAATCATAACATGCATGGCTAACCATAAACATCTATAAGAGGTAGAGATTTAGTTATGTATATACATATATTATAACATGTATGCCTAAGCTCTATATATATCTATACAAGTATGTGATCATAACTTAGAGAGAAAAGGTTAGGTTACATGACAGCGTATACTAAGTTAGGGTGTGCGTGTGTGTCCTTGTATAGGATTATAGCTTAGTATTGAAAGGTTAAACCCAGTTTTAGTTCAGCATTTACATACAAAATCTGAAAATAAGCTAACATTTAAACCAGTATAATATTAACATAATGCAGTCTCAGATTTTACAAATTTAAAATAACTTAACCAATTTCTCTAAAAATTGAAACTCTGCAGATATCATACATGTGTAGTTATGTAGACAAAACTAATAACATGAAATTTATATTTAAATTACGAATTTAAACTGGAAAAGCAGAAAACCAGAAATATTGGGGTTTTGAAAATTTTAACATTAACAACATATTAATATGTATTTAGATAGGTGGAAAATCAAGTGCAGCATGCATACGTATCAGGCAAGTGTCCACTATGTAAATATACTCATATATTCTCATGTCCCAAAAAAAAATTAATTCTAAGTTAAGACCAACATTTAGATTTCTACCAAGATCGCAAAATAGGTGATTGACGAAATCAAGGCAGTTTTATTATTATTATTCAATACTAGAATAATAGCAAGACGGAAATAATGATAAAAGTTGTTTGCTTATTTGCCTAAAAGAAGGAACCATTTTGAAACAAAAGATAAATATCAAATCCAAGATAAAGTCTAGCAAAATCATCGATTCATTGTATTAAGAAGAAACTCATAGCAAGAAGTTACACAAGCTACTCCTAAGTTAAATAATTAGAAGCAAAACAAAGCGAAACAAATAATAATTCTTTTTGAAGGACTGCATCAAAGTAGAGAAAACATGCTTGAAAATATTTAAGGTACAATCTGATAATCATATGCGTCTATCCAAAATCATGGTACTCTAAATCTCTGTCATACTAGTAAACAAGGCTACGATAATCACAGAGTCCTTGACTTATGCACATACCTCTAGAATCGTGGTATTTAACATTTTCGCGGTGCCGCTAGCTTGGCTGCAAAAATCTTAAATTCCCACACTCGAGAAATATATCCAGAGTCAGACTATAGAAGACTAGATTCTATAACATAGATGACCTAGCCCATATAATTTCATCTTGTCAAAAAAAATTAAATTAAATCAACAATGAATACCCATAAATCAAATCAAATTTATCAACGAACTTCAAAATTCAAAATGAACAAAAATCCATCAAAATACAATTCGGATGCAACAGCTATCATCAAGATTCAAAATTCGACAATCATTCATCAAAATCAATGAATACAACTCAAATTCAACCATAATCCATCAAAATCAAATTTAACAACAGTAAGTAAAAATAAATCAAATCAAGGGAAAAAGAGTTCTCAAATCGAAGTTAAAATAAGATTCTCAAGGGTCGTTCCGGGAATCCCTCAAGGGTTCCTAACTGTGATTGAGTACCTTCAAGATATATCATATTCCTACTACAGGCTATAGTGGTACTCAAGTTCGAATACCACTACATAAACTCGACCTGCGTGGGCCACCACTAAAAATGTGTCACGACCCGCACCCTAGAGTTAGGGTACGAGAACGTAACAACGCCCAGCCTACGCCGCAGTGTCGGCGGTAGAACGCTATCCTAGGTCTCATGCATCTAACAGTATAAGGCTAAGCAGTTTATACTCCCCGAATGGGGGTGACATAACAGAATGTAAACTCAATCACATCTAAGGTAGAGCATAATGGAAGATAGATAAAACATAAAATCTAAAAGAGATACAGGAGATAGAAGTCTAAGTGTCTAAGATACATAAATCCAGAAGTACATCTTAAAACTCAAATACAGTAATCCACAAAATAAATACAACTTCCGACAAAATGAAATAACTATCTAAACAACCTCTACTGTGTCTCCTCTAGGCTAGCAGGCAATCCCAGGCTATCTGTAAAATTTATCAACAGGTCCAGTCAGGACAGGAGCGAGCACAATACATCTCATGCAGTTCATATCATGTCAGGAAATATAAAGCAGGCAATAGAATAAGATACATGAAACGCTGTAAGAAGATGTACATAAAAATAGGAGAGATATTTGATAGCTGGAAATATATACATGATAAGTAAGAACTATAAGTGACTAGTGATTTAGAGTACGAGATGGCATGTAATTGGCTTAGGTTGAACATGATGTACATGAGTGAACATGTAGGACATCAGCCAATAAGGCTGTTGTACATGATAAAACATGAAAAGTAACAGAGTGAACATGATGGATAAATCACATGACCATTTATACTCACCCCTACCCACAATCAATACACAAGGATCTATTCAAGTTACGTTACGGACATGATGTTTTGGTTATACAAGAAACACATGAGGAAACATGAGCGTACATGAAAGAACATGAGAGTACATGAACGTACATGTAAGAACATGAGAGAACATGAGTGTACATAAATAACACAGAAGCAAGGAATACATGATGTACATGAAACACATGTCATAAAGTATCCGATGCGCCCGCTAAGGGGGATAACATCCCAAGAAGAGATCCATATAGTACCAATCCGTGATGATAACGTGACAGCATCAAGTAAAAGTAATCTAGAGCGAGAATATAAGTCGTGACAAGTATAAAATGATCAGAGAATGTACTCGCCTGATATCTGAATGTCCAAGATAAAGATACTGTCCGAAGAGAGGTGTCTGGCTCCTAATTAGAACAGCACAAGTCACAACATGTCCAGAAGGGTAATATAAAGCACTACAATGCATTCTACATGAATCTAGGTCAAACTAGGCCAAAGTCAACCCTTGGTCAACTCTGGTCAATTGTACTAGTCAAACTAGGTCAAACTAGGTCATGTCCTAACCCAGCAAGTCTTACTAGGCCTAACCATGACTATTCTAGCAAGCACACATCAATATAAGGCTATACAAGCCAACATACACCCAACTCTATATAGCATGCAATTATTCAATACTCAAATAGGCAAGAATTCACATTGGATATACACTAGATAATATATTACTTTAAACTATATATGTCTACACATATATACACATGCATATATTGGTATTCAACATTAGGTCTATAATCATGGCATTTCAAATGGTTATATAAACTTATATATTACAACACAATATGCTAACATATATATAATATATATACATAGCTAAGTTAACTGTATTCATAAATACTTATTCAAGAGGCTATGTGTGTGTATATGAACATGACAAAGGGACAAGTGAGGGTTAAATGGGCATATATAGTGTATACATATCAAAGAGTGTCAAAGTGTAAGTGAACAATGTGTCAAATGTGATAGTGTCAACATAGTGTAAGGGGGTACATGAGGTAATATAGGATTTGTGTTAACATAGAACATTACATCTCATTAACATGTATATTGCATACATTACATCTATTATTACATTACATTCATGCTTGCATTCATTCATCATTCATTATTCTCTTGCACCACTATATGCACCATACATTACATACTATGGAACCTACATATTCATTACAAGCCATACTTATACATGCTTACATTAGATAGGATACTTACACCTCATACATCATTTATTTAATTATTTACTCATTCTTGTATTCTTTATTTAATTACATAATGTACATATATTAACATGGGTTAAAATCAAATAGAACATTATATTACACACAAGGGTGCACAAAATACATATGTCGAATAGTAACTCCTACTAATAATCAATACTGTACCATCTCAGTATGAATTAAAATTTAGAATTAATGTATGTTATAGATCTATGTGTTAGCTTTCCGAAACTTTAAACGGATCACGTTTTCGTTTCCGGAAACTCCCGGAATCGCGAAAACACCGAGAACGCGTTTGTCTTTCGTACAGCTGACACTCAAATAATTCTCTAGAAAGTTACAGAAAGAATTTGGCCTATTAATACATGTTTTTGGAAAGCTAACTTCAATACGCTTCTTTTAAAAAAAATAGGAGATTAAACCGAGCTTTGCGCTAGAAGTTATGATATTTCTAAGTTAGGTCTGAAATTAAAAACGTGGATAAAAATCATGACGGATTTAGATAGTTTGAGCCAAAAGAATACACAATATATATCCTAATTATCCACAACAATAATAGCAATAATAATATGAGGAACCACACTCACAAACTTGATTATATAATCATCATGAACCATTTATTACATATATAAATATAGATACACTCTCATTACAATATATATATATATATAAATCTATATATGTAACATGAACACATCCACAACAAAAAGGACACTCCTATGACCTTCAAATGGACACAAAATGGACACAAATGGAGATACAACCATGGGGGTCATTCCTATGGGTTCAAAATAGACCTATATGCAAGAGAAAATGAAAAGAAGAAGGGATTTATACCTCCCGGTAGATCGAATCGAAGAAAAACCTTCCCGGAGCGACACCGACACGTAGAGATTCCAAAAGGATACGAACGAGCTTCGAATCCTTCCAAACTTGGGTAGCTTCCTCCTTGGCTAGAATGGAGAAGGAAAGAAGAAGATTTGGTGGTGAAATAGAAGGATTTGGTGGAGAAATTGCTAGGGATTGCTCTCTAGGAATTTGGGGAAGAACAAGAGAGAGAAAAATAGATGGATAATGACAAATGGGAGGCTCAACCCTATCCTTATTGTGGCTGGCCATAAAGGTGGTTTTGTTCTATTAGGAAAAGTCCAAAAGCCCCTACTAACCTATTCTATGAGTATTAGGAAAGGGCTAATTGGTTGGGGCTAAATTAGTCATTCTAAAGTCTCTAATCACACTAACCTTATCTATAATAATTAGTCTAACCTCTAACTAAAATATTTCTATCATGTGGACTAAAATTAATATCATGTGGGCCATGCCTAACTAGTGTGTAGGTCCCACTAGAGTCAAACTACCCCCGGGTCCCCGTTTCAAGTCGGATTGAATTAAAATTCGAACCCAACTCAAATAACCCCAAAACAATATCATAAATAATAAAATAATATCAAAATAACTCAAAGAGGTCAAATGCAAAAATATCTTTAGGCCAAAAATGACATTAAAATATCATAATCACATGGTTAGGCTCTAGGTCAAACAGTCTCTAGGGTTTCACTAGCAAAACGTCAAAACCACAAGTCATTGATTTAAATAATTTTAAAATAATTTAAAATCACCAAAAATCATATCATGAATTAAATATCATTATTAAAATAATTATAAATACGAAATTTTAAAATTACCCTCATTTGGGAAACTGGGTGCTACATGATCGATATCGGCAAACTCCGTCTTCACGACACCGTCGTTGTTGGCGTACTTGAAGCACTGGTAAAGTGTGGAAGAAACGATCATGTTCTCGTGTATCTATGGACATCCCAATAAGACGTTGTAGTATACGTTGTCATCGATCATATCGCAGGAAATCTCCGTTCGAAGATCGTTGATCTGGCATTTGAGACGCATCTTGCCTAGCAGGTGGCTTCGACCAGCGTTGAAAGCCATGATGGTTGTATTGGTTGCAGATAGCTTGTGCAAAGGTATTCCTAGATTTTGAAGCAAACTTCTAGGAATGATGCTGAGGAAGGAACCTAGATCGATGTGCATGCGGTCCACCTTGATCGCCCGGATTACCCTGTATAGTACAAGTGTCTATCATGACGATTATTTTTTAGTAGCATGTCCTCCTGTAAAAAGGTGATGTTGGGCACCACTTCCATAGTACTGTGGCAGTGAGGACAGGAGACACGGTCTTTAGCGAGGGCTTTGACTTCAGCGAGATAAGAGTCGGCATTTAGTAATCCCTCACTTAAGGCCTTCCATGTTTCTTTGGAGAGTCGCAATAGATCGAACAGAGACAACCTGGTAGGTGTATTGGCTAGCTGTACCAGTATGTCAAAGTTGTAGGGCCGATCCATGCCTTCGGAAGCAGGCTCTTTCAGAGATTTATCAAATCGTGTCTCCTTCTGCTTGGCTTTGTCGGTAGTTGAAGGCTTAGAGGGGCCGACTTCTGAGCTTGTAGGGGCAGTAGGTGCTTGAGAAGATATTGCTTCTTCTTGTGCAGGATCGTACGTCCGAAGATAAGCCTTTCCTGTTCGCATCTCGCCAGATAGAACTTCATAGATGGAAGAAGACACCATATGGCATGACTTGTGTTTTTTTGCCCCTTTTTGCTTTGGGAGGTACCACCCCCTGCGTCACTTCTTGCACAATGTCCGGATGGACCCAGATGATCTCACCACGTTCAGTCGTGAGTGGCACCAAGGTTGAGTTGCGAGCTGGCGGCAGGTTGACGACTTCTATTATTCCCTTGGGGATCGGGACCACGCTGTCAGGGACTTCTGAAGGAGGAAAGTCACCAAACTGAAGGGAGATTATGTTAGATGATACGACCTTGTCTTCAGCTTCGAGGTTGATCACTTGGCTATCGATAAGCTGTTGTATCTTCTTCTTTAGGACGATACAGTCCTTGGTGGAATGATGCACGTATTGATGATAGAGACGGTACTTGGAATTGTTGAGTTGGTTCACCTCTGCAGGACATCGTGGTGGAGGCAATGACATCGTCTTTATCAAAGAAGAAGGTCTCCTTAGGCTTGTCGGAGGTGCCCTGAGAATTGGAAGCTCCTTTGTGTTAGCCCAATGATTATACCATATTTTTTAATATGGCTAATCAATTAAGTTTAACATAATAACATCACTAATATTCATGTAATCACTATCATGTTGCTAGTTAAACTTAGCATTGTCCTAATGTTAGCATTATCCTAAATGTTATATATATCATATTGCTATGCTTGTATCATATTATTTTGTTCGTCTAACATGTTCTTAGACATGATGTAAGCATGATCAAACATGATCAAACCAGGATATATGCAATGGAGAATTATTGATGGGCCAAAGACGGTGTCATACAAGAAGATTTCTCTGAACCGCCTAACGACCTATCCGGGACCTCGCATCGGGGGTTCCGCTGGCCGGTCAGCGAACAGGGATCGAGGGGGCAGCATCCCTCATGGAGGTTCGAGGACGAAGCCCCCGAAAGGTATTCAGTGAGAAAGGCGTCTTCAAGTCTACTCAAATATGTCGTCAAGTGAAAAAGGCGTCTTCAAGTCTGCTCAAATATTTGAAGAAAGACGTCATAAAAGGGCTATTGGTTTTCCTATTTCATCAATGTATTTTTTTATATTTATTGAGTCTAGGAATACGATGTACACTGCATCGTACTGGCAAATAGGCTACCCAAGAAACGTTTTCAAAATACCCTTCATTTTAAAAATAAGCCCACTTACAAAAGTCCAAACTACTTCTTAACTGCTTGACTTTTCAAAAAGCCCAAAAACAAATTTGCAAAAAACCTGACAGAACTCCAACAGAATTCGGCCCAAGTTCGGCCCGAATTCGGCCAGAGTTCGGTTAGTGAACGTTACTTTTTGAACTTGGTCTTCCTGCAGTTACGGATCCCAACGAGATTTTCTCATAGAGTTCTGTCCGAATTCTGCCCAAATTCTGTCAGAATTCTGTCTTTGGAAAAACTATAAATAGAGAAGGATTTCGATCATTTCAATTCACTCACTCACCAATTCACTTTCATATCTCATCTCTATAAGCCTACTACTTCTTCTAAAGTGTTCTGAGCTATACATTTTCAAATCACAAGCCAATTACAATCCTCTAGTCGATTTGCCAGCGCGGTATGGTCTAGTAGTTTCAGAGCGATTGTAATCAGAGGCTTGATTGAAGAAAGACTCTTCACAATTGAAGTTGGTCGAGTACTTCGGATCAAATCTCGCGTTGTAGAAGTTGCAAGAACTTCGGATGAAAACTTGTGGTAATTTTCCAAAGTGGATTCAACTGGAAGCTAGAGTTCTTCCGACTGGACTAGTCCTCACAAGAGGAAAACCAGTATACATCATTGTGTTTGTATTTGTTCTCTACTCTTTACTTTTCATTTCAATATCTGTGATATATATATTATGTGATCTTGTTACGAATATTTTTTAAATAGTTAATTTCCGCTGCCTACTCTATTCACCCCCCTCTAGAGTATTGTGCTTTATAACTCGTTCCTACAATCGGTCCTACACTTTGGATGTGTCGACCTTCAGGACTCTTTTTCCTTTACCCCCACGGACAGGGATAATTTGTGGATGCTTGCCCTTATCTTCAGATTTGGGTATTTTCAACCCTAGTAGTTCCAGATTAGGAACGTTATTTTTAGCAGCATCAGCGGCCCCTATGAAAGCGGGCCATGTATCATACTTATGTATACCCAGACAGAACTTCACTGTAGGAAGAAAGTTATGTCGACAGGTATCCATAAGTTATGAATCTGGTATACCGAAGGGCATCTTCAGTGCTAGCCGCCTAAACCGTTCGATGAAGGCGATGACAGACTCAGTCTTCCTTTGCTTGGTCTCGATGAGGGTGGACATACTAACATGCATGCCACTCTCGTAAAACCTGTTGAGGAACAACCTCTCCAAGTCCTTAAAAGAATTGATACAACCGTCAGACAGACTACAGAACCATTCAAAAGCTACCCCCTACAAGGTGCTAATAAACAACTTTGACAAGAACGGATCATCCCTGGGTAAGTGTAGAGTCTGTATGTTGAAGTATGTCATGTGTTGACGAGGAGAAGTCAACCCGTCAAATGACTTCAGCGTCAGCGGCTTGCAGTTAGGAGGACAAGTTACATTCTCCCATTCAGGAGGATAAGGTTGAGATATCCCCAACTTCTGAAGCTCGTCTTTGTGTGGGATAGTGTCGAGACGGGTGACCAGGAAATCAATTGCATCCAATTGATTGAGTAGGTGTTGGAAAACGACTGTTGTACGGTTGTCGGGCGTCGTTGGTGAAGTACCACCCCCAGCATTTATAATATTTGGAGGAGGCACAACGGAATGATACTCCTTTTGTAGTGAAGGAAGGTTGTTTCCATGAGACGGACTGACGTGAGCCGAGACGTTTTGTTATGGTGGAAGAACAGCCGCAACGGCTTGGACTGCCATGATACTAGTAAGCATATCAGTGATCTTGGCAAATGCCGTTTCAAGACCCTCTAGCCTTTTGCTGGTCTGATCACTGGTTTCTTCTGGTCTTTCTCCGTCCGCCATGTACGTAGATAGCATGCAAGGACGAATATAGGAAACAGAACAACTGGTGTTGATATTGTTTATTTTTGAGTTGACAAGTCCCTCATCTTCAAGTAGGGGAGTCAGATAGTCGCCGTCAGACTCGGAGAGATCATCGTCCTCTGGGAGGCTACCCCCAGTGTGAAGGTCATCCGCTTCAGACTCTGAAGGAATACTACCCCCAGCTTGGGAGTCATCGTCATTTATACGGAATCTTGCCCTCAACCGAATACCCATATAGACTCCTTCAGATGTGGCAGCCTGCTGGCCATCTGTTGGCAGACTGAGAGAGAAAGTTGGGTTCGTGGTCCACCGTCTTTGATTGGGGCTTTCATAAGGGGAACCCCATGAAGTCATGTTGTATGAAACACACAGCAGTTTTTTATCGTCAGAGAAATGTAGCCGTCGGAACACGGACTTTCTCTGAGGCACTCTTGTTGCTTTGGAACAGCAACAGTTGATGACAATACTGGTGCACGGATATGCACTATGAATTGTTATGTCCTCCCTCGCTTTACGCTTATGATTTATCCTGTCGCGTAAGTCAGCGGAAGGGAGTTTTGCCTTAAAACCCAAGTTACATGCATTGCTGAGCTTTGTATGTGGGTTTGTAAGGAGAGTCGGCGCATCCAGACTTAGTTCATGTGTAGGGGTAACCCCCACACCTAAGTCCTGTGATGTCCTTGAAGACAGCCCCGTGCTATGCACGTTGGGGTATACCTTTTTGCTGTGGGCACATAGGCCTTGGAGATTAGCTTTGGGCGCATGCTTCTTGACAGCATGTCTGAGCTTCCTCGATGTGGGTGCATAGTATGGATCTGTGGAGCCTAGGTGCATAGCCTTGGGCGCATGACCCTGGATGCCCAATCTGTCGAAGACAGAAGCCTTCTGATTGGAGTTATGCGCCCAAACACCCCCTTGGGTGTATAGCTATGGGCACATGCTTGGTGGAGCAGTGCTGCTTTCTTTTGGCTTTTCCTCCTTCGTTTGTGAGCCTCGTTGGGTTTGCCCAGAGTGTCGCACACTCCGTTTCTTGGCATCATAGTGCTTTTCGTTGCCAAGTTTCGGGCGTTGAACACTGTTGTTGGTTGCACCAGAGAGAAGTCGTTAGGCTAGTAGAGCCCAAAACGGTGTAAGCCTTCTTCATTTGGGGAGCTTCTATGGCAGAGCCATGCACCCATGTGACAGAGTCCTCCAGTTGCATATCTGCTATGACCCTAGCAAGATATGTACAGCGAGCCTTCGGAAGCCAAGTCTTGCGAGACTTGTTTGGCTTTGCTGATTTTGAGGGAGTAGAGCCGTCCCTCGAGAGCATCTCTTCGAATGCCTGCTGATCAAAATTTACGATCAGCATCTTCTGAGTGCTCCCTACTTTGTCGGTATCGAATTGTGTCATCACCTTCTCGTCAGAGGAAAAGGTAGCCCCCAGCAGAGACGTCATTTTTGTGGACACACACAAAAAGAAGAAAAACTTTTGTCTTTTCTTTATTGGCGCAAGGCACCACAAATCGAGTACGTCTGAGAGATCCTACGCAAAGGATCCCCGAGTACAAAAAAGAATTCTGGAGAATGGGACGATGGAGATCGAACGACAGTTGCTCCTTTACTCCGTTGACACTCCAATTACAAAAGTAGGAGAAAACCTAAAAAAATTGCTAACACTCGGCTCAATGACAAGAAGTGCAGCAATTTGGCTCTTAAAAATGCTCTTCGTTCTGTGTTTTGAAGAGGGATGAGACCCCTTTTTTTATAGTCATTTCTGAGCTGGAATGATGTTATACACCCACATGAGGAAAATACACTGGTTTTCATGTAGGCGCATAGTCCTGCCTTGGGCGCATAGGGTGTAGGCGCATGCAGGCTGCGAGATCATGTGTTGGTCGTGGTGTTGACGTGGCAGTATGTTCGGTGCACGACTGCTCGTGGAGACTGACGTGGCCATACGTTTCGGTACACGTTTTGATCGTGGCTTTGATCGAGTCAGGCTTGGGCGCATAGCCGTGTTTCAGGCTATGCGCCCTCCTTCTGGGGGAGCTTGTCTTTGGCGCATAGAGCTTCACAGGGTGGCTTGGGAGCATAGAGCTTCACAGTGTGGCTTGGGCGCATAGAGCTTCACAGGGTGACTTGGGCGCATAGAGTTTCATAGGGGCGCATATGTCCTCATAGGCTTGGGCACATAAGCCTTCTTTGCTAAAATTTTTATGCTTCTACAAATCGAACCCCCTAACTGACAGCAGTGACTTACCTACTCCTCCAACCTTGCACTTAACTCACTGTTCTCACACACATATGACACATATCTGATAACCAGGGAGACCCTACCCCCTGTACAGGAAGTGATATGCTCACTCTATGACATACACATTGTCTGCACACCTATTGCATATACCTGTACTCTCTCACAGAAGTAAACACACACACAGACCATCCTCTCACTGCTCTACACACGAAATATAACATGTGTAGCCTAGCACATCCACACACCAATCTAATCTATGTTGGATCACACATAGGTATAGGTTACTCACCCAGGTACCTATAGTTTTGATTACACACAGAAAAATCCCCAAGCTCGAGTGCCTCTTCTAATTTCATGCATACATATATGAATCCCCCTTGCACAGGATTAAACTGATACTTGATATCAATTTTCTCTTATCCCTGCCTTAGCTATTTTAGTTCCTGCACACACAAGCAAGAACATCCTCTCTATTGACCCCTGTACACTGTACTTAAGCCCTACAATCCTACTCTTGACACACACACTAAAGGTACACACACACTACCTGTGATGTTAGCTACCTGCTACCCAAATGTGTGTGCACACACTGTTGTCCTATAGACTGGTGCACATAGGTCTGACATTAGCATTCAAGTGCAGGCTTCCTAATGCCCACTGATAACTAGTATCAGTCCCCCTTACTGACCCTATAAATTGGTTCCTGTTGATCCTATCACATAGGTGTTTGCACCGGTGTGCAGAACACACACAAGGACACTGGCACAAGACTCTGCTTTGTATATTGCCCACCAAACTGCGACAGATATTTGTACACACACATAGCATACAAGCAAACACACACTACATAGGGATTTCCCCAACTGATTCATGATACATACATAGGTGAGATTCATTTCAGTGACACTCTCTAGCCACACACATTGTTCTCTGTGCATAACCTCTTATTACACACATGCACTAACTAGCTTCAAAACTGAACACATGCATATGTGTATGCAGACCTGTATACTCATATACACTGAACTGTGCACACATCTGCACACACATGTGCTATGTAGACCTGCACCCAGACAAGGGTTACTGTACTCACCTCTTGTCAGCACAACCTGTAACGCCTCAGTCCCAAAATACGTAGGACTAGAACGTACATGCCAGCAATATAATAAACATACGTAAGCTGTAATTTTGCAGTATATAAATAGCCATGACTTCACAAAATATCATCCACAAACAAAGAATAAAGATAGTATAAAAACAAATCTGAATTTGTCCTTTTACAATTTGCTGGATGAAGATAAATCCACTACCAACATTTTAACTAGAAGAAGAAAAAATGATAAAAGAAATAATAAAAGCAACTAGATGGTCCAAGTGCGTGTTATCTTCAATAGAGGGAGAAGATCACGATCTTGGCTGGATATTCTACAAAAAGTCATAAAATCATACAATTAGAGAAATCACCAGGTCCTCAGAGAGACGTAACAAGATACATATAAACATGCCATATGAACTGAATATAAAATATGCCATAAGTCAAAAGTACAAGTAAATAGTCCAAATCATAACATGGCCTAATATTCCATCATCGAAACAGTAGACTATCCCTACAACCAAACAAGGACAAGGGGTGGCACACTATTACGTGATACGACATTGTCCCATGCCATGACTAGAATGGAGTATGACATGACATCAACTAAGGTCGCCTAACCATTCTATTGTGTATATGCAGTTAAGAACAAACCTTCAACACCCTCTGACTATATAGGATCGGCATGGTCCCCTCTATTTGCACCAGGGGCCTACGTCCGTAACGTTCCGTGAATGTCAGAGGGAATCAGTACAGCAAAGAATTAGTACAACAAGTAATCAGTACCTGCATCTCCGACGGAGCTCACATACTATAATGGATAAGTGCATACGTGGCCCATATGCTAAGAAACTATTTTTTTCATCCTATGCATCTAACTAAGTCGTATCCACGACCTTGTACCTCTATTAACTGCTAAGTCTCCTAACATGTCTTTATTAGCAGTTAGATCTAACGCATGCACACAGGTGATCAGCCAACATGCAAGTACCTCTATATGCTACTGATAACTCATACATATCTCGTGTCACATATGTGTCAAATTTTATAAAATACATACTAACAAGAGGTAGTCTCTTAACTCTAGGTCCATGTGCAAATCTAAAGACAAGAATAAAAATATGACTAGCATTTACATCATGTATAATGGTAGCACAGTAAAGTAAATTATGAACAGTAAATAGTGATGCAACTGGAAAAGTGGAAATAAATAAACAATAACCATGTAGTATCTAAACAGGAAGATATAAATAATATAAGCAGTAAATATGGCAAGGTATCTTACTTGAGGTCGGGTACAAGATGGCAGTATCCAGTAACTCGAACCATCAAATTATTATAAAATGGTCGTGTCACGACCCGCACCCTAGAGTAAGGGCACGAGAAGTGGGTACGTCCAGCCTACGCCGCAGTGTCGGCGGTAGAACGTTGTCCTAGGTCACAACATCTAACAATATAATTCTAAGCAGTTTATACTCCCCGAATGGGGGTGACATAGCAGTAAGTAAACTCAATCACAACTAATGAAGAAGAAGCACGATATGATATGGAACTCAAAGAAAATACAGATGATCAGGAAAGTCTAAGTGTCTAAGATAGCATCTCAGCAAACATCCAGAAATACAAGTCTCAACTACTGAATATGAAAGAATATATACAATCCAGATCTCAAAAACAGAAATAAAGCCTAACTAAACTAGTCTCAAGATAACATAAGTAAGATAAAGCCTAACTAAACTAGTCTAGGCAGTGGGGGTAAAGTCATCAGCTAGAGCTGGGTCCTCCTGAGGGTCCAGCTCACAAGTGTCGTCTAGGGCTACCCCATAGAAGGTATACACACAGGCATCCTCCTCGTCCTCTGTAATATTTTCAACAGGTCCAGTCAGGACAGGAGCGAGCACAATACATCTCAACAGTTCATAGCAGGTTAGAAAATAGAATCATACAGTAAAGTAAGATACAGGTACTGAAAGAAATACAGTATGTAAACAGAGAGAGAACTATAATAGAAATATCTACTATAATAGAGAACTAACAGTGGCTAGTGAGTCAGAACATAATATAGACATGTAAATGGCATAGGATGATTCTGATGAGACACTACGGAATGATTCTAATGAGATAATACTTGAATATTATTCACATGTCCACTTCTACTCCCCCGTACCCTCAATCAATACACAAGGATCCAGCCAGGTTATGTTATGATTCATGCAACGGCCCCCGAAGGGTGGTACATGATAGTCCCATAAATAGGGATTCTAGGAAACCCAATAAATGGAAGGATTCAAGGAAGACTCTGTGATCATGAGAGTACATGTCACAAGTGATTCAATAAACCAATGAAGCATAGTGATACGCCATGTAAGTGAAACGCACAGAACATGAAGTATCCGATGCTCCCTAAGGGGATAACATCTTAAGAAGGGATCCATATAGTACTAATCCGTGTGACCAACGTGACAGTATCAAGTAAAGTAATTTAAAGCAGGAAAATAATTCTAAGCAAGATATGAAATGATCAGAGAATGTACTCGCCTGGTATCTGAGTGTCCGGATGAAATGTACTGTCCGAGGAGAGGTGTCTGGCTCCTAATCAGAACAGCACAAGTCACAGCAAGTCTAAAATGATAACAAGATGCAATTTAATGCATCCTAAATGAATCTAGGTCAATCTAGGCCAAAGTCAACTCTTGGTCAACTCTGGTCAACCCTAGAAGTCAACTAGGTCAACTATGATCAAACTAGATCTAACAAGTCTAAACTAGTTAACACACACCATTACAAGGCTATGCAAGCCTATCAAGTCTATACTAGTCTATTCTAACCATTACACTACATCACATTGCATTCATAGGCTATATTCTTAGGCTAATACACACATTATCTATATAGGCAATGCCATAGTGATTTCAATTTACACTATCATATTACACATTCACATAGGTTAGATATTATATATATATATATATATATATATATAGGGGAATAGGGAATCAAGGCAAAATGTGTGTGTCTCATATGGTACATGTGACATGAAAATAATAGTTTGACAGGAATCCATATATGTGTGTGTTTGTGTGAGGGTGCATATAGGCTAATAGTGTGAGTGTGTGGGTGTGTATGAATTTGTGTAGACAGTGAGTGAAAGAGAGAATGTGAAGAGTGTGTGTGTGAATTTGTGTAGACAGTGGTGAAAGAGAGAATGTGAAGAGTGTGTGTGTGTGTGAATTTGTGTAGACAGTTGTGTATAACACATGTTCTCAGTCCATACCATTCCTAATCTAGGCTGTCACTCTAACCCTCACCCATATATATCATTACAGAATAATTTAAAACTATGCTCAGGTAATACCAACCCAAATTGATACTTAAACTGAGAATAAGTATCAGTTATTACATTTCATTCAAAACCCAAAAATCTCTCAGGAAACCTGGAACCCAACTTCATTTCAAAACAGAATTTACTTATGCATACATACATACATATAGATATACATCATACAGACATATATATATATATACATATAAAGACATATATATATACATGTATACAGACACATATATACAATATAAGACACAAAAAAATCCCTAAAATACTGACACACACCAATGGACATGACACTAAATATAAACACACACACATATACATATATATATATATATATATATAAAAGATAGTTCAATATCAATCCAATTGTATATACATAGATTTATAATGAAGTACATGAACAAACTCGAACCAATACATGTCCCAGACATGTATACATGTTAATACATCTCAAATTTCATTAATTAATGGATTAAAACATATATATACTCTAAAGTTTACTCGGGTTTTTATTCAGTATCAGTGTTCATGTCAGAAGTTAGGGGAAACCTTATTTCGAGGTCCAAAACACAACTAAGATCCCAAACCAATGGTTGGTAAATAGTTGTATAGGTGTAAGTATGTCGTGGGTGTGTCCTAGTGTCAAGGAACTGGACACAAACGTGTCCTAACAGAAAGAACACACACAGATGCTAAAACGCGCAGACAGCCTCGTACACGTGTGTGAGTCGGGCTAGGATACGACACACACAACCTTGGGTCTCGTGCACGTGTCAGTAGCTAGGTGGGGGGTCAGGGTAGGTGTCTAGGTGCCTGAGTCATGCCCATGAAGTAGCGTGTCCACGTGCGAAGGGCGTATCAGTGGGAGATTTTCGTCCGCTGTGTCTGTGTACAAGATCAGTGCACTCACGATTTCTCACTCGAAACGACACGACTCGACACAAAACTTTGGGAGAGTCTTGACAGACATTGCCCCTTCCTCCGTGTCAAATTTAACGTGTCCACGTGTCGTGTGTAGGGAGAAATAGGGGTCGGGTAGTAGGGCAGTGCACGGGGGTGTCGTGCAGCGTGTTCTTGTCCATTTAGGACACGGACACGAGTCCAAATCGTGCTCAGTGTGATAGATTCATGATCTACAATTAAAGATCTAATTTTCTATTCAATTAGTTTTTGAAATTAATACAATTTAATTCTCACAAACATTTCATCGAACACTTACATATATACATTGATACATGTCCGATACGGACACCAAACGGACACGAATTGACACAAATCCAATACCTACGGCTATGGGACACCTAGGGCTTCCTATCCATGCAAAGAAAAAAAAATTAATGCTTTTTGTGGAGTTTTACCTATAGGTGCAAAAGCTTGAAAAAGCTCCAAATGGGAGATTCCTCCTTGCTAGCCAAATGCTCCCAAATTGATCCCAAGCTGGAATAATCCTCAAATAACAGCAAATATAGATGAATTAGGATCTAATGCAACTTGTTTGGATTAAAAAGGAATTAAAATGGATTTGATATGAATTTCTAAAGTTGGGAATTTACCTCTTTCTAAACTTGAGATCTATTTCCAAGGGAGGCTAACCCTAAATTAAGGAGACATTAAATAGGGTGGGATTCCCTAGGTGGCTGTCTATAGTGGGTTAGGGTTAGGGTTTAGTGATGGGCTATGGACCTTGGGCCAAGTTTCACAAGCTATGGCTAAGTCACAAGTCATGGATTAAATCCTTAAGTCATGAATCAATGCACCTATTCCATTTTTCCTTATTTGAAAACTAGATTATAATGGCTAAAATGAGGTTAACTCAAGTTAGACTAGGGTTACTTAACCTAACCAAGGCAGTCACAACTAGGGTTAGCTTCTAGACTAGTCTACCAAGGTCAATGCTAGTCAAAGTCAACCTAGTCAACCATCATCCAAAATAATTCCTAAAAATTTTCATAAATTGAAATAAATTATAATAAATTCAAATAACCTTAAAAATGACAAAAATACCCACAAAATAGAAATGTGGTAGATGAAACACCCTAATCATAAGTCATAATTTTAAATAGCTTTAATATGATTAAAAATCACCAAAAATTATATTATTATTTCAATATCATAATTAAATAAATTAAAATACAAAATTTCAAAATTACCATCATTTGGAAAACTGGGTGTTACAATCCTACCCACCTTAGAAAAATTTTGACCTCGAAATTAAGATGATCGCACCCTCTTCTAGGTCAAACATAGCCAAGGGTCAATCACTAGTCAATTTTCTCAACATCCTAGTACTTGGTCATCCGCTGGTCAACTTCTTAGGATTTTACCTATGCTAGCTACCTAAGTGTTGGCAACCAAAATTTAGCAAAAAGAGAAACTCTATAATAGGCTAGCTCTTAACTTCCCAATCCTATCAAGGCTGATACTATAAATCTCATAAGCTACAGGTTTATAAACACACATTCCCCACATCAAGGACTAACCTATATATATCCACAGTTGATACTAATGGGGGTAATATCCCTATTTCCCGACAATCAAGGTCCTAAGAATTTTATCTAAACCATGCAATTTGAAGGAATAGCATACAGGGTCAGGGCATATTATTGCAGTTGGAAGTCTCACCTAGGTGCACTGGTCATTCTAGGTCAAAACAGTACTATGGTATCAACACACAAGCAATCTAGGGTGTCCTAATTGGAAAGGTAAGGGAACAACAACCATCAAGGTTGTAAGGGTTGTCTACCATCCTATATAAGAAATTAGTCATTAACAAACAACTGAGAAATTATTAAAAGGTTACTATTCCATAAAATGGTAAAAATTAAAAATTTAGGCACAACAAATCACAAATAGATTTTTATCTTGACACGATCTAAGTTGATCAATTTCGGGATAAATCGAGATTTGGGCAAGATGGAAAATCAATAAAATCAAGTATGAGCACGAGCATCCAATGATGAAGATCCAGGTCATGATTAAATTTAATTCAACTGGATACGAATATGAGGTTCATAGGCGATAAAAATAATTCCAAGGAGAATTGTCAAGGCTGTTATGGATAAGATTTTAGGGCAAGCTTAACTATGTCTCCATCCACGTAGATTAATATGAAAAGCAAACCAAAACGCAATAGGTTGATCAGACCATCATACGCCGGTTCTGATTAGACAATATGTTAGTGGGTATGCACCCAATAAGATATGTCATGATCAAGCTCGAAAAGGATAAGCTTGTAAAACTAAGGATAATTAGCAGCATAGGATATAAGTAAGGGTGGTAGTGATGAACGAAGAAATATAGTCCAGATTCTTAACTAAATGGGTCAAGCAATCAAGTTAAGGTACAAAGTTAAGCATTTAAGGAATCAAGCAGAACATCATCACATGTCGGGTCGAAGGAATTGAGTCAAGGCTAGATCTCTAATTGAAATCAGGAATAATTCAGTATCATGGTAGAGGTTATAGTTTAGCCATTTGACCAAAAAATCATATCAAGAAAATAGAGTACAATGAGACAGGTTTTAGTGGGACATAATATACCTACACAAAGGTGAGTTCGTCTAGGTCTTGCATATAAGATTTGTTGGAGGGTAACAGCTAGTATTACATTCCAAATGTCAAGGTCACGATAAGGAACGTCAAAGGATCTCAAATAGAAAGTGGGGGTTCAAGAGGTGGTAAATAAATGCACAAGATAAGGAAGATCAAGTTAATCATCTGTTTCTGATACCCTTAAGTTAATCTGGTCATAACTTGCCAATCGTATCTTTACCTCACCAGTCTCCATATAAAAATTTAACCTTTGCCTAAGCCTTTACCATGACTACCGTAGGCAATTTCCAATTTCCAAACATTACTCATGAAGCATAGCCTTCGCATTTAGGAATCAACATTAACCATTTATTTAAATTTCCAAATTCTTTCACCTTGTCTTAAATTTGGCCCGAAACCTCTAAATCCCGTTTACGAATTTCTTGAACTTGTTCGAATGGTTCTCCTCGTGTTATTTAATTTAAATACCTTTAGGCCTTACAAAACTTATCCTCCATCAAAAAAATCAACTTCCGTATTTTCTTCGACATATACCTTTGAATATCATTCTCCAAAAAAAAAAATTCCACAACAATCTCTAAATTTCTATAACTTTATGTTCCCTCTATCCCTAGTCATTTTCTTGCAATATCTTGTTCAATATCCTTATTGAATGCAATTAATTTCTCTTTTCTATTACTAACTTTCTACATAGCCTTAGGGTAAAACTTTCCAAGAATCAATAACCAGAGTTTCGAGGTTCTCAAATCTAGGTTAACCTTGAATATCCTCATTAGTTTGAATACACCTATAAACTATCTCAAAACCCCAAAATCTTCCTAAGTGTAATTGTTTCCAGATTGGTAGTGTACATCTATTGATTCTATTCGAGACCTTTACCACATTTCTATCTCAAGGTTTCAATATTGAACACTCCACATTTTGATTTTCTCTAGATCATCATATAATAATCAGTTATGTCTTCTCTGAGCTACATGATTCACATCACTTCTTCAGTCTTTTCCAGGCAAAAGATATTAAGATTCAAGGGTTTCGAGGTACATCTGGTAGGGATGATAAGATATGGATGATTGGTGTAATTAGACAGAGTTTAAGATAAAAAGAAAATAAGAATGCAAAGAAATAATGGCAAGAAGGAATAATGAAGATCGGTTCTTTCTCATCTGTTCCAACGAAATTAACCCATCAAGCTCAAATTCAATAGCACGAATGAGGGTGAATCCAAACAAGAGGAAAAAGGAATTCCAATTGAAGATCAAAAATGAGTTTCTCAGGGGTTGTCCCAGGAATCTCTCAAAGAATCCTAAGTGTGATTGAGTGCCTTGAATTTGAAAATATTAAATACAAAATTAAAATCAACAACTACAGAATTTTATCAAAATTATCAACTAATACCAGGATTCAAAGTTCTACAATGAATCCACCAAAATCAAATTCAAATCAAGAAAAAAGGTGAATCAAAATAAGGAAAAGGGAGTTTAAATCAGAGTTCAAAATGAGATTCTCAAGGGTCATCCCAGGAATCTCTCAAGGAATCCTAACAGTGATTGAGTATCCTCTCATCCTAACATCTTAATTTCTATATCCTATAGCAGGCTCGTAGTAGTACAGCTAAGTCGTTGCGCTACTACGAAATCGTACTAATGCAAATCTCGACATGCATGGGCCACCACTAAAAACGTGTCACGACCCGCACCCTAGAGTAAGGGCACGAGAAGTGGGTACGTCCAGCCTACGTCGCAGTGTCGGCGGTAGAACGCTGTCCTAGGTCACAACATCTAACAATATAATTCTAAGCAGTTTATACTCCCCAAATGGGGGTGACATAGCAGTAAGTAAACTCAATCACAACTAAGGAAGAAGAAGCACGATATGATATGGAACTCAAAAAAAATACAGATGATCAGGAAAGTCTAAGTGTCTAAGATAACATCTCAGCAAACATCCAGAACTACAAGTCTCAACTACTAAATATGAAAGAATATATATAATCCATATCTCAAAGACAGAAATAAAGCCTAACTAAACTAGTCTCAAGACAATATAAGTAGGATAAAGCCTAACTAAACTAGTCTAGGCAGTGGGGGTAAAGTCATCAGCTAGAGCTGGGTCATCCTGAGGGTCCAGCTCACAAGTGTCGTCTAGGGCTGCCCCGTAGAAGGTATCCACACAGGCCTCCTCCTCGTCCTCGATAATATTTTCAACTGGTCCAGTCAGGACAGGAGCGAGCACAATACATCTCAACAGTTCATAGCGGGTTAGAAAATAGAATCATGCAGTAAAGTAAGATACAGGTAATGAAAGAAATACAGTATATAAACAGAGAGAGAACTGTAATAGAAATATCTACTATAATAGAGAACTAACAGTGGCTAGTGAGTCAGAGTACAATATAGACATGTAAATGGCATAGGATGATTCTGATGAGACACTACGAAATGATTCTGATGAGATACTACTTGGATATTATTCACATGTCCACTTCTACTCCCCTTACCCCCAATCAATACACAAGGATCCAGCCAGGTTATGTTATGATTCATGTAACGGCCTCCGAAGGGTGGTACATAATAGTCCCATAAATGGAGATTCTAGGAAGCCCAATAAATGGTAGGATTCAAGGAAGACTCTATGATCATGAGAGCACATGTCACAAGTGATTCAATGAACCAATTAAGCATAGTGATACGCCATGTAAGTGAAAAGCACAGAACATGAAGTATCCGATGCTCCCTCAGGGGATAACATCTCAAGAAGGGATCCATATAGTACTAATCCGTGTGACCAACGTGACAGTATCAAGTAAAGTAATTTAAAGCAGTAAAATAATTCTAAGCAGGATATGAAATGATCAGAGAATGTACTCGCCTGGTATCTGAGTGTCCGGATGAAATGTACTGTCCGAGGAGAGGTATCTGGATCCTAATCAGAACAGCACAAGTCACAACAAGTCTAAAATGATAACAAGATGCAATTTAATGCATCCTAAATGAATCTAGGTCAATTTAGGCCAAAGTCAACTCTTGGTCAACTCTGGTCAACCCTAGATGTCAACTAGGTCAACTATGGTCAAACTAGATCTAACAAGTCTAAACTAGTTAACACACACCATTACAAGGCTATGCAAGCCTATCAAGTCTATACTAGTATATTCTAACCATAACACTACATCACATTGCATTCATAGGCTATATCTTAGGCTAATACACACATTATCTACATAGGCAATGCCATAGTGATTTTAATTTACACTATAACATTACACATTCACATAGGTTATATATATATATATATATATATATATATATATATATATATATATATATATATATATATATATATATATATATATATATATATATTTATATATATGTATATATATATACATATATAGGGGAATAGGGAATCAAGGCAAAATGTGTGTGTCTCATATGGTACATGTGACATGAAAATAATAGTGTGACAGGAATCCATATATGTGTGTGTTTGTGTGAGGGTGCATATAGGCTAATAGTGTGAGTGTGTGGGTGTGTATGAATTTGTGTAGACAGTGAGTGAAAGAGAGAATGTGAAGAGTGTGTGTGTGAATTTGTGTAGACAGTGGTGAAAGAGAGAATGTGAAGAGTGTGTGTGTGTGTGTGTGTGTGTGTGAATTTGTGTAGACAGTTGTGTATAACACATGTTCTCAGTCCATACCATTCCTAATCTAGGCTGTCACTCTAACCCTCACCCATATATATCATTACAGAATAATTTAAAACTATGCTCAGGTAATACCAACCCAAGTTGATACTTAAACTGAGAATAAGTATCAGTTATTACATTTCATTCAAAACCCAAAAATCTCTCAAGAAACCTGGAACCCAACGTCATGTCAAAACAGAATTTACTTATGCATACATACATACATAAAGATATACATCATACAAACATATATATACATATAAAGACATATATATACATGTATACAGACACATATATACAATATAAGACACAAAAAAATCCCTAAAATACTGACACACACCAATGGACATGACACTAAATATAAACACACATATATATAGATAGTTCAATATCAATCCAATTGTATATAGATAGATTTTTAATGAAGTACATGAATAAACTCGAACCAATACATGTCCCAGACATGTATACATGTTAATACATCTCAAATTTCATTAATTAATGGATTAAAACATATATATACTCTGAAGTTTACTCGGGTTTTTATTCAGTATTAGTGTTCATGTCAGAAGTTGGGGGAAACCTTATTTCGAGGTCCAAAACACAACTAAGATCCCAAACCAATGGTTGGTAAATAGTTGTATAGGTGTAAGTGTGTCGTGGGTGTGTCCTAGTGTCAAGGAACTGGACATAAATGGGTCCTAACATAAAGAACACACACACAGATGCTAAAACGTGCAGACAGCCTCGTGCACGTGTGTGAGTTGGGCTCGGACACGACACACACAACCTTGGGTCTCGTGCACGTGCCAGTAGCTAGGTGGGGTGTCAGGGAAGGTGTCTTGGTGCCTGAGTCATGTCCACGAAGTTGTGTGTCCACATGCGAAGCACGTATCAGTAGGGGATTTCCGCACGCTGGGTCTGTGTACAAGATCAGTGCACTCACGATTTCTCACTCGACACGACACGACTCGACACGAAACTTTAGGGGAGTCTTGACAGACATTGCCCCTTCCCCCTTGTCAAATTTAACGTGTCCACGTATCGTGTGTAGGAAGAAATAGGGGTCGGGTAGCAGGGCAGTGCACGAGGGTGTCGTACAGCGTGTTCGTGTCCATTTTGGACACGGACACGAGTCCAAATCGTGCTCAGTTTGATAGATTCATGATCTACAATTAAAGATCTAATTTTCCATTCAATTAGTTTTTGAAATTAACACAATTTAATTCTCACAAATATTTTATCGAACACTTACATATATGTATTGATACGTGTCCGATACGGACACCAAACGGACACGAATCGACACAAATCCAATACATACGGCTAGGGGACACCTAGGGCTTCCTATCCATGCAAAGAAAATGAAATTTTAATGCTATTTGTGGAGTTTTACCAATAGGTACAAAAGCTTAAAAAGCTCCAAATGGAGGATTCCTCCTTGCTAGCCAAATGCTCTCAAATTGATCCCAAGCTGGAATAATCCTCAAATAATAGCAAATATAGATGAATTAGGATCTAATGCAACTAGTTTGGATTAAAAAGGAATTAAAATGGATTTGATATGAATTTTTAAAGTTGGAGATTTACCTCTTTCTAAACTTGAGATCTATATCCAAGGGAGGCTAACCCTAAATGAAGGAGACATTAAATAAGATAGGATTCCCTAGGTGGCTGGCCATAGTAGGTTAGGGTTACGGTTTAGTGATGGGCTATGGGCCTTAGGCCAAGTTTCACAAGCTATGGCTAAGTTACAAGTCATGGATTAAATCCTTAAGTCATGAATCAATGCACCTATTCAATTTCTCCTTATTTGAAAACTAGATTCTAATGGCTAAAATGAGGTTAACTCAAGTTAGACTAGGGTTACTTAACCTAACCAAGGCAGTCACAACTAGGGTTAGCTTCTAGACTAGTCTACCAAGGTCAATGCTAGTCAAAGTCAACCTAGTCAACCATCATCCAAAATAATTCCTAAAAATTTTCATAAATTCAAATAAATTATAATAAATTCAAATAACCCTAAAAATGACAAAAATACCCTCAAACTAGAATTGTGGAAGATGAAACACCCTAATCACAAGTCATGATTTTAAATAGCTTTAATATGATTAAAAATCACCAAAAATTATATTATCATTTAAATATCATAATTAAATAAATTAAAATACAAAATTTCAAAATTACCCTCATTTAGAAAACTGGATGTTACAGGTCACCAACATTTTTGGAATAAAAAATTGTCTAAGATCGTCTATCCATAAGTCCAATTCTGGACACATGGACAAAATCGTAATTTTGGGTCAAATCGGTATCCGTCGTTGGACCCGCTTTGCGTCAAAAAGCGTGCCAAAACCTATGGTCCCTACACTTATCTAGTTATGTCTACCGGTCCGTTTAGACGATACAAACTTAACCGTATGTCCAAAATTGGATTCAGGTGAGCCGTACATAATTTTGCCCGTTGGGTTGGGTCGCGGGCCCGCCATAATAGCGCTCCGGTTGACCTTCTCAGAATTGGACCAAACTTGGCTCACAAGACCAAAAAAATAACACAAGTCTAGTGGCATAAGTTTTGTCATGATGTGACAAACATACATGAAGTAATTGGCAAAATTAGAAAATCACCGATACGGAGGAATTCGACGAATACGCCTCGAATTCGTCATGCACACGCAACCAATTCGAGTTTCATCAAATCCTACACGTGTACGAAGTCCATACGCACCTTTCGATGCGACTAGTTCGCGACCAAGTCGTTCGGTTAGTCGGGACAGACTCCGTTATCAAAGTTTTTTAAACTTTTCAAAATAGTTTTTCTTTGGTTTTCAAACTAATTTAAAACATAAATTACTCAACTAAAATAAAAACTAAAAATAGGGTTGTAATATCGGCTAGGTTGTCTAAAACTCTGTTCAAGTATATTTTTAAATTCCTCGTTGTACGGCTCAAAAATTGATCTCTAATATCCTTCCGCGGAAAAGCTCTGTGTATCACAAATTCAAAAAAAATTCTTTGGTTTTAGACCTCGATTTTCTTCACCCACATCACGAATTTACGAAATCCGCTTAATGGGGTTTGAAGAGGGTTAGATTGTCTATGTGGCGAATCAATTAGTTCAAAAAAAGAATAAACGAGGTAGAAGAAATCATACCATGAAGTCGATACTCTTACATCTATTACTGCTGCTGTGACCACTGTTGTTTGTCATGCTGCGGCGAATCAATTAGTTCAGAAAAGGAATAAACAAGGTAGAAGAAATCATATGAAGTCGATGCTGTTACAGCTGTTATTGCTGTTGTGACTGCTATTGTTTGTGATGTTCTTGTAGTGCCATGCTCCTAGCTGTTCACTATGTAAGGCTTGTGGCTTGATCAACTCGGTCGGAACCGAGTATTGGGGAAACTTACCATCGGCATCAAATCGATCACAGAAAAATGTATAAGAACCTTTCCAACTAATGGATTTGTTTCTCCTGAAATGTGTCCAAGTGTTTTCTCTGGATGTTTTGCTGCTAGTTTTATTTCTTGGTTTTGATGGATGCTTTTCTAAATGGTTTTCGATGATTTGATTCTTTCCCATTTTTATCGATTTTTATAGCATTCATTCTTGAGAATTCTGAGAGAAGGGAACATAACGAGATGGAGTATTAACCAAACTTTTGGTGCCATTATAGACGGACGCATGACGGAAAGCTAAACGCACAAGTGTTCCTCTCCCTCTCGGCAATTCTCTAATTGGTGAGTGTGGATCTCTGTGGTGGTTTTGTCCCTCTCGCTACTCCTTCATGCCAACTAAATAAATTGTCTTGCAACATCCATTGATCGATAACTTGATGCTAATGCCACAAGTCAATACTACTAAAAAGCTAGAGAATGAATATTGAATGAATCGATTACACTGTTAACAACAATGAATGATGATGTCCCTATGAAAATTGAAATGATGCTTGTCCCTTTTGAACATTGAAATGCTATAATAAAATAAATAATAAAATAAGATGAATTGATGCCTGAGATGATGGAATGTAAAATAATGAGAAATGAACATGTTGTCTCTTTACTTACAATATTATACCATGCACACTATGCTTAACGAGTCAGACACGCATTCGCACGGTCATGGACAACTTGTATACAAGGTACCGTTTCCTCGGACGGTACCCACAGCGGTGGGACCGATTCGGCCTAGGAGGAAATCCATCGTGCTTTGGTGGCACGAGGTATCGGGACATTCATTTGGGCTCGCAACCCGATGAATGGTGCATCGTATACCCTTCAAAGTCCTATATGGCAAGTCCAAAATGGTATACTAACACCAATGGTCATGTTGTAAGGATGCAAGCTAACGATTATTTTGTGCAAGGGCGGTAAGTATTATTATTATCCTGTATCTTATGAAGGAAGCTGGATTCGGCCAATGGTAAAATAAACAGTTGTTTTATATAATATCATGTTGCCACAAATGTGAGTTACTCTGAATGTTGCCTATCCCTAACAAATCAAATGATTTAAAATGCTTGTCATTAAATACAAATGTCGGTTTAGCTGATGGGCCAACGGGGCTCATGTAACGCCCCAGTCCCAAAATACGTAGGACTAGGAACGAAGCATGCCAGTTGCGTATAAACGAGGTATACTCCAATATATAGAAATCTTGAATATACACATAAGCTGTATTGTGAATAATAATAAAGACAATCACAGGTAAAAACTATATCTCATTCACAGTATAATGTAAGGAAAATGGTAACTCATAAATCAAGTGAATGTCAACATATAATGGTTGACCGGGCGGAGACAAATCCACTACCAGCACTAGAATAAACTGAAAAGAAAAAAACATCCAACCTCTAAGATAAACAAAATAAGAAAGATAACTAAATAGGCTCCTTGACCCAGTATGGGCAGCTATGATCAGATGGTACGACTCGCTCGAATGTAGAGGATGATTCTAGACAAGAGCCATACTCCAGCGGAAAGTCTTGCACACTTATACCTGGAGAGATCATCAGGTCCTCAGAGGGACGTAACAAGATATAAAAAGAACATGCCACATAAACTGAATAAATACTGCTCAATAAGAATAAGTAAGATCAGATCATAACATGGTCCAATACCTCACCATTTAGATTAGCGTACTATCCTCCAACCAAACAAGGACAGGAGATGGCACACTAACCCACGGTGAGATATCTTTCCCAAGTCACGAATCCAATATGGTATCCGGACCCCAACAAGGTTCAATACCTTCTCATCGGAGCAGTAAGCCATAGATACAACCAAACAAGGATAAGATGTGGCAAACTAGTCCGCGACAAGTTATTGTTCTAAGCCATGGTCAGATACAAGTACCCAAACCAAAAAGTACTCATACCTAATGGATAAGGGTGCCTAACCAATCTAGGTGTATGCAGTTTTAAGAACATCCTTCAATGCATGGGCCCTGGCTAAAATAGGATCGGCATAGTCCTCCCTTAGGCACCAGAGGCCCAATCAATAAGAGCATAAGGTTCCGCAGAACGCCAGCGGCCGTCAGTAATCATGGGTAATCTTACCCGCGTCTCTGGCGGAGCTCACGGGTTACAAAAGGGAAAGTGCATAGTAGCCCATACACTAAAGTATTATCCTCTCCGTCTAATGCCTACTATGTTGTATCCACAACACAAAACCTCTATTAACCGCTAAGTCAAACTAAGCATGCAACCTCTATTAGCGGTTATTCCTAGCGCACAGCTTATATGTACCGGTGGCCAGCCAATCACGCATGTCCGAGTTCTATATGTGACTCACAACTTCATGGTACAAATGTGTCAAGGCCTATGAATGCAACATACAAGGGTGGTCCCTTAACTCTAATTTTGATTTGCATAAAAATAATAAGTACGAAAAATATAACTACACAGTAAAAATCTATCTGATCATAACAGTGTAGCACAGTTTATTTTACAAAAATAAATAATGAACAAATGCATGAATATGAGCTAAAGTAAAATAATTAACTAATGGCAAGGTATCTTGCCTGGAGGTAGTATGCAAAATGGCGACGCCTGATGACTCAAATCGTCAGAATAGAGAAGCACTGAAAGCCAACTTTTACGAACGATCTCGGATGCTGAAATAAACATCACAAATAGATTTGGCATAAAAGAAATATCCAAGAAAAGCCTGTCCAAAAGTCTAATTCTGGAACAGGAATAAAATCATAATTTTGGGTCAAAAAGATGTCCGCCGTTGGACCCATTTTGCACCAAAATGTGTGCCAGAATCTGCGATCTCTAATTTGTCAAACTATATGTCTACGAATCCGGTTTGAGGAGACGAACCCAACCGTATGTCTAAAGTTGGATTCCGGCAGGCCGTGCACAAAATCGCCCGTTGGGTCGGGTCGCGGGCCCGCCAAATTGGCGTTGCGATCAACCTTCTCAGAATCGGACCAAACTTGGTATACAGGACCAAAAAATGATACGGTCCTGATGGCGCAAGTTTCGTCTCGATACGACCTATGTGCACAAAGTTATGGACTAGTTTACAAAAGGTCGATACGGGGGTATTCCGACGGATACGCACTGATTTCGTCGCACACACTTAACGAAATCGAGTTCCGTCAGTTCCCACACGTCGGTAACATCCATACGCGCCTTTTGATGCGTATAGTGCGCGACCATGTCGCCCGATTTGTCGGGGCTCATGTCGTATCGGAAAATTTTCCTAAAATTTATAGTTTTAAAAACTGTTTTTTTCCCAATCTTTTGAATCAAAATATTTTACATATAATAGATGAAAAATTAAACTACCAGAAGGGTTATGAAGTGCTACATATGGTCGATGACTTTGTTCAAGAAATTTTTCTCAAATTTCTAACAGGCTGGTTAGAATTCATCTTCGAACAGGGGTATAAGCAAATCCTATTTCTGTCCATGTGACATAGAGTTTTGTCAATTTTTGGGTCGAGTTTCCAAATTGATAACACGACCATTCTCCAAACTAGTTACTGGGGTGTCGAGAGGGTTAGGTAGGCTCTACTTAGGATTTTCTGTATCGAGAATCTATCGACTATAATTGAAGAAGTACGGAGGAGAAGTGGAGCACCTGGCAGTTGGGTCAAAACAGAGTGCTCTGTTTCCTGTTCAAGTTTTCATGCTTTCTTCGGCAAGGCGGCGGTCGTCAGCGGTGTGCAGGTGGTCAGATAGGAGCGTGGGGATACTGGCGTTCCTCTGGAGTCGAAAGTTTGGGTCGATGAGGTGTATCGATGGAGAATTTGCGAAAAGCCTATCGTTGGTGCCGCGTATATGCACGAGAGTGAGAGTTTTAATTGGGAGCAATTATGATCGATTTAGAGGGGGATTTGGGTTTAGGTTAGGTGATATGACCGAGGTTTAGGATGGGAGAGGATTTGATAAAATCCTATTCCATTGATTGAGATTTTTAAATCTCAAACGCTACTATCCCCGCGGCTTAATTCCCAGATCGGGAATTGATAAGCAATGTTCCTGTAGGAACAGTACACTATGTTTCCTCTTTTTTCTTGTTTTTCTTTTTTTCCTATATCCTAATAAATAAAAAATACATCTAATACTCAGTAAAATAAATTCAATAATATTTAATAAAATGTATCCATGTATTTTCGTATACTACTTAACATATAATATACCAAAATACCTATATTTATTTACATAGTTGTTGTCTAATTCTCATAAATCTTGAAGATAAATACAAATATATATTTTAAAATTTCTAAAAACTTGGAATACATTGGTAACCAATATTTATTTACTAAAAAACACTTATTTAATATACTTATTTAATATTAAAATCCTTAATATTCTTAAACCAAATTTAATTACCAATTATTTATAAATAAGTAAATAAATATAAAAGAGGTAAATATATGAATAAGTATAGTTCTTAAAGATATGAGTATTTCAACAAATAACTTAGGGGGGGTACAGTTAATGCGCTAGTCAGGATGCCCAACGGTATTAGCTATGCCATAACGTCTAGTCTATGTGCATAATCCAACTTAAGCACGACTATGACTATACTTATAATTCAATGACAAAATATTTCAAAATAAATTATCTAAGAAAATAGAATAAACAATAAAATCCTTTAAAATTTTAGGGAATTACAGCTCACCAGTGCATTGTTATAATGTGATGACCCCTCCTCCACAGGTACTAGAGAAGGCTCGGGTGCATGTCTGAACAAAGGCTTTTGAGTTGCTGTTATTTTCTTTCAAGTTACTTTCAATAAAGATGCACAAAGTATTGTGGAGCTTTCAAAGATTGTTACTTAGATTTTAAAGTACTAAAGGAGCATGATGTATGGAATGAGAAGTTATTTCATGGCAGTCTATCAGTTGTATTTCTTTTCAGGAATCAATATAGCCGGAAAGGTATTTCAAATAGTACCGAGAAAAGTTGTATTTTTGGCTACAATTATCAATAAAATGAATATGATTTCTTCCTATTCTGTGTACTCATTGTCTCCACAAATGTGGCTTATTTCAAATGTTTTGAAGCGACACAAAAGTGCACGTCCTCCCCTTGTACAAGTCCAACTCTATGCTTGTACGGCATCACGCCTTAGCAAGGACGAATGATTATGCGTGAATCCAAGCGAAGCGAATGATTCCCCTAATCGGGGCATGACAAGTTGGTATCAGAGCACGATTTCAATTCCTCGAATTTTGAAAATGTTTTCAAATGGAACTCTTGATGCAAATTTTCTCGGTTGATGGTGTCGATAGCGCTGGCATAAAATAATGTTCCATACAATAAGCCCATAAATATTTTATGACTGCTCATGGAATTATTTTTGTTGACCAAGGTTGACGGCTCAAAGACAACCTCATCGTCTGACCCAATAGAGAATGATGAAACTAATGGAGGCTCAGAGGAAGCAGAATGAGGCTCAACATCGCGAGCTTCAGGAGCAACTCCAATACCAGTTCCAAGAGCAACTGGATACTCAACAGAAACAAGTGGACAATCTGACTCAGATTGTCACCAAGCTGACGGTCGATCAAAATGTTTTTGCAGCGGCCGCAGTGACCGAAATGGTTATAGTTCTGGCGGAGAAGCCCGAAATGGCGACACAAAAGAGGTCAAGCTTTAAGTTCTCAGACTTTAAGAGTTGTAACCCGCCTAAGTTCAACGAAAGGACGGAACTAGATAAGATAATGGATTTCTTGAATACATTGGAGGGCTACTTTCGGATGTTAGACATACAGGAAAGTAAGAGGGTGGAGTGTACCGTTGTACAACTTTGTCTCAAGGCCTAGGAATGGTGGACTTCGCAGAGACTGGCACTTTACGGTAATAGTCCGGATATGAAGATATCATGGAAGACCTTTAAACAGGCCTTTATTGCCCAATTCATTCCACCAGCTATTCGTCGACAGAAAGAGAAGGAGTTCATAGCACTCCAGCATGGTAGTATGTCATCGGATGACTACGAGACCGAATTTTTGAAAAGAGTCGCATTCGCTGGATACATGGTACAGAATGACGACACCAAGCAGGAAAGTATTTATCCTACAGCACGATATTCTAAGTCGGAAGTATATACCTTACAGGGAGGCTTACAAAACAGCTCTCGAGATGGAGAGATTTCATCTGCCAGTTAGTCGCGGCAACACAGGGCAGTCAAGGCAACAATAATCAGAAACAACCTTAGTCTGCGGAAAGAAATGACGCACCTAACATCATAATGCAGGTGACAATAGAGGGCCTTAGTAACAGTTACCACATTGTAATAAATACAACTGATTTGGACACCGAGGAGATAAGTGTCGTACGGGATGTTTCAAATACGGAGATATGAGCCATAAGGCAGTCGATTGCAAAAGAAGAGAAGGGAATCAGTGTCATTCTTATGGGTAAAATAATAATCAGTATCATGGGGAATATAATAATCAGAACCGGGGCCAACATAACAATCATATTCGTGGCCAAGTGCTACTAGCTTTACCAGCTCCAACTGGGAATGCACCGAATCAGCAACAAGGTGCATAAGGAAGGGTTTATGTCTTGACTCAGGCAGAGGCACAGGCCACAGAAAATGTTATAACACGTATGTTGCTGTACAAAAGCATACCTGCTCGGGTGCTATTTGATTCTGGTGCTACTCATTGCTTTATATCGTATGATTTTACAATGGAAAACAAATTTTGTATGACTCTACTAAAGTTGGCTCTGTGTATTAGTACTCCTTCGGCAGTAGATTTGCCTGCAACTCTAATTTGCAGGGACGGTTACATCAATATTGGAGGCAAAACTTTATCCCTGGACGCTATTGTACTCGACATCAAAGAGTACGACATCATCTTAGAAATGGACTAGCTCATCGCCTGTCATGCAACAATCGACTGTGCGGAGAAGAGATTTGTGTTTTGCCTACCCAAAGAAACGGATTTCTCTTACTCGTGTGGCTCAACATCCAAAGGAACAATGGTGATATCGACAGTTACAGGTAGGCACATATTATATTCGTGGCGTGAAGGGTACATCGCTTCTATTCGGGACACTCGGATGAAGGGCGCAGACTCGGATCAAACTGAAGTCATGGCAGATTACCCCGATGTGTTCCCAAACGAGATACCTGGAATGCCGTCGGACAGAGAAATTGAATTCACAAATGATACATTTTCGGATACTCGCTCGATATCCAAGGTGCCATACAGAATAGCTCCGGCAGAACTAAAAGAGTTAAAAGTGCAGCTACATGAGTTACTGGACCATGGATACATTCGCCCAAGTATATCACCGTGGGGAGCTCCGGTATTATTTGTAAAGAAGAAAGACGGGACGATGTGGCTGTGTATCGATTACCGAGAGCTCAACAAGGCAACTGTCAGGAACAAGTATCCCTTGCCAAGGATAGATGATCTGTTCGATCAGTTATAGGGCACGATCGTGTTTTCTAAGATTAATCTTGGTTCAGGATACCACCAGTTAAAGATCAGACCCGAGGATGTTCATAAGTCAGCGTTTCGTATAAGATACGGACACTATGAGTTTTTGGTCATGCCTTTTGGTTCGACTAATGCTCCAGCAGCCTTTGTGGATCTAATAAATAGAGTATTCCGACCATTCTTGGATAAGTTCGTCGATGTATTCATTAACGACATCTTGATCTACTCGAAAGACATGAAGACTCATATTAAGCATTTGAAAACGATACTTCAGACGCTTCGACAAAATCAACTCTATACAAAACTGAGCAACTGTTAATTTTGGATGAATAGCGTGTCGTTTTTAGGACATGTTATATCGGCAGAAGGTGTTGTCGTTGACCCAAAGAAGATAGAGGAAGTGGTAGACTGGAAACAACCTACATCATCTAGTGAGATACGGAGTTTCCTTGGTTTAGCCGGGTACTACCGCAGGTTTGTGAAAGACTTTTTAAGAATCGTTTTGCCTCTGACTCGCCTCGCTCAGAAGGGGGTCGTATTTAAGTGGACTGACGCCTGTGAGAATAGTTTCCAAGAATTAAAGCAATGACTCATCATGGCTCCAATTCTTGCTCTTCCAGAGGGCTCGGAAGGATTTCAGATTTACAGCGATGCGTCAAAACTTGGTTTAGGATGTGTTCTCATGTAACGTGGGAAGACAATATCCTATGCGTCGAGACAACTCAAGCAGCATGAGAAGAATTACCCAACTTATGACTTAGAACTGGCAGCGATTGTATTCGTGGTGAAATTATGGCGATACTATTTCTATGGTGTGTCCTGCAAGATCTTTACGGACCACAAAAGCCTGAAATACATATTCACACAAAAAGAATTGAATTTGAGGCAACAACGTTGTTTGGAATTGATCAAGGATTATGACTTGACGATTTCTTATACGTCTGGTAAAGGGAACGTGGTAGCTGATGCCTTGAGTCAGAAATTCGTCAAGGCACTGTCAGTGGCAAAGGAGGTACTATGAGATTTGGAAGAAATAGGAATTGAATTCAGAGTCCGTACACAGAATATACAGTTGGCTCAATTGCAGCTTGAACCACGGAAGGATTAAGACTGCTCATAAGGACGATCCGTTTCTGTAGAAGATACGCGAGTTGATTCTAGCAGGAAATGTGACCAATTTTGCGGTAGAAGATGACACTATTCGTGTCAAGGAAAGATTGTGCGTTCCTAAGGATGAGGAACTTAGGAAGAAAATACTGACCAGGCTCATTTTGGAAGTATTTCTTGCATCCGGGAAGCACTAAAATATATAAGGATCTGCGCACAACATTTTGGTGGCATGGCATTAAGAAGGATGTGGATTTATTTGTGTCACAATGCTTAGCTTCTCAGCATGTAAAGGCCGAACACCAACGGCCAGGCGGAGAACTTCAAAATATTGCTATCTCGCAGTGGAAGTAGGATAATATCAATATGGGTTTCATAGTGGGCTTACCGAAAACTCAAAAAGGAATAATATGATTTTGGTCATCGTGTATAGATTGAACAAGTTGGCTCATTCCATTGCAAAAAATGTGACATGGAGCGTTGAATGGTTGGCTCAGATCTACATGAATAAAATTGTCCGATTAAAGGGGTGCCAGCTTCTATAGTGTCAGATAGAGATGCGCGGTTCTTGTCGTAATTTTGGATAAGTTTGCAATCAGCATTAGGCACAAAGTTGAATTTTGGTTTGGCATAATATCCATAGACTGATGGATAGACAAAAAAAGTAAATCAGATCCTTGAAGATATGTTGAGATTGTGCGTGCTCAATTCGAAGACAAACTGGGACGCATATCTCGTATTGGCAGAATTTGCCTATAACAATAGTTATCAAGCAAGTATTCAGATGGCCCCATATGAGGCACTATATGGACAAAAATGTCAGTCACTGATATGCTGGGGCGAAGTCGGTGAAAGGCAAGTGCTTGGACCAGAACTTGTGGAATAGGCCGTTGAAAAGGTTCATTTGATTCAAGAAAGGCTCAAAGTTGGTCAAAGTCGGCAGAAAAGCTATACGGATGTACATCGGCAACCCTTGGAATTTATTGTAGGCGACCATGTCTTCTTGAAGTTCATACCCATGCGAGGTGTGATATGGTTTGGGATGAAAGAAAAGTTGAGCCCAAGATTCATTGGACCTTTCGAGATCCTTAAGAAGGTAGCCTCAGTGGTTTATCAAATTGCACTTCCACCGGCTCTGGCTGATGTACACGATGTCTTCCATGTGTCTCAACTACGAAAGTACATGCATGATCCAAGCCGTATAGTGAACTTCGATCAGTTGCAGCTGAGCGCTGACCTATCCTACACTGAAGAGCCTGTCCAGAATTTGGACAGAAAGGAGAAAGTTTTGCGGAATCGGACAGTGTCTTTAGTCAACGTGCTATCGAATAACCATGTTGTCAAAGAGTCGACATGGGAACTGGAAGAGGAGATGAGGGTGAAATACTCCTCATTGTTTTATAATTTTGAGGTAGGACTTTTGTTTTAAGTTTCGAGGACGAAACTTTTTCTCAGTGGTATATTATGTAGTGCCCCGCTCCTAGCGGTTCACTATGTAAGGCTTGTGGCTTGATCAACTCGGTCAGAACCGAGTATTGGGTAAACTTACCGTCGGCATCGAATCGATTACGGAGAAATACATAAGAACCTTTCCAACTAATGGATTGGTTTCTCTTGAAATGTATCCAAGAGTTTTCTCTGGATGTTTTGTTGTTGGTTTTGTTGCTTGGTTTTGATGGATGCTTTTTTTAATGGTTTTGGATAATTTGATTTTTGCCTGTTTCAATCAATTTTTATAGCATTCATTCTTGAGAATTCTGAGAGAAGGGAACATAACGAGACGGAGTATTAACCAAACTTTTGGTGCCATTGCAGACGGACGCGTGACGGGAAGCTAAACGCACAAGTGTTCCTCTCCCTCTCGGCAATTCTCTAAGTGGTGAGTGTGGATCTCTGTGATGGTTATTAAGACTTCGGATGATGCCCAAGGGACTTTCCTACTGCTAGCTCGCCTTTTCCGCCTGAAACTAAGAAAGAATCGTTCTAATCGGCTGAGATTGAACCCATCTCCTTGAATCGATTTCCACTCCTTAATGCCAACTAAATAAACTATCTTGCAACATCCGTTGATCGATAACTTGATGCTAATGCCACAAGTCAATACCACTAAGAAGCTAGAGAATGAATATTGAGTGAATCGATTACATTGTTAATAACAATGAATGATGTTGTCCCTATGAATATTGAAATGATGCTTGTCCCTTTTAAACATTGAAATGCTACGATGAAACGAACATTGAATGAGATGAATTGATGCCTGAGATGATGGAATATGAAATACTGAGAAATGAACATACTGTCTCCTTACTTATAATATTATATCATGCAACTATGCTTAACGAGTCAGACACGTATTCGCATGGTCATGGACAACTTGTATACAAGGTACTGTTTCCTCGGACGGTACCCGCGGTGGCAGGACCGATTCGGTCTAGGAGGAAACCCATCATGCTTTGGTGGCACGAGGTATCGGGACATTCATTCGGGCTCGCAACCCGGTGACTAGCGTGTCGCATACCCTTCAAAGTTCTATATGGCAAGTCCGAAATGGTGTACTAATACCAATGGTCATGTTGTAAGGATGCAAGCTAATGATTATTTTGTGCAGGGCAGTAAGTATTATTATTATCCTGTATCTTTTGCAGGAAGCTGGATTCGGCCAATGGTAAAATAAATAGTTGTTTCGTATAATATCATGTTGCCTCAAATGTGAATAACTCTGAATTTTGCCTGTCTTAACAAATCTCATGATTTAAAATGCTTGTCATTACATATAAATGTCAATTTAGCTGAGTAGGCCAACGAGGTTTACCAGTACATTGTTATAATGTGCTGACCCCTCCTCCACAGGGACTGGAGAAGGCTCGGACGCATGTATGTACTAAGGCATTTGAGTTGCTGCTATTTCCTTCCAAGTTACTTTCAATAAAGACGCACAAAGTATTGCGGAGCTTTCAAAGATTGTTACTTAGATTTCAAAGTACTAAAGGGGCATGATGTATAGAACGAGAAGATATTTTATGGCAGCCTATCAGTTGTATTTTTTTTCAGGAATCAATATAGCCAAAAAGGCATTTCAAATAGTACCGAGAAAAGTTGTATTTTTTGCTACAATTATCAATAAAATGAATATGATTTCTTCCTATTCTGCGTACTTATTATCTCTACAAATGTGGCTTATTTCAAATGTTTTGAAATGAAACAAAAGTGTACGTTCTTGCCTTGTACAAGTGCAACTCCAAGCTTGTACGGCAACACGTCTTAGCGAGGACGAATGATTCGGCGTGAATCCAAGCGAAGCGAACGATTCCCCGAATCGGGGCGTGACAGTTGTGGCACGTGCTGGGTTAGAGCTAGGATTTCTAGGATTTTTTGTGCTATATGTATATATATATATTTTTTTTTTTGTGATATATATATATATATATATATATATATATATATATATATATATTCTTTTTTTTTTGTGATATATATATATATATATATATATATATATATATATATATATACACACACATACATGCGAAACACAGAGGCTTCCTGTCGAACCCGCACAGGTACTGTTACCCCGCAGGGGAACAGTAACCCCCCCCCCCCCTTTTTTTGAATAACTATATAATAATATCTTAATAATTTAAAAATATTTATTAAAAATGCTAAAAATTTCACAATAATTTCTATAATATTTTGTATATTAATTTGTACAATTACTTACTTATAAACATAAAGAAACATTTGTCACTAATATTCATTAAATACATAAAATCTCTAAATTTTTCAATATAACTTTATAAAATTTTCTATAGGCTAATATAAATCCACAAAACTAAACTAAATTGTTCTTGTACATATTTCTCTCATTTGCATGTCATGTATAAGATATTTACTATATGTAACACTTAACATGATGACTTTAAACTCAATTAACCATATACTCATTCTTCTAAATAAATTTAAAATAATGATAATAGAAAAATTCATAATATTAGAAAAATATTAAAATTTTATTTTGGAAATCTGAGGAGTTTTACATCCTACCAACTTATAAAAATTTTGTCCTCGAAATTAAAATAAATCTAGTATCAAGGAACAATGGGATTAATACGAAGGAGGGTAAGTACGTCAAATTGTATCAGCACGATAGGAGGAGATAATTATAAAGGAATCTGAATTAACGCCATGTCCTACATGATAGGGTACTCTTAGCTCAAGGACCTAAACTTCTATAAATTGGTTAATCGTGAAAATTACAGCTACAAGACTTCTCAAGAGGACAATTTCTAGAAAGAAGCACGAGAGTATTGGACACTTCTGACCGCAGTCACAGATACTGAGGGAGCCTCTATACTGCTATGGCATTCTTGGTTAATAATCTATAGGAGAATTATTATCGTTTAACATTGTTCCTATAGGGGTCATACTTCAACAACATAGTAAGCATCTCTTGTTCGGATATAACTAAAACATGTCGGTTCAAAACGATTTCGTTCTTCACCTAACTAAGAGATGACATTAAAGAAATTAGAAAAAAAGGATTCATGGGCCAAGGGGTGAGGTCCATACTAAGTGCAGAAACCTTGATATAGAATAAGATTAGCTAAGTGTTTGGGATCATTAAGTCATAGTGTCTAGTGTGTGCGGGTTGGTGTTTGGTGTTGTGTAGGCAACATGTGCTTGCTTGGGTGGAATACATATGTCATAGATGTAATGCGTCTTGCATGGATCATGGTTACTCAGTTTATTTTGAGGGAATGGGTCAATATTGCATGGTAAAATCAAAAATAGAACGAAAATGGATCTTTATGGTTTGTTCTAAGGGAAAATGTGTCATAAATGTGGTATAATTGAAATGGAGTACAGGAAGGTGTGTTCGTGTGGGATATATATGTCATGTGGGTAGCTTACTAGGCTAGTTCATAAGTGTGAAATTTGTTGGAAGAGAACGGCTAGTACTGTGCTCTAAATATCAAATTCACGATAGGGGTTATCGGATGATATGGATATAAATGGATGTTATGAGCCACTGATTTATTAGCTAAATTGGAACCAATCTATCACAATTATTTGCTAATTCAAAGAAACCCTATGTTTCTTAGAGAGGCTTTGTAAAACCACTAAATTTCTACTATGATTTTTTAAAATAAATGTGGTAATTATTTTACACTTCGTCGCGTATAAAGTTCGCATTCTCGTAAATGTGTGTCGCGTGCGAATTTGCATTTTCGTATTGCTCGACGAGTGCGAATATATGCGAGGTACATATTTTTAGAAAATATTTTATATAGAAATATAGCTTTCAAATAATAGGTGGTAAATGTTTTATTTATTTTATTGCTAAAACGTTACACAGAGCATCACATTGAGAAATTTCTAAAACTTATTTATTATTAGAAGTCTATTTTATTTATTGGTAATTTAGGAAGTAAGTTTTCTATATTATTCTAGATTTATGAGTGATACATGAATTTAAGTCATATAATTATTATGATTGTTTGAAAATAATTATTAATATATTATATTTTATTATTTGGAAAAAGATATTTAGTTTTATTTATTTAAATTACGATAAGTTAATTTGAAAAAGATTTGATTCCAATCTTTAAATTTGAATTATCTATATTGGATTTGGATCGGATCAAATTGCTTTTAGATCGATTTGAATTAAATAATGGAATATCTAAGGGGAATTTAAACTCTCCCTATCCTTATCCAAGTAGAGCTTCCACCTCCTATAAAAGGAGAGGCCCCTTGTTCTCTTTTTTCCATAATTTTTGCCATCCAAATTTCTCCAACCTAAGACATCATGCATCGTGTCTGTGTTCGTGTCCATCCACTATATTCTTTATACAAATACATGGTTCTCCATCCTGTGTCCGACATTCCGGACACCTCCGTATCAGCAGACCCCAGCCACTTCCCTGTCACCGCACCACCACCACTCTCCTTCTTCCTGTCGTTTTCGTCGTCGCCACCAATAGCAACACACCGCCACCAACCCCAAGACTGTCACCACTCCGGCCCCGGCATCCTATCGATCACCTCCACCATCACCACCTCCTCCAGTCCTCTGTCCCGACAATACCACTACCTACGAACCATCCGATCACAACGCCTCCACCATCATCAACCCGAATCACCCACCAAACCCCCATCGCCACCACCACTACCGACCTCCTAGATTCTTTACCACCCGCACCCATGCCATTGCCACTAGCAACACAATCCATCACCACTACACCACCACCACCGCAGCCATCGCCAGACCGACACCACCGCCACCCAAAATTTTTAAACCCCTAAAAATTATCGCCACCATAAAAAGCAAGAGAAAATACCACCACCATCACCATTACCTCCGGTTGCCGTCGACCACCGATCCCCACGACAGCCTGCTGAGCGGAGCGTCGTCGATCTCCCCAAATCTGAGCGCGTCTCCGCACTCTGTCGCGACCGCCTGTCGAAACCGGCGTCGAGACCCTTCATCGACGCTCCTCCCTCCTCTCGTGTGCCGCCACAAATGGCCATGCCAAGCCTTCGTGCAGCAGTGTGCTGGTCTTCTCCGACGAGCTCCGTCGTACCGTGAGCCGACCAGCCTCCCCCGGCGTCTTCTCCAGCCGGCGCCTCCGCCGAGCGCCCAGCCCCGGTGAGCCGCGGTCGTCGATGAGCCGCTGGCGCGTTCCCCGCTGAGCCCTCGCAGCGCCTCCACCGGCGCGCGCCACTCGGTGAGAACCCGACCTCCTTCTCTCCCTCTTTCTTGCTCATTCGATTCTCTTTTCACCCAAATTTTTCTCTTTATTCCCCATTTTACAGGGAGCAGCATGTGTTCACATGTTGCTTATTTGTTTCCTTTTTATTATGGTTGATTGTTTTGTTAACATTTTATGGGTTTTTTGTGTGTGTTTGGGTTCTCTCTCCCTCTCGAGAGAAGAGACAACACACTGCAGTCATTATTACTATTAGTTATTATTATTATTATTACCAGTAGATATTATTATGGTATTACATTGTAAAATTTGTATAGATACATATTATTTTAATTATTTCTATGAAATACAAGAACTTGTAATATATAATATTAGCAATATTACTTTTAGCTTTATCATGATACTTATATTGATATTGTGGTTATCAAAATATTATTATTCTCTAAATTAAATCATATTAACATGGTCTTAAAATATGTTTTTAACCTACATATATTAACCTACAAATATATATATATATATATATATATATATATATATATATATATATATATATATATATATATATATATATATATATATATATATATATATATATATTTATATATTTATATATATATATATATATATATATATATTTATATATATATATATATATATATATATATATATATATATAGTCCTAATTACCTTGCTAGATTTTAACTTTTTACAAATATTTTATATATACAAAAAGTTCCTAGTCTTTTCAAGTAATTATTTTTGGACTAATAAAAATATAGCTTCTACCTAAATCTTACTTTTGCAAACTTAAAGTTTCGCCTAGAAACAATTTTTATATTTTTCAAGTATTTATCTAAAACATATTTTAAACTAATAATATAATAGTATAAATACCTTTCTAAAATAGTATAAGTATTTTATCCTCCAAATCCCATCGACTATCCGTTTCTTGATCAGGGCTAATCATATTCTCTCCTCTTCTGAAACTGGACTACCCTATGTCGACCCTAACTAATCTGACCATTTTGTATCCGATGGAACAGCTTATGCCATCATCGGAGGTCGTCTGGCGTAGTTGTACACTGAAGCCATGTTCTGTTACACCTTGATGATTGTACCTACCAGGCGTCACATCAGGCAAGATATCTTGCCATTATTTACTGTTTATATTCAGTCTGTATTTCTTTATTATTGCATATCATGTTCATTTATTTCCAGTCCTTCCAGCTGTACTATTATTACAGTTCCTAATTTACTGCCTGCTCAGTGATATAGCTTTACTTTACTTATTATCCTTTGATTACTTATGGACCTAGAGTTAAGGGACTATCATTTGTAGTGTATTGCATAAACCTTGACACCGTTGTATCATGAGATATATGTGAGATGAGTAGCATGTAGAAGTACTTGCGTGTTGACTGATCACCCGTGCGCATGCGTTAGGTCTAACTGCTAATAGAGGCATGTTAGAAGACTTAGCAGTTGGTAGCGGTACATGATCGCGGATGCGACTTGATAGGTACATTGGGTGGGGAGAATATTTCCTTGTCGTATGGGCTTCTATTACATATTCTCTTGTAACCCGGAAGCTCCACTGGAGATACGGGTATAATTACCCCCTCAGGTTGGCCACTGTCGTTTTTGAATGTCATGCGCCTTGGTCACTGGTACCCAAGTGGAGACTATACCATATCCTATTTATAGCCAGGGTTCATACGACGAAAGGTTTGTTCTCAACTGCATGTTTACTTTAGCATGGTTAGGTTACCTAATTGAGGTATTGTCACTTACTTTTATTTGTGGCATATTTTATATTCAGTATTTATATGGCATGTTGTTTATTGTATCTTGTTACGTCCCTCTGAGGACCTGGTGAATTCTTCAGGTGTGCCTTTTGTGGTTTTCGTAGGTGCTCTAGCCAAGGCCATATTTTACTCTCTTCCTCCGAGGTGATTGCACTTGGATCGTCTTCGCATCGTTCAACAAATTTATTTGTTATGTATTTCTTTTTTTAGTTGGTAGTGGATTTATCTCCGCACAACGATTTATAAATGAAAATTCATGAGTTGATTTATAAACTCTTCCTTCTTTATTTGTGGATGAGATTAGTGTCGTGGTTTACTACATTTTACAACTTATGTATACGTACGATGGTTCCATATATTGGAGTTTACTTCGTATATATGCAGCTAGCATATCGACGTACTTAGTCCTAAGTATTTTGGGACTGGGACGTTACATATTTTTGTGGTGGACCATGCAGGTCAAGTTTATCACTACGGTTACATTACTGTACCGATGTGAGCCTGCTTATATAGGATTAGAATCTAGGAATCTCATCCACATACTTGACCACCTTCCTTGATTCTAGGTTTCGAACTCTAGTTACCATCCTTGATTTGTATCCTGCTTGAACTCTTTCAACTGTGAATTCTTATTTCTCGTGCTTAGTGATAGTTAGGAAGATGACTACACTATTATATGCTCATAGGTCAAACACATGGCTAGAATGATTACATTGACAATTATTATGCATTTGGGGCCTTATTTGAGTTATAAAGACATTTTTCCTAAAAGTATGATCTTAAGGATTAGTTAAATCTAAGCTGGGTAGTAGAGATGGAGATAAATTTCATTTTTGATACTACTAGAGGATCGATAGATTCTATGAAGGATTGAGAAAACAAATTTTGATTTTTGATTTTTGAAATTTGGAAATAGTTATGATTTATTGAGATATGAAATCGATTTGAGAAATATCTTAAAGTTTTAAATTGTGACGCATGATTTACGGTTAAGTTTAAATTAGATTGTAATATGCTAAAGTTTATCTCGAGGTTTATTAAAGAGTTTAGAATTATAAGTTACGAGTTCGTAGACGAATAGAGAATGTGGAAGTTAGTTTGAAAAAAAAGAGCTTAAGGTTTTAAATTGAGTCGTACGATTTATGGTTTATAAGTTTATTAAGTTTTGAGTTTGAAGGGATGATAGTAAAATTTTGGTTTAAAGTATTTTGGAAGATGTGAAATCGACTATGAAGGAAAAATTCAAATTTCAAGTTGTGCCCTATGATTTATGATTTATAAATTTACTTAGATTTTGAGTTTAAAAGTTTCGATTATGGATATAAAAAAAACTTGGTAAAAGTGTGTGTGTGTGTGTATATATATATATATATATATATATATATATATATATATATATATATATATATATATATATATATATATATATATATATGATTGGGGATATACTAAGATTCATCTCTTAAGATTGATTAAAGGAATTTGAAATGTCAAGTCATGATTAAGTTGGATAGCTTAGAATGAAAAATTTATGGGAGATTATTTATAAGTATTTTATTAAACTTTTGTGGAAGCACGAGTTTAAAAATTTTAATGGTAGGCAACCAAGATAGCCCTAATGAGATAAAAGTACCCACACTAGTTTATATACTAAGTTTAATATATATATATATATATATATATATATATATATATATATATATATATATATATATATATATATATATATATCTATATATATATATATATATATATGATTGGGGATATACTAAGATTCATCTCTTAAGATTGATTAAAGGATTTTGAAATGTCAAGTCATGATTAAGTTGGACAGCTTAGAATAAAAAATAAATTATGGGAGATTATTTATAAGTATTTTATTAAACTTTTGTGGAAGCACGAGTTTAAAAATTTTAATGGTAGGCAACCAAGATAGCCCTAATGAGATAGAAGTACCCACACTATTTGCCATGATAGTTGTATATACCCAAGTGTAGTTAGTCGCCTACTAAACCATGTGATCATATTTCAATCTTGACTTACTCGACCTTCCCATAAATCTAGATCTTCTATCGTAACCTTCTAATCATTTCCAAATTTTAAATGATTAGATCATTCCTTGGTTATACCCCATCTAAGAGACTATTTTCTCTCTAGAAACTGTGTCTCTAACTTATTTTACCTTGATCTACGTGATTTCCTAAATTATCTTTATTTCGTGCTTTATCTTTTTTTATTCTGGTGCATTAATTAGTAGCTCATGAAAGCCCACTCTCTATTTTGATCATTTGGTGTCCCCTATAGTAACTTTGATATATGGACACAACACTAGACTTTTCCTTCCAACAAATATCACATGCAAGACCTAGACAAGCCCACATTTGTGTAGGTATATCATGTCCCACTAAAACACGTCCCCTTGTACTCTATTTTTATCCTACGACTTTCAAGTCAAAAAGGCTAAACTATAACCCTTACCATGATATACCCTCCAACTACAGATATGGACTTAACCTCAACTCAAACCTTTCTACCCAATAAATGAATGTGATCTACTTAATTCCTTAAATGCTTAACTTTGTGTTTATCATAATTGCTTGACCCTTGACCTTTTATTATCTTTATTTGCGTAGACCTATAGCCTCTTTTACTTTTCGTGCGATAATTAGCAACCCTTGCCACGACCATGAAACAAACCATACCTTTCTCCCAAATGGTTGCTTCCATCTTTGATGATCATGACACCTTTCGGCAAATGAGGATTAAATTAGAAAGCCCCATAGTGGGGATTAGTGTTATAGTTAAATGAAATAATTGTACGATTAGAAAGTTGGTGGTGATATTATCTTTTGATGAGATGATATGTTCAAAGGATAGTGTACTTGCTATTTACAAAGAGGTTCGAGATTACTTAAACATTGGAGAGGAATTTTATCGTGATGCTCATGGATAAATTGTACAATAATATATGAGTACAAAATCCATAGTAAGAGGATTTGACTTGACTTTGGAAATTGAATGAGAGTATGAAGAAAAAAATTCTAGGAGTATTATGAATATGAAGCTAAGACGAGTTTCATTCTACCATCATGAATTAGAGATTGTTGAATTCAAATTTCGAGAAAGACATCAATAAATAAATGGTTGAGAATTTTTATTTATGATGACAAAAGAGTCAGTTACGAGGGTATAAGTAAAAGAGGATATATTTTTTTATTAACAAATTAGCTTTCAAACGGACTCTTATTTCGGTACTTCTGAATATATGTTACGTTGATAAATAATTACAAATTTGTAGTAAGAGGATTTGACTTTTACATGGACCTAAATTGATTGAAGGTTTGAAATTTAAATTTTCGAGGAAATTAGTGCTTGAGGATATATATATATATATATATATATATATATATATATATATATATATATATATATATATATATATATGTATATATATATATATATATATATATATGTGTGTGTGTGTGTGTGTGTGTGTGTGTGTGTGTGTGTTTGTGTGTGTGTGTGTGTGTTTATTAGAGAATTCAAAGTTTCGGACTATTTGAAGTTCTATGATGAGATATAAAAATTTAGAATACACCTTTATATCAAATTTCTATAAGCTAAATTTTGAAGGGAACATAAAATGACAAAAAAGGTTTTAAAAGAACGATTTATGTGATATGAGTTTTCATAAATAGATAAAATGAAATATAATATTGAAGGATTGAGGAAGTTATTATCTGACCATGAGGTTGCCTTTTAAGGTTAAACATTAGGATTTATTGAGCTTAGTCATTGATCGGTTAGCATACACATGATCATATTCTAAAACAAAACCTTCAAATTTTCTTTTTCTAATCATTCGAATGGCATATTGTCGTTGAAATGTCATTCACCTTCTCGTCAAACATTTTGATTGCCTTCTCACCCAATATAGATCTAGTACGACTATTCGAATCAACTCTCGTACCATCTTCACCCTACCTATCCTAATTATTCCTAAATTTTGATGACGAAATTCTTTTAAGCTTGGTAGGTTGTAGAACCCCTAAATTTCTACTATGATTTTTTAAAAAAAAATTGGTAATTATTTTGTACTTTGTCGCATACAAAGTTCACATTCTTGTAAATGTGCGTCGCGTACAAAGTTCACATTCTCGTAAATGTGTGTCGCGTACGAATTTGCATTTTCGTATTGCTCAACGAGTGCGAATATGTACGAGGTACATATTTTAGAAAATATTTTATATTGAAATATAGCTTTCAAATAATAGATGGTAAATGTTTTATTTATTTTATTGCTAAAAAGTTACACAAAGCATCACATTGAGAAATTTCCAAAACTTATTTATTATTGGAAGTCTATTTTAATTATTGGTAATTTAGGAAGTAAGTTTTCTATATTATTCAAGATTTATGAGTGATACATGAATTTAAGTCAAATAATTATTATGATTTTTTGAATTTAATTATTAATATTATATTTTATTTTTTGGAAAAAATATTTAGTTTTATTTATTTAATTTACGATAAGTTAATTTGAAAAAGATTTGATTCCAATAGATCTTTAAATTTGAATTATCTATATTGGATGTGGATCAGATCAAATTGCTTTTAGATCGATTTGAATTAAATAGTGGAATATCCAAAGGGAATTTAAACTCTACCTATCCTTATCCATGTAGGGCTTCCACCTCCAATAAAAGGAGAGGCCCCTCGTTCTCTTTTCTCCATAATTTTCACCACCAAAATTTCTCCAACCCAAGACATCATGCATCGTGTCTGTGTTCGTGTCCATCCAATATATTCTTTATCAAAATACATGGTTCTCCATCCCGTGTCCGACATTCCGGACACCTCCTTATCTGAAGACCCCAGCCACTACCTTTTCACCACACCACCGCCACTCTCCTTCTTCCTGTCGTTTCCGTCGCCGCCACCAATGGCAACACACCAATGCCACCCCCAGGAATGTCACCACTCCGGCCCCGGCATCCTACCGATCACCTCTGCCATCACCACCTCCTCCAGTCCACTGCCCCGACAATACCACTGCCTGCGAACCATCCGATCATAATGCCTCCACCATCATCAACCCGAATCACCCACTGAACCCCTATCGCCACCACCACCACCGACCTCCTAGATTCTTCACCACCCGTACCCACGCTATTGCCACCAAAAAGACAATCCATTACTACTGCACCTGTAACGCCCCAGTCCCATAATACGTAGGACTAAGTATATACGTCAGCATGCCAGCTGCACGTATACGAGGAATACACCAATATGTGGTATCCTCGTATTTGTATATAAGCTGTAAGTAATGATATATGATAAGCCACAATATAATAACTAAATCTCATCCACAGCTCAACACAGAATGAATAAATATGTCTCAATGATCATAAAAGAAGTCAAAAGATAGCCGGACGGACATTCCCACTCCAAACAGCTATGAAAAATAGTCTCAACTAAACGGAGTCCAACCACCTTAAACAGCAAGAAAGATGATAAAAAGATGCCCAATACATGGTCTCAGATAATAAAGAATAAAAACTAAGTATGAGCAGGAGATGCCTCATTATCGATGTATGAAGGATCCAACGCTGCACCGTACTCCTCGGGATAGTCATGCTCGTCTAATCCTGGAGAGATCACCAGGTCCTCAGAGGGACGTAACAAGATACAGAAAATATGCCCAAATAACTGAATGTGTTAAATATGCAACTATGACTCTACAGGATCTCCTAACCATCTATGTGAGATGTACTTTGAGGACAATGTTCTACGCAGAGGTTATAGGATCAGCAGAGTAATAAAGAATGGCAGTAAGTAGCGCTCATCCGAGTCGCTATCGGCCAGGGGCGGGGCAGAAAGTAGCGCTCATACGAGTCACTATCGGCCCACAAAGTTTGTAAAAATAAATGTAGCCCCTACGCTAGTAGTTGTTCCCTCCCCCCAATGCTCATGTCCAAGATGTATCCACAGCCTGTCCAGTTGGCAACTGCTAAGGCTTCTAACTCAACACACTAGTAGCAATTACCTCCTATCCGTCGCACGACCCATACATATCGATGGCCAGTCGAATACGCAGGTCCGTGTCCCATATGAACTCACTCATCCCGTGATACACATGTGTTAAGGCCATAGGAGATATGAAAATATCCCACACTCATAAGGTGGTCGTCTAACTCTAGGTCGATATGCATAATAATATATAAAAATAACGAAAACGACTAAATCTAGTCGTCCGTACCCAAGTGTGACTTGGACGCCTAATATAAACAAAATAAAAAACAAGAGAAAGAAATATGCAATAATAAAATATACTGAAAATAAATGAGCACAATCAAAATCTATGGCAAGGTATACTTGTCTGCGGTACGAGGAGGGCAAATCCAAATATCGCAAGCGTCAACACAAAACTCACAAATTACAGATGCCTCCGGATACTTAAAAAACATTAAAAAAATTTCGGTGAAAAAGATATATCTAGGAAATACCTGTCCAAAAGTCTAATACTGGAACAGGGGCAAAATCATAATTTTGGGTCAAAACGATATCCGCAGTTGGACCCGCTTCGCACCAAAATGCATGCCAAAGTCTATGGTCTCTAAAGTCATCAAACAATATGTCTACGGATTCAGTTTGATGAAAGGAACTCAATGGTATGTCCAATTTTGGATTCCGATGAGCCAGGCACAAAATCGCGCGTTGGATCGGGTCACGGGCCTACCAATTTTGGCGTTCCGATCAACCTTCTCAGAATCGGTCCAAACTTGGTATGCATGACCAACATTTTGATTCGGACCTATTGGCGCAAGTTTCGTCTCGATTTGACGAACGTGCACAAAGTTATGGCCAAGTTTGCAAAGCGTCAATACGGAGGTATCTTAACGGATACGCACTGATTTCGTCGCACACACGCAACGAAACTGAGTTCCGTCAGTTCCCACACGTCAACAACATCCATACGCGTCTTTTGATGCATATAGCACGTGACTACGTCGTCCGGTTTGTCGAGGCGCACGTCGTATCGAGAGAATTTCTAAGTTTTATATTTTAAAAAAATTAGTTTTTTGGTCAAACTTTAACATCGATTTAATTCATGCATAGAAATCGAAACACAAATCTGCAAGTTGCATTTTAATCCCAGTTATGTTAACTACAAATGTCTTCAATTAGTTTCTCGATAATTCTAGTATTATGTTCGAAAACTGGCTTCTAAGTTGCGGTTTTGGCATCCTCCTATCACAGTTTTCGAGAAGTTTTTGCTCAAGTTTATGTAAATTTTTCTACACGGTCTAACGGGTAATTTCAAATCTCCCTAGAGGGCTTCGAAGATGGTTATGCGGTCTGTGTCTGTGAGTTGATGGTTCAAAAAATCATCTAGAATTCGAGGAGATACTAGTTTCGATAATGGGGTACCTGTGAGCGGCGAAACAGAGTGTCCCCTATTTCTAGGCGGTCGACCGGCCCCTCCTCGACGATGCGACTGTCGGCGGCAATGCTCAGGTGACCCGGAAGCAGCGCGCGTACGTCAGGTGGCTCCTGGGATCTCGTACGAACGTCGGGGTAGAGTTCTCGATGAGAAGTTATTCGCGTTTAACCCTACTTGACCGATGGAATTTATACCAAGATTTAAATCCTAATTTGGGATCAATCTATTTTATTTTCGGCTTGGATTATGAGTCAAAGTTGTGGAGAATCCCTAAGGGATATAGGGAAATTTTTATAAGATTTTAGGATGAAGATTTGATGCGAATCAAATATTCATATTTTCGTTTCCCTTCCTCTCGGCCGAGAGCCCAGGCTCGAGTTCTCCTTTGGCACTGTAGCAATGCTACAGTATCGGTTTAAATATAAGTTTTTTTAACTACTATATATATATATATATATTTTTTTAACTACTATATATATATATATATATATATATATATATATATATATATATATATATATATATATATATATATATATATATGTATGTATATATTCACAAAAAAATCCTATAAATTGTATATAAGTATCAAAAAAATTTATAACAACTGTAGGCTATATTTAGTAGCAATTAAAATATCATGCAACACAATCATATATATATATATATATATATATATATATATATATATATATATATATATATATATATATATATATATATATATATATATATATATATTATATAAATATATATAAATATATAAATATATATACTATATAAATATATATATATATATATAATATATATATATATATATATATATAATTACATGCATATATATATACCAACTATTTTTTTAATTCTAATTAATATAGCAAAAATAAAATTTTAAAGTACTAAAATAATAAAAAATATTAGGGGTTTACATCCTACCCAACTTGAAAAAACATTCGTTCTCGAAATTAAACTAAGGTCGGGGGATCAATACACTGCAAGGAAAATTATAATAATTTAAGAGCTTAAAATGTAAGACATACCTTCGTCTTCGAACAAATGCGGGTAGCGATTTCGGATGTCGTACTCGCGCTCCCAAGTAGACTCCCCTGACGAGTGATGCTTCCATGCCACGCGAACCAATGGAATAGATTGATTCCGTAACACCTTCACTCGGCGATCGAGGATACCTACTGGTTGCTCTTTGTACGACAAACTCGGTCCAACTGTGATCTCGGAGTGATCAAGCACATGATTGTCGTCCGCCACGTACCTCCTCAACTGAGCTACATGGAATATGTCATGCACTCCCTCTAGCGATAGTGGCAAGGCCAATCTATAGGCAACCTCTCCAATACATCATGCACTCCCTTAGACTCAATTTGCCACGTCCTCCGAATTGAATCGTGCCTCTAGTTGGGGATATCTTCAAGAACACATGGTTGCCCTCTTTGAACTCCAAGGGACGACGACGATTATCTGTCCACTGCTTCTGACGATCCTGCGCTGCTCGTAGGTGGCCCTGAATTTTCTTCACTGTCTCCACTGTGCTCAAGACCAACTCGGGACCCAATAGCTGTCGCTCTCCTATGTCGCTCTAACAAACAGGAGACCGACACTTCCTACCATACAATGCCTCAAACGGAGCCATTTGAATGCTCGCTTGATAGTTATTGTTGTAGGAAAACTCAACAAGATGAAGATGGTCCTTCCATGAACCGCCAAAGTCAAGCATGTACGCTCTCAATATTTCCTCTAGCATCTGAATGGTACGCTCAGACTGGTCGTCTGTCCGTGGATGGTACGCCATGCTAAACTTCAATCGGGTGCCCAAACTCTCTAGCATGCTCCTCCAAAAGTGCAAGGTAAATCTCGAGTTACGGTCCGACATAATACTAACAGGCAAACCGTGTAATCTCACAATCTGCTATATATACATCTCTGTCAATACCTCCGTCGACTGGCCCACTCTGAAAGGTATGAAATGGGCTGACTTTGTAAGTCTATCAATAATCACCCACACTGCATCACGTCCCCTAGGACTCTGAGGAAAACCTGTGACGAAATCCATAGTAATGTGCTCCCACTTCCACTCGGGAATGGATAGCGGCTGTAACAGTCCAGCTGTCCTCTGGTGCTTTGCCTTCGCTTGTTGACATACCAAGCACTTAGCAACGAAATGAGCTATCTCGTGCTTCATTCCGTGCCAATAATACTGTCGTAAGTCGCGGTACATCTTGGTTCCTCCGAGATGAATAGAGTAAGTCGAACTATGAGCCTCTGTCATCAGCTCCTACCGTAGCTCTCCATTAGGAACATAAATATGATCACCATATTGTAATGTCCCATCGGGATGGATCCTCAATCCCGTTTTCTCTCCTGCTTCAGTCCTCTCTCTGAGCCGTCGAAATCTAGCATCAGTAGGCAATGCTGCCTTGATGCGCTCTACCAATGATGATTGCACTTGGAGGTTGGCTAATACGCCATCGACTCCAGGCAATACTACCTTAATACCAAGCTACTGCAAGTCTCTAATCAACTCCTTCTACGTAGTCAAAAGTGAGCCATGGGATTACGGCTTAATGCGTCTGCTACGACATTAGCCTTACCCGGATGATAATGTAGCTCGATCTCGTAATCCTTCATCAACTCCAACCAACGTCGCTGTCGCATATTTAACGCCTTTTGTGTGAATACGTACTTGAGGCTCTTATGATCAGTGTAGATATCAACCTTCTTGCCGTACAAGTAGTGTCTCCATAACTTTAAAGCAAAGATAACCGCTGCGAGCTCCAGGTCGTGGGTCAGATAATCTTTCTCGTGTACCCTCAATTGTCGTGATGTATATGCTACTACATGACCGTGCTGCATCAATACGCATCCTAATCCCTTCCCGGATGCATCACTGTAGATCACAAATCCTCCCGGGCCCGATGGTAGTGTCAAGATCGGTGCTGTGGTCAATCGCTTCTTCAACTCGTCAAAGGCGGCTTGACACTCGTCTGTCCATACAAACTCCTGATCCTTGCAAGTTAATCGAGTCATGGGCTCCATTATTCGAGAGAAATCTTCTATGAACCGTCGGTATTAACCCGCAAGTCCGAGGAAACTTCTCACTTCAGAAGTTGATGTGGGAGCAGGCCATGATTTGACTGATGTGATCTTCTCTGGGTCCACTGATATACCATCATCCGTAACAACATGACCAAGAAATGATACCTCCTTGAGAAAAAAATCACACTTGCTAAGCTTCGTAAAGAGTCTCTCATTCCTCAATACTCCCAAAACTATCTGTAGATGCTGCTCATGCTCCTCTTGACTCTTGGAGTAAATTAATATATCATCTATAAAGACTACTACAAATTTATCCAAGTACTGGTGAAAGATCTTGTCCATTAAATTCATGAAGACAGCGGGAGCATTGGTCAAACCGAAAGGTATGAACAAGAACTCGTAGTGTCCATACCTTGAACGAAAAGTCGTCTTAGCAATGTCTTCCTTCCGAACCTTCAATTGGTGATAGCCTGATCGTAAGTTGATCTTGGAGAATACTTTTGCTCCACTCAATTGATCAAATAGATCATCTATACGCGACAATGGATACTTGTTCTTTACTGTCACTGTATTCAATGCTCTGTAGTCGATCCATATGCACACGGTCCCGTCTTTCTTAGGCACAAAAAGAACAGGTGATTCCTACGGTGACGCACTGGCACGAATAAAGCCCTTCTCTAATAGGTCATCAATCTGCGTCTTCATCTCTACCAACTCTTTGGGCGCTAGTCGATAAACTCTAGATGAAATAGGCTCGGCTTCCGGAATAAGCTCAATAGAAAACTCAAAGTCTCGGTCAGGTGGCAGTCCTGGCAATTCCTCGGAGAATACATCCTCTAACTCGGTGATGATAGGGTGCTGAGGGGTATCCTAAATCATCATGTGAGTCCCCGATGCAGGTGTGTCGCTCCTCAAGGCTTCTTCTTTTGTGAACTCGAACTCCGCATTACTCGGGGGTCTAAAGACGATACTGCCCCTATGGCAGTCAATTAGAGCGAAATGCTGGCTCAACCAGTCCATTCCGAGAACCATATCGAACGTCGGCGTAAAAAATACAAGGAGTCGTGCCTTCATCTCTCTACCATTTACCTCTACAGGACAATCTCTACAAACACCACTAATAGGTACCACTCCTCCTCCAGTGAGGATTCTAATATTTTTAGATAAAGATGACATGGGTATACTGTGTCTAGTGGCAAAGCTAGTGGCTATGAATGAATGGGGGCTCCAGTGTCAAATAATATGATGGCAGGAAATGATGCAACTAAAACCATACCTGCTATGACGTCTACCTCTGGTTTGTCCTCCTCTGTAGTTAGTGCAAAAGCCTTCCCAACTCTTTGGTTGCCCGTCTGTGCCTTAGCCTGCTGAAATTGGGCTGCCTGAGGGGGTAAAGGTGGTCGTGGTGCTCCTGGTCCCGCAATTGCTGGCCTCTGCTGCTGATTTTATGGAGCATTCCTCTGAAAGTGGCAATCTCTGGTCTGGTGCTGGTTCGATCCACAAGCTAAACAGTATCCCAGCCGGTGTCTACAATCTCTCTGAATATGTCCAAATTTGCCACAGTAATGGCAAGTGGCCTTCTCCTGCGTCTGGTATGGCCCTGTCCTCTGTTGTTGCTGATGTGTGGGAGGACGTCTCACTGGCCCGCCGGTAGTGGTCTTAGCTGATCCCATAGTCGATGTAACTCGTCGAGTTGCCTTCTTGCTTATGGCCTCCTGAGTTCTAGCCTCTGCCAGAAACAGCTGCTTGGGAGACCCTCTACTCGGAGCTGGTGTACTTCTGTAACTCTATACTCAAGCCTCTATGAAATCATTTGGCTTTCTCCAGCTCTGTCGTAACCAACCCCGGTGCAAAAAGACTAAACTCAGCATCGTACTCATCAACTGTCATATTTCCCTGCTCCAAGTATAGAAACTGGTCATATAGAGCATCCTTGGCAGTGTCAGAGAAAATTACTATTAAACAGCCTTTTGAATTCCTTCCATGTCTGATCAACTCCTAACCGCCTCTCCTCTGCGGCCCACCAATCATAAGCATTTCTTTCCAGCTGTAACTTCACTGTCGTCATCCATAGATCTGCGGATGACTCTGAAGCCTTCAGGAGATTTTCTGTCTTAACCAGTCAATTGGTGATCCCGATGACGTCTTCAGTGTCCTTGAAGTGTGTAGGATTCATGTTGCGAAACCCTTCGATAGAACCCACAGAGGCTTGTGGTGCTCGGGTCAATGTTGTCTCTAAACTTCTTCTGATAGCCTCGCTCTGCTGCATCTGAGCCTGTACTAAGCTCTGGAGGATCTGCTCTATAGTAGCCCCACCAGCCTGGGGCATGGGCTGCTGTGGGGCATGTATGGTATCTGGGGTATGATCTGTGGGGCATCCTGTGGCCCGTACAGTGGAGGATATGAAGGATATGGAAAGGGATAATGTTGGGGGTATGTGGGTGGATACTGAGGTGGATTCTGCGGAGGATAATGGGGTGGATATGATAGTGGATATGGTGATGGATATGGTGGAGGCTGCTGGGGTGGATAGGATGGTGGGTACTGTGGTGGCTGTTGTGGTGGATATGATGATGGTGGATATTATGGAGGTGGTTGTGGTGGATATGATGATGGTGGATATAGGGGTAAAATTTGTGTAGGAGCTGGGGTGCATAAGGTGGCAGAGGCGGTAGGTACTCCTCTTGAGTAACAGGGTTTCCGGGGTCTGTCTGCCCCACTTGAGGTGCCGGGGCTTGCTGCTGAATAGTGGGGGGTGTCATCACAGGCTACAATCCGGATGGTGCTGGGGTGGTAGGGGACATAGGTGGCTGACTCACGGGTCCTTCTTGAGCAGTGGTGTTCCCGTCAGTAATGGCGAGGGGAGTAGCGCGTCCACTACGAAGATTCATCCTATATTGGCACGAATAATTGAATTGATTAGAGCAAATTCAAACTGGATGTAATCAAGCAATCAAATAGGAAGTTGAGAAGAGGTCAAGGAAGGGATTAATAAGTAGATGAGATTCTATATCCTATTCCTATTTGCAGGCTTATTGGGCACAATCATGTAACCCAACAATATAAATTTGAGGACCTGCATGGGCCACCACAAAAACATGTAACACCCCAGTCCCATAATACGTAGGACTAAGTATGTTAGCATGCCAGCTGCACGTATACGAGGAATACACCAGTATGTGGTATCCTCGTATTTGTACATAAGCTGTAAGTAATGATATATGATAAGCCAAAATATAATAACTAAATCTCATCCATAGCTCAACACAGAATGAATAAATATGTCTCAACGATCATAAAAGAAGTCAAAAGATAGTCGGATGGATATTCCCACTCCAAACAGCTATTAAAAATAGTCTCAACTAAACGGAGTCCAACCACCTCAAACAGCAAGAAAGATGATAAAAAGATGTCCAATACATGGTCTAAGATAATAAAGAATAAAAACTAAGTATGAGCAGGAGATGCCTCGTCACCGATGTATAAAGGATCCAACGCTGCACCGTACTCTTCGGGATAGTCCTGCTCGTCTAATCCTGGAAAGATCACCAGGTCCTCAGAGGGACGTAACAAGATACAGAAAAACATGTCCAAATAACTGAATTTGTAAAATATGCAAGTATGACTCTACAGGATCTCCTAACCGTCTATGTGAGATATACTTTGAAGACAATGTTCTACGCAGGACTGTAGGATCAGCAGAGTAATAAAAAATGACAGTAAATAGCGCTCATCCGAGTCGCTATCGGCCAGGGACAGAAAGTAGCGCTCATACGAGTCACTATCGACCCATAAAGTGTGTAAAAATAAATGTAGCCCTTACGCTAGTAGCTTTCCCATCCCCCCAATGCTCCTGTCCAAGATGTATCCACAGCATGTCCACTTGGCAACTGCTACGGCTTCTAACTCAACACACTAGTAGCAATTACCTCCTATCCATCGCACGACCCATACGTATCGATGGCCAGTCGAATACGCAGGTCCGTGTCCTATATGAACTCACTCATCCCGTGATACACGTGTGTCAAGGCCATAGGCGATATGAAAATATCCCACACTCATAAGGTGGTCGTCTAACTCTAGTCGATATGCATAATAATATATAAAAATAATGAAAACGACTAAATCTAGTCGTCCGCACCCAAGTGTGACTTGGACGCCCAATAAAAACAAAATGACAAACAAAAGAAAGAAATAGCAATAATAAAATATACTGAAAATAAATAAGCACAATCAGAATCTATGGCAAGGTATACTTGCCTGCGGTGCGGGGAGGGCAAATCCAAATGTCGCAAGCGTCAACACAAAACTCACAATTCACAGATGACTCCGGATGCTGAAAAATATCAAAAATATTCTTGGTAAAAAAGATATACCTAGGAAACGCCTATCCAAAAGTCTAATTCTGGAACAGGGGCAAAATCTTAATTTCGGGTCAAAACGATGTCTGTCGTTGGACCCGCTTCACACCGAAACGATTGCCAAAGTCTATGATCTCTAAAGTCGTTAAACTACATGTCTACGGATTCAGTTTGAGGAGAGGAACTCAACGGTATATCCAGTTTTGGAATCCGATGAGCCGGGAACAAAATCGTCCGTTAGTTCGTGTCGCAGGCCCACCAATTTTGGCGTTCCGATCAACCTTCTCAGAATTGGACCAAACTTGGCATGCTGGACCAAAATTTTTATTCGAAACTGTTGGCGCAAGTTTTGTATCGATTTGACGAATGTGCATAAAGTCATGGCCAAGTTTGCAAAGCGTCGATACGGGGTTATCTTGATGGATACGCACTGATTTTGTCGTACACACGCGACGAAACTGAGTTCCGTCAGTTCACACACGTCAGCAACGTCCATATGCGCCTTTTGATGCATATAGAGTGCGACCACGTTGCCCTGTTTGTCGGGGCACACGTCGTATCAAGAGAATTTCTAAGTTTTATATTTTAAAAAAATTAGTTTTTTGTCAAACTTTAACATCGTTTTAATTCATGCATAGAAATCGAAACGCAGATCTGCAAGTTGCGTTTTAATCTCGGATATGTTAACTACAACTGCCTGCATTTAGTTTCTCGGTTATCCTAGTATTTTGTTCGAAAACTGGCTTCTAAGTTACGATTTTGGTGTCCTCCTATCACAGTTTTTCGAGCAGTTTTGCTCAAGTTTGTGTAATTTTTTCTACACGGTCTAATGGGAATTTTAAATCTCCCTAGAGGGATTCGAAGATGGTTATGTGGTCTGTGTCTGTGAGTTGAAGGTTCAAAAATCATCGAGAATTCAAGGAGATACTAGTTTCGAT